>CM035166.1:100867621-101467621 GCA_020205615.1 Panax quinquefolius | reverse complement strand
AATCAAAATAACTTACGCCTAGGGATCTGGAAGAAGAGGAGAGGCAGAGAGATGCTGCAACTTGGTAGCGAGCCCTGCTATAAGGGTACAAAGGAACCTTCATAACCCCAGTCCATCGGTCCATAGAAAGTTAACTGTCAGACCAAGTAGTGACGGCAGAATGAAGAAAGTGAGTAAATGCTCTTTTTAACCAAATGATGAGCATCATGGATGTGTATCCATATAGAGTTGGAAATTGACACGTGACACATGAGTAATTAATCTGACATTCTAGTGTATTAGGCTACAACGTGTAGAGAAACCACACCAACCAATCCTTTACTTGGTATCTTAAAACTTTATTGCCATGAAAATATCATAGGGGAGGTCAGGTGGAACACGTCTAGCAGGTTATGCATACTTCTACCAAATAAATTAGTTTAGTCTTTTGATTAGGGTTAAAATCCAGATAAGGTGACCTAACATCAGAAATAAAAGCTACGTAGGAGAAAGCAATACACCACAAGGAAAAAGCAAGGCCACAGTCATGTTGAATGCTGAGGATAATGGCTATCATTTGAAGGAACGGAAAACAGTAGCCATGGTTTCCTTTTTCCATCTTCTTTTGTTGCAAATATATTAGTGATGGTCAAGTTATAATCCTGGAGCCTTATAGGTTTATTAGTTATACTTAATTTTCTACCCTACATTTAGTATTCTATACTTTAAAACAAAATAATATTAATATGGTATTTAAATTAATAGGTGTAGTGATTACTAAGCAGTGATTACCTTAAAATCTAAATATTTATTCATCAATATATCTAATGACTTTTAGCAAAAATCAAGCCAAAACTTTTTAATACTATAATACAGGGTAACATTCTTTTCATTTCTTAGAAAAATGAATTAATTGTCTTGCTAAAAGAGTGGAAATCCAGGAAGTCTTCTTAGCTAATGCTAATTTTGCCAACACTTTGAAGTGCAAACAAGGATTCCCCACAGATTACAGTTATCATGCACTCTAAACAACAAGAAGTCCCCAAACATACATTACACTATATCTCAAAGCATTGCCAAAATGTCAAACAAATATTCGAAGTGGTGTACAATTTATTACAAGTTATTTATTATGCATCACTACAAAAATTTCTTTACATATTATGAACTATGAATTTAGCTTATGATTGAAAAATTTCACATAATGCTAGATTTTTCCTTATCTAAGATAAAATCACAATCTTCAGCTAAGCATTTCAACAAACGAATTATGAACATTATTAGATTATAAATCAATAACAACTACAAAAAGCATATGCTCAGAAATTTGTGGAAAACGCATATGGAAATTCTTCAATGATCATAGGGGAGGGGGTGGACCTTTGGGAGAGAGAATCTCACTAACCTTACAGCTGTTTTCCCGCCAGAGAGAGAATTTCGGGTCGCGTACAATCCAACTGCCCAGCCACAGAATAACTATTTATATATATATAGTTATTTTGTGGCTGGGCTGGGCCTGGCGATCCGAATGGCCCATTACTGTATATGTGTAGTTTATTTACTGAAAAACAAAAGCTAGGTGGAGGAAATGAAATTGGAATTATTGGGAATGAAACGAAGAGAAGGAATGAAAAATTTGACGAGGCGACGGCACGGTGGCGGTGCAGACAGAGGAAGAGATTTTTAGCGCTCTTGTTCATTGGAGGTTTCAATCTCATTGAGGTACAATCTATACAGTTAAAAACTCATTCAGCAGCTTATAATTTCTTTCTTTCCCCTTCCACACACACACACACACACACACACACATATATATATATATATATATATATATATATATATATGTTTTGCTCATTACAAAATTGAAAAATTTAAACTTGAAGGTAATGGATGCTAATGAAGAGAAATTGCTGGCACAATTTTTCCAGCTAGATTTCAAAAGAGTATGTGGATTATTTTATAATGACTTAAATAAGTTGAAATTTAAAATGAATTATAAGTCCTTTTAAGTTGTGATTTAAAAAGAAAAGTGTTTGACATCATTTTACTTAAAAGTTAAAATTTCAGTTAAAATAAGTTGTGAAAGAGTTTGGCTAAAATGACTCATAACTTAAAATAGTTTTTAAAGATAACTAAAATGAGGGCAAAACAATTTTTACATTTCATCTTAAAGTTATTTTTTGAGAAGTAAGAAATTGTTACGCCTCAAAAATGATTTATAAGTCATTTATAAGTTAAAAATAAGTCACAAACGAACACTTGAACAGTAAAAAACTACTTATAAGTTGGTTTGACCAACTTATAAATAGTAGCCGAAGTTTGGTTAGTGATTAATGAGTAGTAGTACTCCAGTAGTTCCGAGTTTTGGAAGTTAATGATACCTCAATAGTATGTAAAAATAATGCTACAGCTCTCAATTTTTTTATATAAGGTCAATGCTCTCAAGTCATAATGACTTGGAAAAGTTTAGACACCATAATACTACATTCTTTTTATATAAGATTATGTCACTATCTCTACTTGCAATGAGGTTGCGATAATGTCTGTGCTGCTTCTTGTGATCTCTTTAATGAAACCAAGTTTATATTTTCTTTTCTTTTGGTGATTAGATGTTAAAATAGTACTAATTACGAGTTAATTTTCAAAAGGAAGGTCCCCTCGTATTATTTTTCTCCTTTTTTGGTGTTTGTTTATTCCTTTTGCTTGCTTCTGCCGATCAACACAGGCTAGAGATATTTGAATATGAAACATGGACAACAATATTGGAGATTCGCATAAACAAACTATCTGAAAAAAAAGGGTTTGAGCTTTACTTGAGTGATAATCATGGACTCTCACCATTAGAAACCAATATTAATAGAATGAAGCTTGCGGAGTTACAGTCAGATAAAAAGGAAGGTCCCCTCGTATTATTTTTCTCCTTTTTTGGTGTTTGTTTATTCCTTTTGCTTGCTTCTGCCTATCAACACAGGCTAGAGATATTTGAATATGAAACATGGACAACAATATTGGAGATTCGCATAAACAAACTATCTTAAAAAAAAGGGTTTGAGCTTTACTTGAGTGATAATCATGGACTCTCACCATTAGAAACCAATATTAATAGAATGAAGCTTGCGGAGTTACAGTCAGAGTCAGATTCAGATACAAGTTCTTAATCCATTTCTAGTGATAATCCTACTAATAAAATTTACCCCCTTTTTATCTTGTGTCTGAGCAGAGATGTCTGGCCAGCACCTCATATGCTCTTCCTTTTGTGTCATCCTCTTTATTTTTTTGGACGAGTGACTTCATTTTGATTGTTTTTAATGACTATTTAATTGGTAAATAAGTTTTCTAAATAAAGTACATTGCTCTATTTTCCCAGGATCTCACAAATGGATGGGTAGATTTATTATCTTGAAAATTTTAATAGTGGCTGATTTTCTTAAAGATTGTATTGCAATCACGGATTAAGAAGAGGGAAAGTTCATTGTAGCAATGTTCGAAATAGCGCTCGAGGCGTACGCCTCGAGGCGCGCCTCGTAGCGAGGCGGAAGAAAGAGTTCGCAAGGCGGCCGCTTAGTTTGGAATCGTAGAAGCCTGCGCCTTTTCCAGTCGAAGCTTACTCCTCGTGGCGTTGCGCCTCAAGGCGTCGTGAGGCGTGCGCTTCGATTTGGCTTTAAAAAAGCCCTAAATAGCAGATTCGGAACTTACCGAAGAGGCGAAGACTGCTCCTTTCTCCTTTCTCCTCTTCGACTGCTCCTTCGACCGCGACTGCTCCAGGTATCTTCCTTCTCCTCTTTCTTCTTCTTCTTCTTCTCCAGGTCTCTGTTTTCTTTTTCGTTTCTTCCTCTCTTCCTCTGGCTCTTCTCCTTCTTCCTTTTCTTTTCTTCTTGCGTCTCCTCTTCCTCTTTTTCGTTTCTTCTTCTGTGTTTTTCTGCTCCTTTCTGAACTTTGTCTGCGTCTTTGTTTTTTTTATATCTAGTCTCTGTTTTTTGTTTTCTTTTTCTTTTTTGTTTTCTGATTTCTTCTGTGTTTTTTTTTTCTGTTTTGAGTTCTGAATGTAGTGAGTCTAGTGACTACAGTGTATCACAATAGCATTAACAATTTTTGTTGTGTACAATAATATATCTGCATTGTTTTTATTGTGTTATGTTTTTGTTGTGATTTTACCAATAGTGTTTGTAGAGAATTTTGAACAAAGATAGCAAATGATAATTCCATTTGGTTTTTTAAACTGTCAATAACAATATCAATTTTTGTGTACATGAATTGCTATTTGCTAATGTCACCAAAATAATTAGTTAGGACTTAGGATTGGATTCTTGATCATCATGTTTTCTAGTTATAAATTTGATCATCACCAAAATATTTGCTAATGTTTTCTGGTTAATTAGTTAGGCAAGTTTATAAATTTGTGGTCTTGATCTTGGACTCTTGGTCATTATGTTAATGCTGTTGGTGATGCCCTGTGAACCGATTCCACTGTCTTTCAGTCCCTGAACCACAATCAAACATAATTTTATATTCAGTTTTTGAACAGTATTAAATTCTATCAATGTTAACATGAGTACATGGTTTTATTGGTATTTTTTCATAATTTTTTGGGGACTTTTAGGTCTTTAAATCAAGGCTTCCGCCTCGCTCCGCCTCAAGGCTTACGCCTCGCATAGCCCAGAGAAAAACGCCTCGTACCGATTTTAGCTTTTTCGAACATTGCATAGTAGTAGTCTGCGTTGTCCATTATCTGATTTATTAATTACTACTCTTGAAAACCTTACTCCGAATGTCCAATTAATATTAGGATGATTTGGATAAAATTTTCTCCTGGTGGGATGACAACCTATAATGGTTCTCCAACCTGCTCACTTCTTAGTAAGAGTAACTTATTTGAGCTAAATTACAGTTGATGATAATCTCCCGAAAGGGCCTAGCTTCACTAATGAATATGGAGCTTCTTCTTGATACTCAACTAGACTGAGCTTCACCAGTGAATAGTCAGTTTTTTTAATCCCTATGTCCAAAAATGTTGACCTATAACTGTGCATTCTTAGGTTTGTCATCATTTTCTTTATGTGTATCCTTACCTTTTCATACCACAATACGCTTAGAGAAATTCAGAAGTCAAGTGCGACTGTCATTTTGGGTGAGAGGTAGTATTTTCTTAAAATGGTAACATGCTAACTTTATGGCTATAGTTATTCTTAGTTGCACATTTGAGTGAAGAAAGAGGATTAAAAAATGAATAGAGAAGAGAAGGTAGTTCAGCGAATTTAACATTAACATTCATCTTAAGAGACATACATCAATACATCATAGAGCTTAATCTATTACAATAGGTTTTCTATAGGTAGAGCCATTATTCATCAATATCACGCATGTAACAAACCAGCTGACTGGATTCCCAAATCTCCCTTATTTTATTTCTCTCTTGAACTCCATATTAGTTGAGACTGTCAAAGGCAACACAAGAATTGTCCAGATTAACAAGGCCACAAGGGTACTCCATTTATGTGTATATATATAAATAGAAATGGTTATTATTTCGTCCAAAATTAACAATTAAATGGATATATGCACAGATTATGGAAATAGAACATACATGTCACAGTTGGTCCTTCGGGAGATTGGAATATCCAATTTTACACCGCATTTTTCAGGCAGAGCTTGGGCTGCATCATCTTTCAAGCTTGGATATCGATTGGCAGCTGTCTTCACACAGTTGCAAGCTGCACGCTGTCTTCTGGGGTTGTAGTCATCCCTTTAATACCTTGCACTCCATTGCAGCATGGAGGCGATGGAGAACCCCCTTGGGTGAGTTAAGGGACGCATGGTGCCAAAGACGCATCGACTTGTCCACAGTTTATAGCGGCCTGCCCTTGCTCAAACATTAGAACAATGGCTAGCACCACCATCACTGATACGACAACAGTCTTCATATTTGAGCTAGCTTTGTGTTGGTGTTTCAGCTTGTATGTTTTTAGGGTAGCTTCTTCTGTGTGGTGCTTCGGAGGAGGCTCTCAGATGGGGTATATATAGTACTATAGGGGTGGCTTAAAATAGTAGTTGTTAATCTGTTTTGGCTTTATCTTTGTTCATATCACTTGGTTATCTTTTACCGCAGAAAGAGGATGAGCACTTACATAAGTTTGTTCTCTCATTCGCAGTTTTTGTCAGTCGATGCCAGATTGGTGACATCTAGACTGATGTCTCCCCTTATGTTTTTGATTATCTCTTCTGCTCTAGGGAAATCATTTACTTACTGAAGTTGATTAGTTACAATGAGGTAAGAGATTAATATAAATTGCGGCTGTTATGAGTTTCAAATTACAGTTGCTGCTAATGGTCTTACCTTTTTATTTTTGTAATATTCTGGAATTACTTGTAAGTTATTTTATCTGGTTACGATGGTTTTCTGTGTAGCTCTTAGCTAATATTGCTTGTCATCTCTCTCTCTCTCTCTCTCTATCTTTGTGGTTATGAACTATTTCTCTTATTGTACGCTAGGAAATTGGAATCCGAAGAAAGGAAAGGATAGCAAAGGAAAAGATTCAATTCAATGAAAAAAATAATTAATTGATGGTTCTTCTTATCTTGATTTAGGAATCAGATATCGAAAATGTGGTTGCATCTGTCATGGGAGCAAATACAAATAACACTGCTCTGTTATTCCAGTTCTTGATGAAGAAAGGATGCACTACAATTGATGCGGTAAGCTGTTCATTCCCTAGTTTTCATATACAATATGATCATAGACTACTGAGGAAATTCATCTTTTGATTATAACAGACCAATGGATATGTTGAAGAGATTTTGAACTCAACTGTAGGCTTAATTGCTAATAACTTTAGAAGACACAAATTGCAAGAAGATATTATGTCATTATTTTGGATTGTTTTCTGATAAGTAAATTTGGAGATTCTATGAATGCTTCATATTTATTAAATTGTTTGCATGAATTCCAAGCTTCTTATGGTTCATCAAGAGAATAAAGATATTTTTATAACTTATTTAAATTTCCTAACTACCAAACAACTTTAGACGAGCGCTGAAAGTTTAATATAGTAGCAGCTTTAAGAAATAGAAAAAACGATGAAGTTAAACAACACAACATTTAATTTAGTTGAGTATTATTTCTAATATATAATAATCTTTTGATCTGCAGTTAATTATTAACTTTAGTTGTTTCACAAATTAGAGTAACCAAACAATTATGGATTTGATATCTAATTTAGCAATAGATTTCGATGAATAATAAACTAGCGTGCACTTTAGCAATTAAACATATCAACCATAGAAATTAAATGCAGAAGAATAATCAATACTCATAATATAAATTGAACAATTAAAATTAATTAGATCTCACAATGTAATAATCTGAGGCTTCCGTCCCATTAATCCAAGAATAAGAATTTAGCTATACATGACTATAAAAACACCAAAGAATAATAGAGAGAGAATTTTGTAGACAAGTCCCTAAGCTCTCTTGGTAATCATCTATTTATAGGCATAAGACATTAATTTTTTTCCATTTAGGTTTCAACCTCCTAGTGACAATCAACTTCCTTCAAAGAGATTTTCTTTTCTTTCATTAGATTTAACTTTCACACCAAGATTGTTCCTCCTCCCTCCTTATAGGATTCTTCTTGTTTCGTTCCTTCCATGAATAGGATCATTAAATATTGTTGGATCACCAAGATATTGACTTTATTATAATAAAATATTAAATCCTACAAAATAAAATAAAACATATTAATTAAATAAACTAATATAATTAAAAAGAAAAAACATTTAATTGCACCTTAAATAAAAATATAAGAATAATGAGTATATTTAGGCACAATAAATACAAAAGATTAAGCATTAAGGAATAAAAACATAACATATTTTATTCTCCAGTTTCTCTCTTTCGGAACTCCATATTAGTTGAGACTGTCAAGGGAACACAAAAATAATCATAATTAAAGATGGTACTTCATGAATGTTCATATATGTAAATTTAGAAGCCAATTATTATCCAAAATTTACAATTGAATGGATATATGCAGATTATGGAAATATGACTTACACGTCACGGTTGGTGCTTTGGGAGATCGGAATATCTAATTTAACACCGCACTTGTCAGGTAGAGCTTGGGCTGCATCATCTTTCAAGCTTGGGTAACAATTGGCAGCTGTCTTAGCACAGTTGCAGGCTGCACGCTTGTCTTTTGGGTAGCGATTGGCAGCTGTCTTTTTTTTTATTATTTATTTTTTCTTTAGTAAGGGTGTAAATGAACCGAGTTGAGTATTGAGTTATTCAGATTTGGTTCACAAAATTTATCGAGTATAAATAAGGTTTGTTTGAAGTTTGTTTAGTTACCGAGTTGAATACGATCTCGAATCGAGGTCTATGATCCGAGTATATCAATAGAAAATTGCAATTTGAGAAGGTTTGAGTAATTTATCGAACTTTACAATTTGCTCAAATTTGAATCATTTATATTTCGAGTCGAGCTCGAATCAAACTTTTAGTCAAGCGCGAGTACGAATCGAATCCGAACTGTTTACTCATTTTAGAGTCTTATTCTTTAGGCATTAAGGTAATTTGAAAATAAAGAAGGGTTTGGAACTCACAAGTCACAAGTTGAATAGAAACTAAAAGTATGTTACTGATATTCTATGTTGCAAAGTGCAATTTACTTGCATAGAGGCTGGAAGCCCTAAAATCCCAAACTGATTCCTTCTCAATGACCGGAAGCGCCGAAAAAGATAAGAGAAAGAACAAACAATGCAACAAGAAGGCAACATGAGCAACTCAAGTGAAATAAGTATCACAAATCTCAACGATGAGTGATAGATACCCAGAACTTCAGTGACGTGTCAATGTGGTTTAATGGTGCCAATGTGGGTACATGGAAAGAGGGAACTGCTGATCTGGAAAGAAGGTTTATTGGTTGTTCTCGTTTTAAGGTGTGTATGTCCTAATTTTTTCTTCTTTCTTCTTTCTTCTTTCTTCTTTCTTCTTTCTTCTTATAATGATGATCTGTTTTGGGTGTTAAATTTTTCCCTAATTTCTTCCTACTTCTTTTTTCGGGTTTCGCCATAATCCCTTTAAATTTATTTTCTCTGTAATTATGGATAATGAATTTGGGCTTTTGGGTTGATTGTGGATGAGAATAATAATTAGGATAATTTGTGGTAGGATAAAAGTTTATGTTTTAGGATTTTTAAATGGTGTGATCCATCATTTACAGAGAGATTAGGGAAAATGATATTGAAATTGAAGCAAAAAATTGAAGGAAGCAATGAAAAAGTTGAGAGATTGATACCACTACAAGAAAAAAGAGTAATTCTGACGGAATTATCTCCGACAGAATTAATTTCCTCGAAATTAGTATATTTTCGACGGAATTTTCCATCGAACATAATTATGTCGGAATTAGGATATCTTCGAAGGAATTCCGTCGGAATTAGGCACGGTCCTTGGCGCGAAGTGTTCCCGCCAGTGTGTGTACTAAATTCGAAGTAATATATGTTAAGTTAGACTGAATAATCAGTCTAAAATAAATTAAAATTGACAGAATTAATGACGATGGAATTCCGTAAAAAATAAACCCCTTTTTTTAAATTGAACCAGAAGTCCTATTTTGTTCATTCATTATTTCCTTCATCTTTCCTCAGTAATTAGCAGCGACGACAATTGTTCATCTCCTTTTCATCTCCTCTGTTCGTTTAATCCTTACAATCATTTAAGCCCTAATTATATCTTCTCATCTCCTCTGTTCATCTATTTTTAACCCTTAATTTAGCTTTAAACTCCTAATTTCTCTCCATAGATAAACCCTAAGATTTTCAGACGAAGGCTACTTGGTGGTGTGCGGCGGCAACTATGATAGAGCCTCTAGCTATTGTGTTCTTTTTCATCCGTTGTTAGCTTCAATTTAAATGTTAG
This sequence comes from Panax quinquefolius, assembly GCA_020205615.1. Taxonomy (NCBI): domain Eukaryota; kingdom Viridiplantae; phylum Streptophyta; class Magnoliopsida; order Apiales; family Araliaceae; genus Panax; species Panax quinquefolius. The sequence goes on along the minus strand of CM035166.1, from coordinate 101,457,726 downwards.
GTGGTAATTATTTTTGTAGTTAGGGTTAAGAAATCCTAATTTTTTAAGCCCTAAATTGAAGAAATTATTCATTGTTATATTGCTTAGGATGTATAAAGGCACCTATTAACAAGTATACAAGGAGCAATAGATTTTGTTTATTGGATTTTGTTTTTCATTGTATCGAAAACAAATGTGTAGATTAGTATATTTGAATGTATTGAAGGCTATTTGTAATGTATGTATTAAAGGCTATTTTGCCAAGTATGTATTGAATGCTTATTTGGCTTTATTTTAAATATCTACGTTTGACTTTTGACATCAAGAAATGAATGTGACATAGTGATATAATGTGGCAAAAAAGCAGTAAGTACCGAGTTTTTCAGGCCTAAAGCGACAAAAAAATTTGGTAGCTTTCATGAATTCTTATTAAGATAGATATAAAAAAAATTAAGAACTTTCTCTAAACAAAAGAGCATAAATACGAAAGAATACCAAATATAATAACCGATTATTTCAATATTTTCAAAGCATCATTCAGATATCACATTATCACTAATTCAAAAAAGTAATCAGTTCAAAGACATAATATCATCAACAGAGGGGTGGATGATATCATCAACAACTCCTCTTGAATAACACTCACTTATAATGTGCAAATTATAAATAAAGAAGCATAAAATTTTATAGTTCAGGTAATGAAATATAACCTTACTGAATTTCAAATAGTTTCACAGAGATCAATTAGGGGGTAACATCAAATAAAAATTGTCAATGGAATTATTAAATTACAAAAGGAACACATGTATACAGTGAGCGAAATTCAGAAATTCAGGATTTCGCTGTTGTAGATATGAGTTTTGTGAAAATTAATGGTTTAGATGTTTCTAGGAATTTTACAAGGTATTCACTAATATTACCAAAAAATAACAGGGAGAAAACATTAAACTGATGAATGGGTTAATCCAGGGAGGACTTATAAAAAGTAGTATAAGAAAATAAGATATGGTGAAAAGGAGATTTGAGGCTTTGAGGTTTTGAGGTTTTGAGGTTTCTTGAGCTAAGATATGTACTAAGTAAAAGGAACAATTCGCAAAAGGAGTACATCTCTTGTTTAAAAACTAAGAAAAAGAGATATAAGAAAAATGGGTCCTAAAAAATTTTGGGCCTAAAGTCCGGGCACCTTGGGCTTTAGCCCAGGGTCGGTGCTGGGCACAAAGAAATGAAATTAAGCAGCAGATAGAGATAAAAATGAATGTGGCACCAACCTATGCACCTAACATGTTATTAAGACAAAAAAAAAAAAATTTAACCAAGTAATTGAATGCAAAATGAACCTTGTCAACAAAACTAATCTACCAAAGTACCACAAGAAACTTATGCAATAATACTGAGTAAATGCATTCACCAACTTGTCCTAAATGTAAGAATTAATTACCAAAATCATTCAATCCCAACCACAACATGAGTACATATTAAAATACACAACCATAAACATCAACTAAAATGCTAAAATGCATAATATACTCATATTCCAAAAACATAAACATTTTATCCCAATTGTATAAAAAAAATTTAACCTTGTCCTGATCTAACTACAATAATTTCATAGTTGTGATGCCCCTAAATCTGAGTATTGCTACTATAGACTTGGTGCTTACTATTCATCCACATCACAACAACTAGCTAATAAATGCAAACTAATTTATATTATTATTACATAATTTACATAATTTAGTCATACAAATTCCCAGGTTTTACTTACATTTCATTAATATACATTTTGTTCCAAAATATTACATTACTAATTACTCCCTTCGTCCCAAATTAATTGCTAGGTTTTGACTTTTTAAAATCAAATTGACTATTTTAGAATTAATAATTAAGCATATATAAATATATTTCTAAAATTATAAAAATTGAGATTAGTAATAAATTGTATATACTTTCTTTTGGTTATAATCTCTTCACCTATATTTTAGCAAAAATAGTAAAAAGATTAGTTTTAAAAATGGTCAATTTGACTTTAAAAAGTCAAAACTAAGCAATTAATTTGGGACGGAGAGAGTATTAGTTAACTTATACATTATAATTCTCCTAATCTGTCTATGTCGCTTTGCCTTTTATTTTATTTTGACCCCTCGGGTCATTCCACTTTAACCGTAAATATAATTTGTAAGGGTGAGTAATAAATTTGCTCAACAAGTATAAACAATTTAAAATATCAGAACAACAATTATGATTGAATCCAATACCGACGATTAATTAAAAATAGGGTCACATTTGGAATTTTAGAATCAACAAAATATCTTCATAAAATTTTGAACTGAGTTTTTCAAGTACTTGAGTTGAGCAAATAGATTTCAAAGCTCATTGTATTCATAAGGGTAATTGAAATTCAACTGAGTGGTGGTAGGGACCATGAACTATTTAAATGTTCATTAATCGTGGACTGAGAACTCTCCAATAATGTTTAATACTCACAAAGATTGCGAACTTTCCACAGAGTATCATTAGGGGACCAGCTTAACAATACTTCATGTTACGCGTAACATCATCTCCATGATGTATATATTTTTACAGCATATATCGGTTACCCTACAATACAATTATCCCATATTTCTAGGGTTGTTTTACTAAGTCATAAATAAGAGTCCGCACCAAAACAATTTGGATTGGATTTACATAACACCAAAGTATCATGAACATTTCAATAAATTGATAGAAACATAACAATTGAGTTTAGTCGAACAAATGCCAAAAACTATTTTTATAGACGATCCAAGAAGCTTTTCAACATGCCAAAGATGAGTTGTTGATGAATATCTTTGGCTCGTAATGCAAAGATGACCTGTTGTTGAATATCTTTGGCCTGTAGTGCAAAGATGACCTGTTGTTGAATATCTTTGGGTCGTAGTGCAAAGATGAATTTATTAGTATGATTATGAACATGAACTGTGATTTGGTATAACCATGATCTTTGATGTTTCAGGTGATGAAAATTATCTTTGTCCTGGATGAGAAAAGGAATTTAGAACTACAATTACGATTATGAGTTATACACGTGATTGTGGACATGAATTGTTGATTGATGTTACAGGGATAAAACATTGTTGGTGGACTTTTAACATGGAGAAGATAATAAACTTTATAGTCTATTTGACTCTTCTAATGGATTGCTTTCGTTCACGCAAGAACTATGGTTGAAAAGTTTTATCATCTACCATATGTTCTAAATCTACGATTTATTATTGATGAAGGCTATTGATAATTTATTTATCTTTAGTCACGATATTCTTTCTTGAAGCTAGTTGTGCTCACCCCTTTGCTTCACAATTTCTTTCGGTGTAATAAAAAAGTGTAAATTTGGGTCGAGAGTGGGGATAACAGGAAATAGAGCGGTGGTCTATAGTCATTGAGGTTCTCCATAAATAGTATGAAAATAATTTTATTGAAACTTTAGATAAGTGTAGTCGTATTATATCGTCATTTGATATTTAATTTTGGTGAACCGAATAGGGTGAGGTGAACTCAACTTTGGAAGGGTGTTTTGCCACTATCATACAAGATGTCTAATGACATATAAACTCGTGTTATCATAAGACGAGTTGTGCACATCCACTTATGGAGTATATCTACGAGCACTACCTATATAATCTTGGTGTTTGTTTGGAGTATAATTCTCAATTAGAGGCGATGGAGATAATGATATGTCGAGAGAAGACTCACCATTGGAAAGAATATGATAGTAATCTTCTCGTTTTTCTTTGGGGTCTATTGGGTCAACCCAGATAATTACATGGGCATATAATATCTATCATAACCTGTAGACACGGCCTCCCATGTATGCGAAGGTTTCCTTGAGAACTTTCCAAAGATTCTAATTTCTAAAATGCAGTTTTTGACTATACCTTTATGTAAGGTGTCATTGTGACGTCTTATCCAAGGTTGGGACATGAGTCACAGTTGGTATATATTTGTATCAAAACTCACAAACATTTATGTTGTTGTATTTTTTGCCTGACAATTGTTGTAATAAAGTTGTAGTTGTTTTCTGTACCATGTATTTGGTGACTCAGAATGGGTTGGATGGAATGAACCTATTTTGGGGTTGTCACATTTGGTATCAGAGCTATAAGTAAAGAGCCCTGAGCCTCCCGCTGGTGACTTCATGTTGATGGGGGATGCACCAAAGCTAGACTTTTCCGTAGGGGCGCTTGCTCATGTGGTGTAAATCGATAGTACCAATGTGAGGTCTTTGTCCACCGATGGGACATTTGTCACATTTGGTATCGAGCTTAGGGATATGGTCTCCGTGGAGATCGGGAATAGAACTAGGAGGAGAGATGAGTAAATCCTTCGCATTAGTGTGTCTACCTAAGCTTAATTGTTGGTCGGTCATAATATCGAATATTATGTGATATGTTAATTTGTTCAATTAACCCTTGTTTGGAAGCTGTATTCTAGAATGATATCTGAAATAAAGGAGATGAGCAATGGAGAAATCATGAGGACAGAGAAGATAGAATCTGAAATGAAAGCAAGGTATTCTCAACTTTTCGAAATACCAGGTACGTAAATTTCGGGGACGAAATTTCATAAGGAGGGGAGATTGTAAGACCCCGAATTTTATGAAATAAAAGTATTCAATTTTTTTTATAATTACAATTTAGTAAATGGTTAAATTGATAAAAGGTTAAAGTTAAGGGTGATATATGATTTTTTTTTCAAAATAAGCAAATGGTTATAAAATATTCATTGTTGTCGGGGAATATTCGCTTTAGTAAATGGAATATTCTTTTTCGTCAAGGAATATTCGTATATGACTGTGCAACCATTTAGTGGGCCCCATAACGTAATAACTGCCGGATGAAAAAATGACAAATTTGAGTTTTTATAAATAACGGCGTAGTTATTCTGATTAACACTTGTTGGAATACCCTAGGTTAAAATACATAAAGTAATAATCGGCGTTGTTGCACAAATGAGACACCAGATTGCACATAATTTTTTTCAATTATTGATTCTTACATAAGAAGGCACTACTCAATAATTGTTACAGTTATTACTGTTCAATATTTTATTTTATTGATTCAATAATTGCTGCGTTGATATTTTATATTATTGTTGCTCAATAATTGTCACTGTACATCATCTCCATTATCAGATCAATAATTCATATTAGTTGGAATAATATTATTAGATAGCATTATTGGCAATGTCTAGAAAATTACATCGAGGAGAGGTTTGGTTACCTAATTGCGGCGCCAATGAGAGAAATTCTTATCTGAAAGCCCCTCTTCCTGGAATAAATTTCATTGTCATAAATGTGATTCTGTAATATTATTTGTGAATAATTAATTATTGATTCATATGATAAGGAATTATTTATTTTATGTGAATATAAATGATGGATTTATTTATGTGGTTATAAATGAAGGAATTAATGTTGAGGTATTTTATCGAGATTTTGTCGGATTGAGGTATTAAAAGATCAAATCGATTGTTCTTACTGACTTTATTGTGTGAGTTATAATTTTAATCGTAGTTGGATCGTTGTGATTTTTGGATATGTTATACATATATAAGTTGAGGATATGTTCACAAATTTTGAACCGTTAAAATGAACGAATGATTTGTTATGAATTTTAAGAGGTGGTGATTATTCTAAATTAGGTTTATAAATGATTTTGGTGGAAAATTCTAGAATTGAGTGGGCCCCACTTGTGGTTGGTGAAGAAATGTGCTGAAATTTATTTCAAATGTGGTGGGTGGCAATAGTAACAGGTAAAGCCATCAGGTAGCAGGTTAGTCTTCTATGGCGTTCTAAGCATTTTCCTATAAATAGGGTGCTTAGTTAGAATTGAAAATCACACCAGAATTCATAAGTTTTCTCTCTTTTTCTCTCTAGATTATCGAGTGTATTTTGTGAGTATTTAGATACTTGGTGAGTTGCTATTTATCAGTGCAAGTTTCCTTCAACGTCATATCCGATATCTAGTCAGAAGTACTGTTCTTTTGAGTTAAGGGATAGTAAGGGATAGTAAGGGATGTTATATTCTTCATAATGATGTTATTCTTTCAATATCATTATACTGACATATTGGTATGGATCTTATTGTGGAATTTTTATCTTTTTGAGTCTGGGTTACTATTCACGATATCGGACTATTCACGATATCGACCTTATTCATGTATATGGCATTATTTACGTATATGACATTATTTACGATATCTGATTACTATGTTTAATACGGAGTACTATTCACGAGTTACTATTCATGAGTTACTATTCACGAGTTACTATTCATGAGTTACTATTCACGAAGTTACTATTCACGGGTACTATTCACGACAAAAATTAGTTTCTTTTTCTGACCAAATTTTAGTTGATTTATGATTGTTGCTCTTGAAAATAAATGCAGTTGTTGATCATATTATTTTTATTATCATATATAACATTTTTATAACCCTGATGTTGAATTTCTCTTTCACTTGAGTGTAAAGATGGGTAAATTATTGGTATGATCATGACTGAGGAATATCTTTGGTCTGTAGTGCAAAGATGAATTGTTAACTGGTACAATCATGACCATTGAATTTATAATTGAATATCTTTAGCTTAAGTGTAAAGATGAATTGATTAACATGGTTATAATTTTTGTTTATATAAATTCTGAAATGATTATATATTTCTTTGAGATATGAATATCTTTGGCCCGTAGTGCAAAGATGACCTGTTGTTGAATATCTTTGGCCTGTAGTGCAAAGATGAACTGTTGTTGAATATCTTTGGCCTGTAGTGCAAAGATGAAATGATAATGAATATCTTTAGCCTGTAGTGCAAAGATGAATTATTGATGAATATCTTTGGCCCGTAGTGCAAAGATGAATTATTGATGAATATCTTTGGCTCGTAATGCAAAGATGACTTGTTGTTGAATATCTTTGGCCTGTAGTGCAAAGATGAGTTGTTGATGAATATCTTTGGCTCGTAATGCAAAGATGACCTGTTGTTGAATATCTTTGGCCTGTAGTGCAAAGATGACCTGTTGTTGAATATCTTTGGGTCATAGTGCAAAGATGAATTTATTAGTATGATTATGAACATGAACTGTGATTTGGTATAACCATGATCTTTGATGTTTCAGGTGATGAAAATTATCTTTGTCCTGGATGAGAAAAGGAATTTAGAACTACAATTACGATTATGAGTTATACACGTGATTGTGGATAGGAATTGTTGATTGATGTTACAGGGATAAAACATTGTTGGTGGACTTTTAACATGGAGAAGATAATAGACTTTATAGTCTATTTGACTCTTCTAATGGATTGCTTCGTTCACCGCAACTACTATGGTTAAAAAGTTTTATCATCTACCATATGTTCTAAATTTCTCGATTTATTATTGATGAAGGCTATTGATAATTTAATTATCTTTAGTCATGATATTCTTTCTTGAGCTAGTTGTGCTCACCCTTTTTGTTCACAATTTCTTTCGAGTAATAAAAGTGTAAATTTGAGTGAGCTGCGGGGATAACGAAAAAAATAGAGCGGTGGTGTATAGTCATTGAGGTTCTCCTAAATAGTATAAAAATAATTTTATTGAAACTTTAGATAAGTGTCAGATATTATATCGTCATTTGATATTTAATTTTGTGAACCCAATAATAGGGTGAGGTGAACTCAACTTTGGAAGGGTGTTTTGCCACTATCATACAAGATGTCTAATGACATACAAACTCGTGTTATCATAAGACAGGGTTGTGCACATCCAATTGCGGAGTATATCTACGAGCACTACCTATATAATCTTGGTGTTTGTTTGGAGTATAATTCTCAATTAGAGACAGTTGAGATAATGATATGTCAAGAGAAGACTCATCATTGGAAAAAATATGATAGTAATCTTCTCGTTTTTCTTTGGGGTCTATTGGGTCAACCAAGATAATTCGTGGGCATATGATATCTATCATAACCTATCGTATGGCCTCCCATGCATCTGAAGGTTTCTTGAGCACTTTTCAAAGATTCTAATTTCTAAAATGGTTTTGGTTGTACTTTTATATAAGAAGGTGTCATTGCGACGTCTTTATCCAAGGTTGGGACATGAGTCACAGTTTGGTATATATTTGTATCAAAACTCACAGTATTTATGTTGTTGTATTTTGCACGATAATTGTTGTAATAAAGTTGTAGTTGTTTTCTGTACCATGTATTTGGCGACTCAGAATGGGTTGGATGGAATGGATCTATTTTGGGGTTGTCACAGTTATTGTTATTGTTATAATTATTATTATTATTATTATTATTATTATTATTATTATTACTACTACTACTGTTATTGATATTATTATTATTATTATTATTTTATTTATTTTATTATTGTTATTATTATTATTGTTAGTATTATTATTATTGTTAATTTTATTTTTATTATTATTATTGTTATTATTATTATTATTATTATTATCGTTAATATTATTATTATCCTTGCAAAATGATAACAACTTAGCCTCTTTGCTCAGTTGGTCATTGGTTTCAATTGTTTAGCTAGAGGTCTTGAGTTTGAATTTTGACAGCTACATAATTTTTGAGATTAAGTTTAATATTCACCACGTCAGCCTGTCCACTAGTAAAATAAAATAAAAAATATCCACGTCAGATCTGTCACACGTAGGCGCCACGTATGCAAGTCAACGCACAGGGGGCTCGAAATCCAAATTTTTTAATAGAAAGGGGCTCAATTTGCGTTGACAAAAAGAAAATGGCTCAATACCCAAAAACCCTTAAAGTTCAGTGGTCTACTTTGCATTTTACCCTTTTTGGGTTAAAATATCAGAATGTAAGCCGTTTCTTTTTTACAGAAGGACCCATAACCCAGATTCTGATCTTCACTACTCTCTGAGAGGGACCTTAAAACATCTCTATCCTCATATTCAATGTGCCAGTCACTAATATGAGAGGCACTAACATTATTTGCCTCACTATTTCTATTAACCTCATCACCCTCAACATCACCAGTTCCTGCATGCCCCTTCATCATCTCCCTCATTCTCAGTTTCATTACCCTCATCACCCCGACCTTCCCCCTCAACATCACCCTCAGCACATGAACTTCCCCTTTAACATCTCCCTCAATACCCTCAGTATTACCCTCACTACATCCCCATCAACAATGTTAGTTTCACCACCTTTTTCATTTTCTGCTCTAGCCATCTCTGATTTAATTGTACTCCCTCCACCTCCTCCTAGCCTCTAATAATTTCTCATCACTTAAAATGTCATTGTCACTCTGTGCATCACTACTATTTGAATCACCAAGCACAATTGGTTCATCCGAAAATTATCTATTTTCATATTCATCTTAATTTTATTACTCTTCCTCCGAGTATTAATTCTTAGTCTGGTTCTTCTTACTCCTCTTAGACTTCTTAGTCTTATCATTTGCACTAGTACTCCTCTTATTATTATCTTCTGTATTGGGGTTGGTGGGGGAGGTTATTTATCTCGTGTTGTTCATTTATCATAGGTTCTTCAAGTAAATGATCAACATTAAGTTTAGTGACACCAAAAGAGAGAGACATTTATCACGTCTCTAATACTACCATCATCATGAATCAATCTAAAACTATTTTCACTGGTTTGATCATTATTCTTAAAATAAATCTTACCACTTTCATGATGCGGCCAATGACTTAATTACAATCATGCACATGAAATCAATATCAAAACGGGGATAAACTTTAATCTTACATCCCTTGTACTCATTATTAGGTTGATGAACAAATTTTCTCCCATATGAACATGTAGGGCACAAATTTCACTCATTATGTGAAAAAAATACAATTTTTTTAGCAATAACACTAGTAGGGAATATAAATTAAAAGAGATCATTACTTTCAACATGCTTCCATATACAGACAATTATGTGCAGGGAATAATGTTTAAACAAGAGAATAAAGACAGGCAAAAATCAACCCAGACAAAAATCAGCTCTATGGACCACATTTGGAATGTATAAAGTGAGGAAATATAGAGATAAAGACAACATTTTTCTTTATTATTTATCTTTTTCTTTGAGTTATATTATTGCATGGTCCCTGTCACTAATTATCTAAAGAAATAATATTATTGCGAGGTCCCTTTTGTATATTGCTGCTTTCAATGATTTGGGGGTTGAGATTTGTAGTCAAACCGAACAGGTCCTTTCTCTGTTTAATTATCATTTAAAAAAGACTCCTAATAGCTCAACCAGCACCAAAACACAACTAAAATAATAAAAATATGTTTATTTAATGTAATAGAAAATTTGTAAATATTAATTAAATTTAACAGGACAACCACGATACCATAATATATTATTATATTAAGTACACCACCAAGAAATAATTGAGCATTTTAATATTTGATAAAATATGTGAAGTTTTCTCGTGCCACGACAAAAATATACTCTCTGTTTTAAAATTAGAGATATAATTTAATTTTTAAAATCAAACGATAACATATTTAATTTTAAAATTGGTACGATTCATAAAAGTTTAGAATAATATAAAATTTTTAATTAATAGTTTTTTTTGTTATATACTACTATACAATTATAATAATTATATCAACTAAAATTAAATAAATACACATTTATTTGAAATTTAATATGCTATCGTTTGACCTCAAAAAATGAAATGAAATTTTTAATTTTGTAACGGAGGGTAGTGAAAAACATGAGCTTTTTTCTTTTCCAATTTAATGAGAAATTAATCCAACCACTTTATGATGCATAGCTCTACTTTAAATTTAGAATACCAAAAGAGCATAAATACGAAAGAATACCAAATATAATAACCGATTATTTCAATATTTTCAAAGCATCATTCAGATATCACATTATCACTAATTCAAAAAAGTAATCGCCCAAAGACATAATATCATCAACGAGAGGGTGGATGATATCATCAACAACTCCTCTTGAATAACACTCACTTATAATGTGCAAATTATAAATAAAGAAGCATAAAATTTTATAGTTCAGGTAATGAAATGTAACCTTACTGAATTTCAAATAGTTTCACAGAGATCAATCAGGGGGTAACATCAAATAAAAATTGTCAATGGAATTATTAAATTACAAAAGGAACACATGTATACAGTGAGCGAAATTCAAAAATTCAGTATTTCGCTGTTGTAGATATGAGTTTTGTGAAAATTAATGGTTTAGATGTTTCCAGGAATTTTACAGGGTATTCACTAATATTACCAAAAAATAACAGGGAGAAAACATTAAACTGATGAATGGGTTAATCCACGGAGGACTTATAAAAAGTAGTATAAGAAAATAAGATATGGTGAAAAGGAGATTGAGGCTTTGAGGTTTTGAGGTTTTGAGGTTTCTTGAGCTAAGGTATGTACTAAGTAAAAGGAACAATTCGCAAAAGGAGTACATCTCTTGTTTAAAAACTAAGAAAAAGAGATATAAGAAAAATGGGTCCTAAAAAATTTTGGGCCTAAAGCCCGGGCACCTTGGGCTTTAGCCCAGGGCCGGTGCTGCTTTAAATAATAGACCTCACCATCTCAATCAACCTCAATGATCCCTAGAATGTCAATATAATATATATGTATTAATTTATATTTGTACATGCACTATTTTTCAAAAAAAAAAATATTCGAAAATGCATTTAATAGGAATTATTGTTAGACAATAATAACGCAACGAAAAATAATAATAAAGAAAAAATTGAAAGAAAATAATTTCCATGACACAAAATTTACACGGTTCACCCAAAACGTTTGGGTTAGTCCACAGTCGGTGTGATACTTTCATTATCTCTTAAAAAATTTGTATATCATATGATTGCAGAATCCTCTCTTTATATCCGCTTTGGAACTACTGACCCTCCGCTCCAGGAACGGTTCCAATTACCTTTTAAATAACTCTTCAATTACCTCTTAAAGTTCAGATTAGATTTTATCAATAATAAAATCACTTGCATACTAAAGAATACTATTTAGAGAGTATATAAATCTGTTCAGGACCATAAAATCACATGCTTAACGGATTCTAGCTGGGCTAAATACACTTTCGTTACATCAAGTACCATCATATTTATAATTCGACCTCAAAGAATTTGGGCTTACAATTTATTACATAAAGTGCTTAATTGCATACAATGTTGCTCCCAAATTCAGATTCTGATCAAAATTGGTCGGGATACCTCAATTGTTGGCAAGATAAATAGTATTATACGGTTTGATCGTATTAAAATATAGTTTGACTGAAATTTACTACATAAAGTGACTAATTGCAATAAATGTAGCCCCAAATTCAAATTCCAGCCAAAATACCTCAATTGCCAGTAAGATAAATAGTATTATATAGTTTGACCGTATTAAAATACAGTTTAACTTTTAAAAAAAATTTAAGAAGTTATTTCTATAATAACTAATTTAAAGACTTAATAATGTAAGAATAAATTAAAAAAATCTCATTATTTCTTCCCTAAACTCCTCCATCACCATCACCATCATCAACACTTCTAACACCATTACCATCATCAACTCCTCCATCACCATCATCAATCAAGCACCATTTTCTTTCTTAAACTCCAATCTTATCTCAAACTTCACAATCACAAGTAAAATTTAAACATATTTAAAATTGAAACAAAAAAATTTCAAATTTTAAATTTCAGCAATCTTTCTCCATCATCAATTACTCCACCAATTAAGATCTGAATTTGCTCATTCTCACCGCATTTCCGATGGCAATCTTTTGCCGAGCTTTTCCCCCAATACGTACACCACATTGGTACCAATTGTCATGATTTGAAGCAACTTAGTTGGTCGATTGTTTTTCCCCCCAACTTTATGTTGCGAGGTTGTTCTGCTAGAAGGAAGAAGTTATAGAAGTGAAAAATATTTAGAAGTATTTTAATTTGGGACTAATTGTACTTAGAATATTTTAATTTGGAGTTAATTGTATTTTTAATTTTTTAATGAAGTCAATATTAATATGGTTAAATCCAGTGGCGGAACCAGAACATATTTTAAGGGGGGAAATACATCAATAGAAAAAATTTATTTATTGACGCTTGAAAAGCTTATTTTGGTTGTACGAGTGAGAGCAGGCAACTGTATCCCTCTAGTCTGCATAGTTTGAAAACGTCTCAAAATTTGTTCGTTTTCAATTGTTAAAAAAATATCTTTCTCAATATAAACTGTGACGCCCCCAAAATAGGTCCACACGACCCATTTTGAGTCGCCAGATATCACATTATAAAAATCAAATACAAACTTCATTTATACAACTGTTGAACTGTCGTATAGAATACGACCACAATTAACTGTGAGTTTTAATACAATATTGTCTCATAGACAGTATCCAAACTCAAATTATTACAATACCATATACAATATAGCAGCAAATATTTCAAGACCCCAAAGAAGAACGAGAAGATTACTATCTTGTTCATTCTAATGAGGTGCACTTTTGACGCTTCCAAAGTCCGGTTCTCATCTCCCTATTGTTGTTCGCCAAAATCAATTATTAAGTGACGTATAAAATACGACACCCACATCTTAGGTCCTCAATACAATTATATATTGTATGTCATGTCACTTTATAATGTATTGAGAAACTTCAATGGCCTCGCACCATCACACTATTCCCTGTTATCCCCGTCGACCAAATAAACTCTTATTACCTGAAAGGAATTGTGAAGCAAAAGGGTGAGCACAACTAGCCCAATAAAGAATATCATGACTAAAGATAACTACATTATCAATAGCTTTCATCAATAATAAATCAGAGATTTAGAACATATGGTAGATGATAAAACTTTTCAACCATAGTTGCAGCGGAACGAACAATCCATTAGAAGAGTCAAATAGACCTTCAGATCTATTATCTTCTCTATGTTAAAAGTCCACCGATAATGTTTTATTCCTATAACATCAATCAATAATTCATGTCCACAACCGTATGAATAACTCATAATTGTGATTCTAAATTCCTTTTCGCACCCAGGACGAAGATAATTTTCATCACCTATCTTCACCTGAAACATCAAAAATCATGGTTATACCAAATCACAATTTCTGCTCATAATCATACTAATTAAATCATCTTTGCGCTACGGCCAAAGATATTCATTATTATCACATCTATGAATTAATATTTCATTACTGAGACTCAGCTCAATAATTAATCCACATCATCAAATCATCCCTGCACTATAGGCCAATGATATTCTTTAGTATCACGACCACGAATTATCCATGCACTACAGCCAAAGATAATCGTGTTTTCATCAACTATCCCCCGATCATGCCATAAAATAATTCATTTTTGCACCTTGGTCAAGAGAATCCATAGCCATAATCATACCAAAAATCGTCCATCAATGCACTACTGAAAAATGAGAATTTTACCACATCATTCGTCACATTACTGGTTAATGATTATACCGAATAATCCTCGGTCATAATCACGCCCAAGTCCATCTACACACTACGGGCCAAAGATGACTTTTACCACATCATTTGTAACATTACTGGTCCATTATTATACCGAATAATCCCGGTCATAATCATACCAAGTCCATCTATGCACTGACAAAAGCACAAAATGACTTTCAACATAATATAAACATGAGGATGATGACAATATTATAAGCATTAATCAAATGAAATTAAGGATAAATATTAAAACTTTAAATTTATCCAAATATTATCCATCATTTCATAAACTCATGATCTAATATTGTTAATATTATAACAATATTTTAATTACTTCTTAAACTTATAAACAATTTATTTCAATTGTTTACACTTTACCAAATAATGCATTTAATCATTCAAACATGTCATACTCATAAGATTTCATCACCAATGATCAAATCACTCATCAAAAATCTACACATACCTTATATAGGACTTTCAAGCCATAAAATCCTATTTACCAATTTTTCAACTTCACATAACATATTTAATTCATATGTTCGTAACTAAACCATTTTTATGAAAAATACCAAATCAGTCCCAAAAATTATTCTTTTCTGGGATTTAGCATAATATAGTCCCATATTGAACATATATTTTTCTCGATATTTTTAAAATTCATTTACTATTTTTCAAAAATTAATTTCTAATTAATTCCTTAAGAAATTAGCTACCTCAAGTTTAACTCCGTAAATTCCCAAATCATGGCGGATCTTACACATGTTAACATGAGCTTCAGCTTTAAATTTCATGGTCATCTGAGTTATAGAACTTTCCTGTTATAACGTTTTCGTCGGAAAAACCTAAATATTGAAATGGTCATTACTTGCTCATTTTAAGTCGGAATGAGCTCATTTTTGGACAGTAGGTACAATTCATCTTTGCACCCTTGGCCGAAGAGAATCCATAGCCATAATTGTAAGACCCCAACTTTTATGAATAAAGATGAATTTTCTATAAATATCATTTTTGAATATTATAGAGTGAATTTGATATAATGTTATAGTTGTGGGTAATATTTATAAATTTTGCAAAATACGCAAGTTGTTATATAATATTCGATTGGTCGAGGAATATTACGTTTTAACAGGGAATATTCGTATAACAAGATAATCATTGGTGGACCCATAACGGAATTATTGTTTGTTGAAAAACGACAAAAATTCTTTATGAAAATAACTTGTGAAGTTTTACTGATTAATCTGTTGAAACACCCAATTGTTAAAAGTACAATGTCTGTGATTGAAGAGTAGCACCTGGTTTTGATTATTGATGCTTACGTGAGAAGTCACTCGGTTTTGTTTCAATTATTGCTACGATAGATTCTTTGAATAGTATCTCACGTTATTTGATTCAATTATTGTCAATATTTTATATATTATTAAATCAATAATTGAGATGACAAAGTTATTAATATTATGATTTGCAATAATAACGTTGTCTAGAAGTTCTGTCAAGGAGAGGTTTGGTCACCTAATTGCGCGTCAATAGGGAGAAATCCTTATTGGAAAGCCCCCTCTTTCCTGGGAACGACCTGGTCGATTAATATTGTGAATTATAATAATGATGATAAATGTTGTTAAAATTATTAATGTGATTTTTATGAGGTTTTGCTTATTTTATGGACCCCATTTACCCATTTTTCAAAATAATAAGTAAGAAATTTTTTAGTGTAATAAAGGTGGGGGCCCACGAGTGGGGCCCATATGTGTTAAAAAGTCTTGAGAGGAAGAAAATTTGGCTACGGGGAGTACAATTATTACATATATATATATATATGTAACATATGTTTATATATATATATATTTATATTATAAATTTGTTTTACTTGAAAAAAAAGGATGGTTGCCTGAGGGAAGGGGCAGATTTTTGTCAGGAGGAGTATTATGGTTTATATATATATATATATATATATATAAATTTGGTTTTATTATATAATTATAAATAGAATATATTATATTTTATTTAAAAGATTTTGCTTTAAATATGGACCGTCAGATTAAAGTAAATCAATCTGGACCGCTTCATGAGTTAATTCTATATGATCCATTTTTCTATAAATAGAAGCTCATTCCTTCATTATTTCTTACGAATTCAATTTGAACTCTCGAGAGATAAACTATAGAGAGAAAGAAGAAAAAAGTATTCTACTACTTCACTACTCATATATCCAAAGACTCTTCTTTCTTAAGGTAGGGAGTATTATTTCTTTTGTATTCATGAAGAGAAATTCTCATTATTCCATTCTTTATTATTCTCACGAATAACCAAAGATATCTGTGACTACCCTATACTTGGTGACATTCTTCTAATATTCCGTCTTTATTATTATTACATTGGAATATCCCGTCTGTGCTTTTTTACAATCGACCGGGTTCCATCTTTATTATTATTACATTGGAATATCATCATCGGTCGTTTCTGCTTTTACTGGTTCCATCTTTATTATTATTACTCGTTGGAATATCCTGTCATGCGTGCGTTCTTACGGGACTGGTTCCGTCTTTTATTATTTTGTTGGAACATCCTCGCTTGGTGCAATTTTGCCCGACTTCGTTCCGCTATTTATTAATCTGTTGAATAACTGCCTGTCGGGCACCGCATGCACGGTGATTTCTTTTGTTATTCCATTCATTATTATACTTAGTTGGTTAAAGTTTTGACTTCTATACTCCATAAAATTAGTGGAATATCCTTGATATTTGCGCTTCATCCAGTATCTTTTCACGGAAATATTCTTCTGAGCATTCTTGAATTTTACTCTACAAAGCAGTATCATGTTGACAATTTAGACTTTATTGGTTCTTGGACAAATTAATTCTTAAACTTGTTTTATTGAATTCTTATATCATTGTCATCATCCTCATATTTATATTTTTTGAAAGTCATCTGTGGCTTGTAGTGCATAGATGGACTTGGTATGATTATGACCAGGATTATTCTTGTAATCATGGTAATAGTAATGTTACAAATGATGTGGTAAAAGTCCTCATTGGCCCGTAGTGCATTGATGGACAGTTGTTGGCATGATCATGACCATTAATGAATACACTAATATTCTTGGCCCGTAGTGCATGGATAATTGTGGTCGTGATACTAAAGAATATCCATGGCCGTAGTGCAAGGGTGATTCGATGATGTGGATTATTTATTAAAATTTGAGTCCAAATGATAAAAGTGATGAAAAATCTTTTAAATCATAAAAGATAGTAGATTTTATTCTCTACTTGACTCTTTTAATGGATTACTTGTTCCCCTGCAGTTAAACTTGATGTTTGTTATATTGTATCAGTTTAACACTGTTTAAGGCTAATGATAATTTATTCTGCATTATCTTAGTCATAATATTTCTTACTGGGCTAGTTGAGCTCACCCTTTCTTTCACTGTTCTCTTCAGGAAATGAGAATATAGCTGGGACGAGTCGGGGAACGTAGTGATGGTCCTAGATGGTGCATTAGCAGTCCTCACTATTCTGTGAAATAGTGTGATAATAATTGTAATGAGGACTCCTTTTGAGTTTGTATACTCTCTAGTAGACAATGTTTGTATTCAAACTCACAGTTTATGTTTTGTCGTATTGTACACGACAGTTGTATTAATAAGTTGTATTTGAATTACATCCGTGTATCCGGCGACTCAAACCGAGTGATGTATACCTAATTTTTTGGGCGTCACAATAATCATACCAAAAAGCGTCCCATCAATGCACACTACGACAAATGAGGATTTTACCACATCATTCATTATATAACGATTAATGATTATCTTAGAATAATCCTCGGTCATAATCACGCCAAGTCCATCTATACTTCTACAACCAAAGATGACTTTTACCACATCATTTGTAACATTACTACCATGATTATACCGAATAATCCTCGGTCATAATCATACCAAGTCTATCTATGCATCGACAAAAGCCGATGACTTTCAACATAATATAAACATGAGGATGATGACAATATTATAAGCATTAATCAAAGCGAAATCAAGGATAAATATTAAAATTTTTAAATTTATCCAAATATTATCCATCATTTCATAAACTCATGATCTAATATTGTTAATATTATAACAATATTTTAATTACTTAAACTTATAAATAATTTATTTTAATTGTTTATATTTTACCAAATAATGCATTTAATCATTCAAACATGTCATACTCATAAGATTTCATCACCAATGATCAAATCACTCATCAAAATCTACATACCTTATATATAGACTTTCAAGCCATAAAATCCTTATTTACCAATTTTTCAACTTCACATAACATATTTAATTCATATGTTCAGAATTAAACCATTTTTATGAAAAATACCAAATCAGTCCCAAAAATTATTCTTTTCTGGGATTTAGCATAATATAGTCTCATATTGAACATATATTTTTCTCGACATTTTTAAAATTCATTTACTATTTTTCAAAAATTAATTTCTAATTAATTCCTTAAGAAATTAGCAACCTCAAGTTTAACTCTAGAAATTCCCAAATCTTGGCAGGATCGTACACATGTTAACATGAGCTTCCAGTTTAAATTTCATGGTCATCGGAGTTATAGAACTCCGGTTATAACGTTTTTCGTCGGAAAAACCTAAATATTGAAATGGTCATAACTTGCTCATTTTAAGTCGGAATGAGCTCATTTTTGGACAGGAGGTACTTTATACCATATACTTTCATGTCCCAAAAGGCCGGAATTTTTCTCACAAATTAAGTGGCCGAAAATATCCTTTTAAAAATATGGACAATAGCTTTTTAAGCATTTCCAGATTTTTCATCCTTTACTAAAATCATTCCACACGAAAATCTACAATATCTTTTCCAGTGATTCTACTTGGATAAGTTATAAAACTCATAGATCTAAATCTAGAACTTGACCTCACTCAAAAATTCGAAATATAATAGGAGATATGGTCAATTGAATTTCATGTTCCATTTTCACTAAAATCTGATTTTTCAACCCTTTGTGATTTCTAAGAAACTTTTATGTTTTCACATAATAACCAACATAACTTATCATAACACTTACTAATACTACATATACCCATGGTTTTCATCAATCCCTTGCTTTTATTATAACTTTCTCCATAATCCACGTAAACAGATTCCACAATTTAACAAGGAATGAAATACAAAGGATCATTCACCATGCATGTGGTAATCCACATGATGAAAGTTATTCCAACAAAATAATAAAGAATGGAATAATGTAAGATTTACCATACATGCGATAGAGACCGCATGATGGGTTATTCCAAATGTAATAATTAATGGAACCGTGTCAAAGTATTACGTCCGACAAAAATATTCGGCAGCGAATAATAAAGAACGAAATAATAGAAGAATTTTACCATGTATGTGGTATCTTAGATAAACAAAGTTATTCCAACATAATAATAAAGAATGGAATAACGGAAGAATTTCACCAAGTATAGGGTAGCTCACATATCTGAGTTATTCCAATGAATAATAAAGAATGGAATAACAGAAGTTCTCTTCATAAATAAGAAAGAAAGAGTACCCCTTACGAGTACAATAAATAATATTCCCTACCTTAGAAAGAAGAGTACTGAATATAGAAGTAGTGAAGTAGCAGAACACTTTTCTTATTTCTCTCTATAGTTTCCCTCTCTAGAGTTTCAGTGAATTCCTAAGAAATAATGAAGGAAAGAGCTTCTATTTATAGAAAAATGGATCGCATAAGAACTAACTCATGAAGCGGTCCAGATTGATTTACTTTAATCGACTATCCCCATATTTAAAGCAAAATCTTTTAAATAAATTATAATATATTCTATTTATTATCTAATAAAACGAATAACTTTATAAAAGATTTTACTATGCAAATACTATCAGTAATACTTTATGCAAATACTATGCATAATAAAATATAATATATTCTAATTATTGTCTAATAAAATAGATAACTTTATAAAAGTATTATGTTTTATATAAAAAGATTTTACTATCTGCAAAACACTACTTTACAGCACTATGCAACACTATGCATAATAAAATATAATATATTCTATTTATAAAATAACTTTATAAAAGTATTCATTTTATATAAAAAGATTTTACTATGCAAAACACTATGTAGACACTATGCAACACTATGCATAATAGAATATAATATATTCTATTTATAGAATAACTTTATAAAAGTATTTTGTTTTATTACATTAATAATACCAATAAAATAAAACTGAGTGACTTATCACATAAGCATCAATAATCAATACCGTGCTATTTACCAAAATAGAAAAAAAATTTGAATACTTTTATTTCATAAAATTCGGGGTCTCACAATCACTCCTCCTTATGAAATTTCGCCCTCGAAATTTACGTACGTACCTGATATTCGAAGAGATGAGAATACCTTGCTTTCTTTTCGGATTGTACATTCCCTAAGCATATCCTCTCAGATCATGATTTTTCCATTGCTCATATCCTCGTATTTCAGGATATCATTCTAGAATATATCTTCAAAACAAAGGTTAATTGACATATCACAATTTGTCAACTTATCAAGTAAACAATTTCACTTAGGTAAGTCACACACTAATGAAGTATATAACTGCCTCTCCCTCCTAGTTCTAGACTCTTATCTCCGCCAAAATGACCATATCCCTAAGCTCTGATACCAATTGTGACGCCCCCAAAATAGGTCCACACGACCCATTCTGAGTCGCCAGATATCACATTATAAAAATCAAATACAAACTTCATTTATACAACTGTTGAACTGTTGTATAGAATACGACCACAGTTAACTGTGAGTTTTAATACAATGTTGTCTCATAGACAATATCCAAACTCAAATTATTACAATACCATATACAATATAGCAGCAAATATTTCAAGACCCCAAAGAAGAACGAGAAGATTACTATCTTGTTCATTTTAATGAGGTGCACTTTTGACGCTTCCAAAGTCGGGTTCTCATCTCCCTATTGTTGTTCGCCAAAATCAATTATTAAGTGACGTATAAAATACGACATCCACATCTTAGGTCCTCAATACAATTATATATTGTATGTCATGTCACTTTATAATGTATTGAGAAACTTCGACAGTCTCGTACCATCACACTATTCCCCTGTTATCCCCGCTCGACCTAGCTAAACTCTTATTACCTGAAAGGAATTGTGAAGCAAAAGGGTGAGCACAACTAGCCCAATAAAGAATATCATGACTAAAGATAACTACATTATCAATAGCTTTCATCCATAATAAATCAGAGATTTAGAACATATGGTAGATGATAAAACTTTTCAACCATAGTTGCAGCGGAACGAACAATCCATTAGAAGAGTCAAATAGACCATCAGATCTATTATCTTCTCTATGTTAAAAGTCCACCGATAATGTTTTATTCCTGTAACATCAATCAACAATTCATGTCCACAACCATATGAATAACTCATAATTGTGATTCTAAATTCCTTTTCGCACCCAGGACGAAGATAATTTTCATCACCTATCTTCACCTGAAATATCAAAACTCATGGTTATACCAAATCAAAATTTCTGCTCATAATCATACTAATTAAATCATCTTTGCGCTACGGCCAAAGATATTCATTATTATCACATCTATGAATTAATATTTCATTGTTGAGACTCAGTTCAATAATTAATCCACATCATCGAATCATCCCTGCACTACAGGCCAAGGATATTCTTTAGTATCACGACCACGAATTATCCATGCACTACAGGCCAAAGATAATCGTGTTTTCATCAACGGTCCTAATCATGCCATAAAATAATTCATTTTTTCACCCTTGGCCGAAGAGAATCCATAGCCATAATCATACCAAAAATCGTCCCATCAATGCACTACTAAGAAATGAGGATTTTTACCACATCATTCGTCACATTACTACGCCACGATTATACCGAATAATCCTCGGTCATAATCACGCCAAGTCCATCTATGCACTACGGGCCAAAGATGACTTTTACCACATCATTTGTAACATTACGGTCATGATTATACCGAATAATCCCTGGTCATAATCATACCAAGTCCATCTATGCACGACAGGCCACAAATGACTTTCAACATAATATAAACATGAGGATGATGACAATATTATAAGCAATAATCAAATGAAATTAAGGATAAATATTAAAAACTTTAAATTTATCCAAATATTATCCATCATTTCATAAACTCATGATCTAATATTGTTAATATTATAACAATATTTTAATTACTTCTTAAACTTATAAACAATTTATTTCAATTGTTTACACTTTACCAAATAATGCATTTAATCATTCAAACATGTCATACTCATAAGATTTCATCACCAATGATCAAATCACTCATCAAAAATCTACACATACCTTATATAGGACTTTCAAGCCATAAAATCCTATTTACCAATTTTTTAACTTCACATAACATATTTAATTCATATGTTCGTAACTAAACCATTTTTATGAAAAATACCAAATCAGTCCCAAAAATTATTCTTTTATGGGATTTAGCATAATATAGTCCCATATTGAACATATATTTTTCTCAACATTTTTAAAATTCATTTACTATTTTTCAAAAATTAATTTCTAATTAATTCCTTAAGAAATTAGCTACCTCAAGTTTAACTCCAGAAATTCCCAAATCTTGGCAGGATCTTACACATGTTAACATGAGCTTCCAGTTTAAATTTCATGGTCATCGGAGTTATAGAACTCCGGTTATAACGTTTTTCGTCGGAAAAACCTAAATATTGAAATGGTCATAACTTGCTCATTTTAAGTCGGAATGAGCTCATTTTTGGACAGTAGGTACTTTATACCATGTACTTTCATGTCCCAAAAGGTCGGATTTTTTCTCACAAATTAAGTGGCCGAAAATACCCTTTTAAAAATATGGACTGTAGCTTTTTAAACATTTTCAGATTTTTCATCCTTTAGTAAAATCATTCCACACGAAAATCTACAATACCTTTTCAGGTGATTCCAGTTGGATAAGTGATAAAATTCATAGATCTAACTCTAGAACTTGACCTCACTCAAAAATTCAAAATATAATAGGAGATATGGTCAATTGAATTTCATGTTCCATTTTCACCAAAATCTAATTTTTCAACCCTTTGTGATTTCTAAGAAACTTTCATGTTTTCACATAATAACCAACATAACTTATCATAACACTTACTTATACTACATATACCCATGGTTTTCATAAATCCCTTCCTTTTATTATGACTTTCTCCACAATTCACGTAAACAGATCATTTCCACAATTTAACAAGGAATGAAATACAAAGGATCATTCACCATGCATGTGGTAATCCACATAGACAGGTTATTCCAGCAGAATAATAAAGAATGGAATAACAAACGGATTCACCATGTATGCGATAGAGACCACACAGACAGGTTATTCCAACAGAATAATTAATGGAACCAGGTCAGGCGTAATACGCACCGACAGGATATTCCGACAGAATAATAAAGAACGAAATAATAGAAGAATTTCACTATGTATGCGGTACTTCGCATAAACAGGTTATTCCAACATAATAATAAAGAATGGAATAACAGAAGAATTTCACCAAGTATAGGGTAGCTCGCGTATACATGTTATTCCAACAGAATAATAAAGAATTGAATAACAGAAGTTCACTTCATAAATAAGAAAGAAAGAGTACCCCTTACGAGTACAATAAATAATATTCCCTACCTTAGAAAGAAGAGTACTGGATATAGAAGTAGTGAAGTAGCAGAACACTTTTCTTATTTCTCTCTATAGTTTCTCTCTCTAGAGTTTCAGTGAATTCCTAAGAAATAATGAAAGAATGAGCTTCTATTTATAGAAAAATGGATCAAGATAAGAATTAACTCATGAATCGGTCCAGATTGATTTACTTTGATCTCGACGGTTCATATTTAAAGCAAAATCTTTTAAATAAATTATAATATATTCTATTTATAATCTAATAAAACGAATAACTTTATAAAAGATTTTACTATGCAAACACTATGCATAATAAAATATAATATATTTTAATTATTGTCTAATAAAATGTATAACTTTATAAAAGTATTTTGTTTTATATAAAAAGATTTTACTATGCAAAACACTATGCAGCACTATACAACACTATGCATAATAAAATATAATATATTCTATTTATAGAATAACTTTATAAAAGTATTCTTTTTTATAAAAAGATTTTACTATGCAAAACACTTTATGTAGACACTATGCAACACTATACGTAATAGAATATAATATATATTCTATTTATAGAATAAATTTATAAAAGTATTCTGTTTTATTACATTAAGAATACCACTAAAATAAAACTGAGTGACTTATCACATAAGCATCAATAATCAATACCGTGCTATTTACCAAAATAGAAAAAAAAATTGAATAATTTTATTTCATAAAATTTGGGGTCTCACATAAACTACCAGACTATCATTCATCCACTCGTCTTCCATTTTGTTACGCAAGTCATTCTTGACAATTTTCATCACAGAGAATACTCTTTCAACAGTAGTAGTTGCAAATGGTAAAACCAAAGCCAACTCAATCAATCGATATACCAATGTAAAAGTCATATGTTGTAAGACCCCAACTTATTATAAATAAAATTTAATTTCCTCTATTTATTATTTTGAAATAGTAAGGGTTGATTTGATTAATGTGGTTAGTTATGGGTAAAATGCGCAAATATTTCAAATAAGCAAGTGGTTATAAAATATTCATTGTTGTTGGGAATATTCGTTTAGTCGTGGAATATTCTTCCGCTTCGGAGAATATTCGCATGCGACGCACGCCTTGATTTTTATGGGCCCATAACGAAAAAAACAATTGGATGAAGAAAACGACAAGTATAAGTTGTTTATAAATAATCAGTAGTTATTCTAGATTATCTTGTTGGAATACCCGCGTGCATGGTTAAAACACGATGTCTACGCGTTGTTGCCGAAAGAAGACACGGTATTGCACCAATTATTGATTCTTACGTAAAGAAGGCACTACTCGATAATTGTTACGGTTAATCGCTTCGATATTTTATTTTATTGATTCAATAATTGTTTGCGTTGATATTTTATATTATTGTTGTTTCAATAATTATCACTACACGATATTTTCTATTATCTGAGCAATAATTCATATTATCCTAATAATATTATTAGATAATATTATTGGCAATGTCTAAAAGTTCTCATTTAAGGAGAGGTTTGGTCACCTAATTGCATGTAAGATGAGAGAAATCCTTATTGAAAAGCCCCTCTTTCCTGGGAACTGGTTTGTCGATGATTGTGATTACGTAATATTATTTGTGAATAAATAATTATTGATTTATATGATGAGGAAAATATTCATTTTATGTGGATATAGATGGAGAAAATTTTTAAAGTGACAATTGTTGAAAATCGATATTTTATCTTTTCTGTTAAAATAATATTTTATTATATTATTATAATATAATAATGATGATATTTTTACAATGAATGTGGGATATATGAGTATATGAGGAGGAAGAGTATTTTTGTTACTAAAAATATTTAAAACATGTTAAACATGTTGGTGGACCCATTTTTTGACTGAAATTTGATTATAGCCTGTAAAATCGCCCGTTTGTGAATTTCGGTTAATTTCTATTTGAAATTTGGAAAAACTTAAACTTACAAAGTTGTAGAAAAATGAAATTTCCTATGGAAAAGACACGAGGTTTGAATTTTTCTGATAAAAGGGCTATTTATTGTGAATTATTGAAGTTTCGGATTAATTAATTTTTATTTTTTTGGAGTTTTAAATGATTTATGTGAGGAAAAAGTTTTTTGAGAGGTGGGCTACATGTGTGGCTGATGTTGGACTCAATTGGTGTGCGTAGGGAGATTTAGAAAAATAATATTAATATTAAATTAAATTTCCTGCTTTAGTGTTCTAAGCATTTTCCTATAAATAGGGTGCTTAGGTTAGAATTGAAAAACACACCAGAAACTGAAATCTTTCTCTCTATATTATCGGCGCGTATTCTTGTGAGTATTTTAAGACTTTGAGTGTTGCTTTATCGGTGCAAGTTCCTTCACACTATATATCCAAAGATTCCAAATGTAAGTAATCTTTGTCTTTTCGAGGTAAGGGATGTTATTTTCTTCTTAAATGATATTATTTTCTTCAATATCATTATGCCGAAAAATATTAGTCCGAACTTTTTATCAAATTTGGAACTTTTGTGTCGTATTACTATTCACGATATCTGAGACTATTCACGAATCACGACACTATTCAATAGAAAAAAATGAAATTTTTTCTTTTTGTCAAAATATCTATTATGGATACTAGCTTTGATTGTATCCATGTTTTGATCATTCTTGAATTTTACTCCACTATGATTATTTATGAGGTATTTTTGGACATGGAATAAATGAAATACTGAATCCTTAATATTTATTCTTTTGTTTCACTTTGGATTCATTTTCTTTAAAATATTTTTCATCATCCTCAATTCTAAATGATGATATTCTTCGAATATCTTTGGCATGTAGTGCAAAGATGAATGATTTTCTGATGAATATCTTTGGCCCGTAGTGCAAAGATGAACAAGTGTTTAGATGAACATGACCAACTGATGAATATCTTTTGCCTGTAGTGCAAAGATAAATATTTAATTCCATATATATATTGATTGATTTTACAGGGATAAAATATCGACGATGAACTTTTAAATTCATATATAGAAGATAGTAGTTTGCATTCTCTACTTAACTCTTCTAATGAATTATTATTTCATTGCGAAGATTGATTTAAAACTGGTTGTCTATTGTATTCTATTAGATTTTTCCCTGTTGAAGACTAACGATAATTTGTTCTATGTTATCTTAGTCATAATATTCTTTATTGGGCTAGTTGAGCTCACCCTTTTCCTTTTTGTTCCATTTTTCTTCTCGTGATGCGAGAATGTAGCGAAATACTTAGTAGGGGTATGGAATGAAGGTTCTAGAAAGTCGTTTTTAGTAGTCCTCACCATTTTTGTAAAATAATGTATCAATAATTGTAATGAGGACTTATTTGAGTGTGGATATTATACTGATGATACAATATTTGTTTTTAAACTCACGCTTTTATGTTGTATTAATAAAGTTGTAGTTATTTCGCATACCATGTATTTTGATGACTCGTAATGGGTGTTGTAGATATGTAAGACCCCAACTTTTATAAATAAAGATGAATTTTCTATAAATATTATTTTGAATATTATGGAATAAATTTGATATAATGTTATAGTTGTGGGTAATATTTATAAATTTTGCAAAGTAAGCAAGTTGTTATAAAATATTAGGTTTGGTGGGGAATATTCTTTTTGTCGGGGAATATTCGCATTTACTGACCAATTATCGGTGGACCCCATAATTGGAAGTATTGTTACGTAGTTAAAAACGACAAAATTATTTTTTCTATAAAAATAACTACAGAGGTGTTACTGTTAAAATTGTTGAACTACCGGTAGTAAAAAATACGAATACGCTGAGTCAGTTGTATAGTAGCACGATATTGATTATTGATGCTTTACGTGAGAAGTCACTCACCTATGCTCAATTATTGCTACATGAATTCTTTGATCATATCTCTTATATTATTGATTCAATTATTGTCACAAAGATCATCCTCAGTATAATATGTTATAGTATTAAATCAATAATTGAGACGACAAGTTATAAATGATTAATAATTGTTGAAAGATTAAATATGTGTTGATTAAAATAAAATGATTTGTGGTAATATTTATTCAATCCTTGATGTATATAAAGAGTCATTATGAGAGACGTTTGTGGTAAGTTTGATTATTTTATGGGGGCCCATATGTCATCATCTAAGAGTCTCTTCGTCGAATAGTAATTACCTTCGTCGATAGTAATTACCTTTGTGAATAGTAATTACCTTCGTCGATAGTAATTACCTTTACCGACGTCAAACCACTTGCCGTTTCATATTATTAAGGCGCCGAACCACTTGTCGTTTCACATTACAAGCGTCCGAACCACTTGTCGTTTCACATTCTGAAAGGCCGAACCACTTGTCGTTTCACATTACAAAAGCGTCAAACCACTTTTCTTTTCACATCACCACCGTCGTCGAGCCACTCATGCCTTTTCACATGGCAAAGTCTAAGCTAGAAATCTTCTATAAATAGAGGCCTAGTGCTTCATTATTTTCACGAATTCATTCAAGCTATAGAGAGAGAAAAGTATAGAGAGAATAAGAGAAAGAAGAAGAGTATTTTGTTACTACACTCTTCAAGTAGATTCAATCTCCTACCAAAAGTAAGGGTGTTATTCTTTCTTATTCATGAAGAAATGTTGTTATTCCATTGCTTATTATTCTCATTGGAATAACTTTTGATCGTGGTTTACCCTATACTTGGTGACATTCTTCTATTATTCTATTGGAACATCCTCGTGCGTGTGTTTTACAATCGGACTTGGTTCCGCTTTTATTATTATTATATTGGAACATCCTCATCTATGTGTTTTACACCTCCGACTGGTTCCGCTCTTTATTATTATTCTGCTTGGAACATCCTGCATGCATGTGTTTCACGCCGACTGGTTCCATTCTTTATTATTCTGTTGAATATCCTCATCCTGCATGCTTTTACGCGGGACCAGTTGCATTCTTTATTATTACATTGGAATATCACATGCATGCGTTTTCTACGGACCGGTTCCGTTATTTATTATTCATTGGAATAACTTTTGCTGTCTTGGTCTATCGCATGCATGGTGATTTCTTTTGTTATTCCATTCTTTATTATTCCCGGTTGTTTAAAACTTTGACTTCTATACTCCATGAAATTAGTGGAATATCCTTGATATTTGCGCTTCATCCAATATCCTTTCATGAAAATATTCTTCTCGAGATTCTTGAATTTTACTCTACAAAGCAAGATTCATGTTGATGAGTTTGGATGTTATTGGTTCCTAGATAAATTAATTCTTGAACTTGTTTTATTGAATTCTTATATCATTGTCATCATCCTCATGTTTATATTATGTTGAAAGTCATCTCATGGCTCACATAGTGCATAGATGGACTTGGTATGATTATGACCGAGAGACTATTCGGTGTAATCATGATCGTAATGTTACAAATGATGTGGTAAAAATCCTCGATGGCCCGTGTAGTGCATTGATGGACGATTGTTGGCATGATCATGACCATTAATGAATACACAAATATTCTCGGCCGTGGTGCATGAATAATTGTGGTCGTGATACTAAAGAATATCCTCGGCCGAAAAGTGCGGGGGTGATTCGATGATGTGGAATATTTATTAAAGCCGAGTCTCAAATTTATAACAAATGATGAAAAACCTTTTAAATCATAAAAGATAGTAGATTTTATTTTCTACTTGACTCTTTTAATGGATTCTTTGGTTCACTGTAGTTAAACTTGATGTTCATTATATTTTATCAGTTTAACACTGTTTAAGGCTAATGATAATTTATTCTGCATTATCTTAGTCATAATATTTCTTCTTGAGCTAGTTGAGCTCACCCTTTCTTTCACCGTTCTCTTCAGAAATGAGAATATAGGCCGGACGAGTCGGGAACGGAGTAATGGTCCGGAGGATAGCATTAGTAGTCCTCACTATTCTGTGAAATAGTGTGATAACAATTGTAATGAGGACTCCTTTTGAGTTTGTATAATCTCTAGTAGACAATATTTGTATTCAAACTCATAGTTTATGTCGTATTGTACACCTACGCTATATTAGTAAGTTGTATTTAAATTACATACCATATATCTAACTACCCAAGATGGGTGATGTATACCTAATTTTGGGGCGTCACGGTTGGTATCAAAGCTTGGGGATATGATCCTCAGCTAAGATGTGAGAATAGTACTAGGAGGGAGAGACGGGGAATACCTTTCGCTAGTATGACCTACCTAAGTTTATGTCTATTTTATTGGTCTCACGAATATAGGGATAATATGTTACATGTCAATTAACCTTTTGTTTTGTGGCGATGTCTCGAAAATGACATCCGAGAATGTTGAGAATAAGAATGGAGCACAAAGCGATCGTTGATTCACCACATATCAATAATCGGGATAATGTGCATCGAAGGCGGCGACAATCCTCATACAAACAACAACACTGACCAAATGATGAATGATAAAATGTTCAAAGGCTTTATGAAATTCATGCAACAGCAGGCGAGAGCGACTCCTGTCCAAAACGTAGGTGGAAACACGGAAAACTCTCGGGCGGTCACCGCTAAACAGTTCAAGGAGCTGGGACCACCAGAGTTTAAGGGAGAGCCAAAACCACTTCTGGCGGAAGCATGGATAAAGCAGATTACCAAGATATTTGATGTCTTGGGATGCTCCGAGGAGCAAAAGGTTCCCTTCACCGCCTTATTGTTGCGCGGAGAGGCAGATTAATGGTGGGAATCAAGAAAAAGCGTACTCAACTCATTTATCTTCAAGATATCTTGGGAGAAGTTCCAAGAGCTGTTCAACGACAAATACTTTCCTGAAAGTATTCGCCATATGAAGGAGGTGGAGTTTATCAAGTTGGAACAAAACAATATGACCGTGTCGCAATACGAGGTAAAATTTGCGGAGTTATCACGGTTTGCGTCCCACTTGGTGGATAATGAAGAGAGAATGGCGCGAATGTTTTTAAGAGGTTTGAAGCCGGAGATACGTCAACATCTTATTTCTCATAAACTGTGTTTGTATTCAGATGTTGTAAATAGGGCTCAGTTAGTGGAGCGCGATAACGAGTCAACGCAACTAAAAGAGAGCAGCCGGCAAAATTATAATACCGGCGAGAGTAGTCATCGAAGCGGTGACAACAAGCGTGGAGGGAATCAACAGGCCAGATATGGTAACCACTTCGGTGGTAATCAGGGCCAAAACAATAAGAATGGACATTTCAAGAAAAGGAGATTCAACAATGATGGAAAGACGTCAGCACCAGCACCCGTTGTTAAGGAAGGAGAAAGACCACCTATCATATGCTTCAAATGCGGAGGAGAGGGACACATCATCAAAATCATACGTCAGTCAAAGCATGTTATAATTGTGGAAGAGAAGGTCACTTAGCTCGATTTTGTCGTTTCAAGAAGAAAATTCACTAGGATGGAGGCACCAAAGGTCGTCCCGAAAAGTCAAACCCCAGAGTGTAAGGGAGAAGCGTTTGTTGTGACCTCCCAGAGAGCAAGGAACCCCCGAATGAGGTCATCACGGGTAAGCTTATCATAAACTCTAATGAAGTCTATACTTTATTTGATAATGGGATTCTACCCATTCTTTTATTTCTCCTACTTGCGCTCATCGATTAAATTTGACTCCGGAGAAATTAGACTTTGACTTATCTGTGGAAACTCCGTTGGGAGAAACCTTCATTACATCCACTGTTTATAAGTCTTGTTTGGTTCAAATTGGTACCCTCACATTACCTGTCGATCTTATTTCATTAAAAATGCTTGAATTTGACGTGATTCTAGGGATTGATTGTTTAACTACTTATCATGCAAAAATTGATTGTTTTCGTAAGGTTGTTATCTTTCATATTCCTAACCAACCTATTATGCGAATTCAAGCGACAAAACCATTAAAATCAATCACGGTCATCTCAAGCCATAAAGCTATTCGCTTATTGAAAAAGCGGATGTCAAGCTTTCTTAGCTCATGTCACGATTTAAACAAAAATACGCCGGTTTTGAACGATATTTCTATTGTTAATAAATTTCCCGACGTATTCCCCGGAAGAACTTCCTCGGCCTACCCCGAGCGTGAAATTGAATTTTGTATCGACCTTGAACCCGTGACAAAACCTATTTCCAAAGCCCTATATCGAATGGCTCTATTGAACTTGAGGAGTTAAAGACCCAACTGCAGGAATTGTTAGACATTGGCTTTATTCGTCCTAGTACTTCTCCTTGGGGTGCTCTGCTCTATTCGTGAAGAAGAAAGATGGGAGTATGCGACTTTGTATTGATTATCGGGAGTTGAATCATGTCACCATCAAAATAGGTATCCATTGCCACGTATTGATGACTGTTTGACCACCAAGCAAGGAGCCAAATTCTTTTCAAAGATTGATCTTCGTTAGGATATCACCAATTGAAGATTAGAATCGGCCGACATTCCAAAGACGGTTTTCGAACTCTAAGACGGGCATTATGAATTCTAGTCATGTCCTTTGGATTGACTAATGCTCCTAACGCCTTCATGGATATGATGAACCGAGTATTCAAGGAATATTTGGATCACTTTGTGGTCGTCTTTATTGATGACATCCTTATTTATTCCAAAAGCCGTGAAGATCATGAGCAACACTTGAGGCTGACACTCCAAAAGCTTCGTGAATATAAGCTTTATGCCAAGTTGAAGAAATGCGAGTTCTGGCTTGAAGAAGTAGCATTCCTTGGGCACGTGGTGTCAAGTCATGGAATATCTGTTAACCCAGCAAAGATTGAAGCTATTCAAAGTTGGGAGCAACCTAAATCGAATGATCAAAATCGTAGCTTTCTCGGCTTAGCTGGTTATTATCGGAGATTCGTAAAAGGGTTTTCTCGAATCGCTACTCCACTAACTCAGCTGACTCGAAAAGATACAAAGTTCGGTTGGAGTGAGGAATGTGAGAAGAGTTTTCAAAAACTCAAGAGGAGACTCATTTCAAAGACCGCTCGACAATACCATCTGATTCGGAGGGATTTATCATCTACAGTGATGCTTCGGGCAAAGGGTTAGGATGTGTTCTCATGCAACATGGGAAAGTCATAGCCTATGCCTCACGACAACTCAAAGAATATGAGAGGAATTATCCTACTCATGATCTAGAGTTAGCGGTACCGTTATCTTCATACTAAAGATTTGTAGGCATTACTTGTATGGGGAGAAAGTGGAGATCTTTACGGTTCATAAAAGCCTCAAATATTTCTTCACTCAAAAAGAACTCAACATGCGACAACGACGTTGGCTTGAACTGTTGAAAGATTATGATCATACTATCCAATACCATCCTGGAAAAGCGAACGTGGTAGCTGACGCATTGAGTAGAAGATCATATGCGGGTACGAGTGCAATATTATCAACGCAAAGGCCCATTTTGTATGACTTGCAAAGGATAGAGATAGAGATAAAGACTCCAAGGACCCACATGATGATGGAAAATATACGAGTAGAACCGAATTTAATTGATAAAATTAAAGCTGCTCAAGTTACAGATCCGGAGCTGATGCGTATGAGGAAGAAAGTGCAAGAAGGTGCGATGCCGGAAGCAAGAATCGATGAAGAAGGAATACTTCAAGTCAACTCCAGACTTTGTGTTCCTAACGACCCTGATTTAAAGTATAAAATCATGATGGAGGCGCACAACACACCGTTTGCAATCCATACTGGGAGTCCCAAAATGTATCATGATCATCGACATACATTTTGGTGGGGCAATATGAAGAGAGAGATAGCGCTGTTTATCTCAAGGTGTCTAACATGTCAACGAGTCAAGGCGGAGCATCAAGTACCAAAAGGTCCATTACAACCACTTGAAATTCCAGAATGGAAGTGGGAGCACATTACCATGGATTTCGTTACTGGTCTTCCCAAAGTTTCTCAAGGCATAGATGCGATTTGGGTCATTGTTGATAGATTGACCAAGTCTGCTCATTTCTTACCGATACGAGAAACTTATACACTTGAACGTCTTGCTCGTATGTACATAAACGAGGACTCCTTTTGAGTTTGTATAATCTCTAGTAGACAATATTTGTATTCAAACTCACAGTTTATGTCGTATTGTACACGATAGTTATATTAGTAAGTTGTATTTAAATTCTGTACCATGTATCTGACTACCCAAGATGGGTGATGTATACCTAATTTTGGGGGCGTCACAGTATACCTATTTTGGGGACGTCACAGTTGGTATCAGAGCTTAGGGATATGATCTCTGGCGGAGATTGGGGAATAGAACTAGAAGGGGAGAGACGAGTAAATCCTTCGCTAGTGTGTCCTACCTATGCTTATTTGTTGGTCGGTCATAATATAGGGATATTATGTGATTTGTTAATTTGTTTAATTAACCCTTGTTTATGGCAGTATTTAAGAATGACAACTAAGAATGTTAACAGTGGAGTAAATGAGACTGTGGAGACGTCTGTACTCACCAACGAGAAGAACGTGCAGCAGGTTGGCAATGTTCCTCCTGTGAACAACACCACTGAGCAGATGATGAACGATGGGATGTTTAGAAGCTTTTTGAAGTTCATGTAAAATCAGACGAGGGAGACTCGTGTTCAAAATACAGGAAGAAATGATAAATATTCACGGTTTGTCACAGCCAAGCAGTTCAAGGAGTTGGGACCACCAGAATTCTGGGGAAAGCTGGATCCGATTAAGGCGGAGACGTGGGTCAAACAAATTACCAAGATATTCGATATCTTGGGATACACAGAGGAACAGAAGGTTCCATTCGCCACCTTTATGTTCCGTAATGAGGCAGATTACACTACAAGAAAACCAGTCATTGGCGGCCGACGCTGCAATCGCCATGCTAATGATCTTCGTCGGCGATGAGGTCATTAAGCGGCAGGCAAATGCCTCCCTACAGTGTCGTCGCCCCTGGCTCCCGTCGCCAGCCATTGGCATCATTGTCATTACCGACGACAGTCATTGGCGACGGTATAAGGTTATTGGCGACGGCTAGGCCGTCGGCAAAGGCCCACATTTTTTTGAGGGAAAAACCTATTACCGACGGTATAGCCGTTCGCAATGACATAGGAGCCGTCGGCAATGACCATCACCTCATGTGTTTTCGCTATAAGTCATTAGCGACGGCATAGCCGTCGCCATTACACCCGTCGACAATGACTACATAAATTTTATATATATATTTTTAATTTCAAAATTTCCCTGTTCATTTACAAATATACACCTGTTATAAACTAATAACAACCATCAAATCACAACTATACCTCTTATAAACTAGTAACCCAAATCAAATATATAGATAAAAAATATAATGGTCGTCGGTACAACTCAAAAACTGTATAAATACATGCATGAAACTCAGAATATAACATAAACTAAACTAACTACAACCCGTCACCTGTTTCCATGTCATCGAGTCGGCGGTTATCACCATGTACTGGAGGAGGTTGCTCGTCATCAACTCGACGGTCATCACCTCAGTCTTTGGAGGAGGTCGCTTCATCATCGGCTTCGGTGGTCATCACCAAGGGTGCCTCCACCTCCACGAGTCTCGTCAACAAGACCTACAAAATTAAAATATTAATAACAAAATCAAAATGAAAACATATTTACATTATTTTAGTTTGTGTTTCTTCAAGTTAAAGTGACGAGACTCAAACTCGGGCTTCATATATCGTAATCGAGTCCCATCGGTTTTAACGCGTGTTCATTTCCTACTACGCGGTCTTATGTGTGTGTTCATGTGTCATTCGGGACCAATTACCGATGCGGGTTTTGACCTCTTTTTGGCTTTTTGGCTAAGTGTTGGCTAGTTTTGCAAATCTGGCGATAACTTTCGATCTCCGTATGTTAGAAACGAGTCCCGTCAATTTTAATGCGTGTCTATTACCTACGCGGTGCTATGTGTGTGTTTACGTGTCATTCGGACGGCCGATGCGGGTTTTGACCTCTTTTTCGGCTTTTTGGCTAAGTGTTGGCTAGTTTTGCAAACTGGGCGATAACTCGGTCTCCGTATGTTGGAATCGAGTCCCGTCAGTTGTAACGCGTGTCTATTGCCTACGCGGTGCTATTGCATGTGTTTGCGTGTTAACTGGACGACCGAGGCGGGTTTTGGTCTCCTTTTCGACTAATTTTCTAAGTTTTCTCAAGTTAGGTGTACGGGGCTCGAACTCGGTCTCTGTATGTCGGAATCGAGTCCTGTCAGTTGTAATGCGTGTCTATTGCCTACGCGGTGCTATGTGTGTGTTTGCGTGTCATTCGAACGACCGGGTTTTGACATCTTTTTCGGCTTTTTGGCTAAGTGTTGGCTAGTTTTGCAAACTCGACGATAACTCAGTCTCCGTATGTAGGAATCGAGTCCTGTCAGTTGTAACACGTGTCTATTGCCTACGCGGTGATATTGCCTGTGTTTGCGTGTTAACTGGACGATCGAGGCGGGTTTTGGTCTCTTTTTCGACTAATTTCCTAAGTTTTCTCAAGTTAGGCGTACGGGGCTCGAACTCGGTTTTCGTATGTCAGAATCGAGTCCCGTCAGTTCTAACATGTGTCTATTGCCTACACGGTGCTATGTGTGTGTTTGCATGTCATTCGGACGGCCGATGCGGGTTTTGACCTCTTTTTCGGCTTTTTGGTAAGTGTTGGCTAGTTTTACAAACTGGACGATAACTCTGTCTTCGTATGTCAGAATCGAGAACCGTCAGTTGTAACGCGTGTCTATTGCCTACGCGGTGCTATTGCCTGTGTTTGCGTGTTAACTGGACGACCGAGACGGGTTTTGGTTTCTTTTTTGACTAATTTCCTAAGTTTTCTCAAGTTAAGCGTACGGGGCTCGAACTCGGTCTCCGTATGTCGGAATCGAGTCCCATCAATTGTAATGCGTGTCTATTACCTACGCGGTGCTATGTGTATGTTTGTGTGTCATTCGGACGGCTGATGCGGGTTTTGACCTCTTTTTCATCTTTTTGGCTAAATGTTGGCTAGTTTTGCAAACTGGGCGATAACTCGGTATTCGTAGGTTGGAAACGAGTCCCGTTAGTTGTAACGCATGTCTATTACCTACGCGGTTCTATGTGTGTGTTTGCGTGTCATTCGGACAGCCGATGCGGGTTTTGACCTCTTTTTCGACTTTTTGGCTAAGTGTTGGCTAGTTTTATAAACTGGGCGATAACTCGATCTCTGTATGTCGGAATTGAGTCCCGTCAGTTGTAAAGCATGTCTATTGTCTACGCAGTGCTATTGCCTGTGTTTGCGTGTTAACTGGA
Source organism: Panax quinquefolius (assembly GCA_020205615.1). Taxonomy (NCBI): domain Eukaryota; kingdom Viridiplantae; phylum Streptophyta; class Magnoliopsida; order Apiales; family Araliaceae; genus Panax; species Panax quinquefolius. The sequence continues at coordinate 101,420,276 of CM035166.1, read as the reverse complement.
CGACCGAGGTGGGTTTTGGTCTCTTTTTCGACTAATTTCCTAAGTTTTCTCAAGTTAGGCGTACGGGGCTCGAACTCGGTCTCCGTATGTCAGAATCGAGTCCCGTCAGTTCTAACGCGTGTCTATTGCCTACGCGGTGCTGTGTGTGTGTTTGCATGTCATTTGGACGGCCGATTCGAGTTTTGACCTCCTTTTCGGCTTTTTGGCTAAGTGTTGGCTAGTTTTGCAAACTGGGCGATAACTCGGTCTCCGTAGGTCGAAAATGAGTTCCGTCAGTTTTAACGCGTGTCTATTACTTATGCGGTACTATGTTTGTGTTTGCGTGTCATTCGGACGGCTGATGCGGGTTTTGACCTCTTTTTCGGCTTTTTGACTAAGTGTTGGCTAGTTTTGCAAACTGGGCGATAACTCAGTCTCTGTATGTCAGAATCGAGTCCCATCAGTTGTAACACATGTCTGTTGCCTACACGGTGCTATTACATGTGTTTGCGTATTATTCAGACGACCGAGGTGGGTTTTGATCTCTTTTTCGACTAATTTCCTAAGTTTTCTCGAGTTAGGCGTACGGGGCTCGAACTCGGTCTCCGTATGTCGGAATCGAGTCCCGTCAGTTCTAACACGTGTCTATTGCCTACGCGGTGCTAACTAGTTATTTGACAGTTTATATAAGCAATATAATTACAAATAAGGAAATACATCAATAATAAGTTTTACCTGTCGAATATGTGGAGGAAAGATGTTGGCCAAGACAACTGCACATACACGGATGGCCTCCTCTCGGACTACACCCATGAGGTCGTTAGCGGCAGATATAGGATCTATGGAACTGTGGACAACCTCCTGAGCAAGCTGGTAGATCCGCTCGCGTGATAGTGCGCCTGACTGTACGACACTGCTCGCCATGCACCCCTCAATGATCCGCCTGAAGAAGTCGTCGGATAATGAAGGGCTTGTGCCTAATCCACTCGCACCACTACCTCCGGTGGGTGGGCGACGTCGAGATCTCGCAGCAGGGACTATAGTGTAGGCTGGGACACGGGGAATGCCCACAATTCTACCCTTCTTCTTGACCCCCACAGCTGCGCAAATAGGTCCTCCATCTCCTCGTCATCACGCTCAAAGATCGCCAATCGAGTGTCACCTCTCTCGTCGCTTCCCACCACGAAAGGTCCTCGAACCGTGTCTGAAAAAATACAGAAATAAGTGAAAAGCAAGTATTTTGCTAAAAGAATACAAAAGGATTTCAAAGCCATCAAATACATACTAAATAAAATAATTAAATTACTTACCGCAATGTGCTCTGCCTCAGGTGAGATATAACCACCGTCACCTTTCTTCTGGTGAGCGTGCCACCAAAACTCGAGGCGAGAAGATCAGTGCTTTAGACTCACCTCGAGTCTCTTCCTGTAGAGGTCGTACGACTGACCCCCAGTGCAGTGTGGGAGATGACTCTGCTGTTGGGCAGCTGTACGCTGTGCTGACATCTTCTTGAACGCTTCACCCTCCCAAATATCGCACATCTGCTCCCACACCGCAGCACCAATGAAATCTGGTCGGACATCTCTAAGTGTCTGTCCATCCGCCATCTTAGTCTGGGCCTTCTTCTTCCAATCATAGACCCACTTGTGCCAATTCATCTCGAGATACTTCCCGAGAACAGTTCTGCCGTGGGCTTCCTACCCGTCCTCGAAGCGATAATATCTCTGCAATACGATATATGAATATCAACAATTACTTAATTAGTAGACAACATAAAACAAAGCAGTAAATAAATATTCAAAAGCACAAATTAAAACTAAATATGAATGAATGACATCTTACCCTAAACTCAAAGAATAATCATTGCGTAATGCGGTCATCCACATCCGCCCACCTCATGCACGGGCTAGAGAATCGGTTGCGGATGATCCCAAGCAACGTGTTCCTTGGCGTCGCGTCAAGGATACTAAAAATGAAGGCGGTTAAATTTCCAAATTGCAAAGAATATATAAAAGAACTAAATAATTAATACAAACAAAATGTATATATTACCTAGTAGTCCCGACACGACATATAAGCGGCGCTTGGGGGGGATTCCCTAGCAATCCATGTACTAGTCCCCGCGGAGGCCTACGTCGATCACCTATGTAGTGAAATACAGCAATATTTATATTCTCGAATATAATGTCAATATTATATAAAATTAAAAACAATAAGATGTATAACAACAAAACTTGTAATTATACCTGATGATCCAGCCTGATCATCACCAAAGATTACCTCCACTACCCCTACGGCTGAACTACCAACCGACGCCCACGATCATTTATCACTGTAGGTGTGTACGTGCCATATCTGTATATATACTGTCAAATCATCATCAAGAAGATAATATGCGGATACAACTAAAAGGATACAGACACAAATATCAGAATCGTCATGCACATACAACTAAAAGGATACAATACGCAGATATAACTAAAAGGAAACAATTATGCCATTAATTTGAATACAACATGTAGATACAACTAAAATGATACAACTATTACATTTGAATACAACTAAAAGGACATAAAGAGTACATACTCCTAATCATTTATATCATCAAAGCCATCAATATCAGAATCGTCATCTTCGAGCAGTAGATCTTCACTATCGTTGTCAGCACCATCTTCGTCATCCTCAATGATTTCTTCAATTATATCTACCTCCTCAACAACACCGTCTTCACTTTCGACAGCGAAAACATCATCCTCTTCTTCACTAGACTCACTAATAATTGTCACATCAGCAGGTGTGACACTAGTAGACTCGACTTGTAAAGGTTCATCGTCTGGACGAGGAGATGTGCCTTGAAAACCACAGGCTTTGGTGGTTATAACAGCATGTCATGGGCTTGCAGGAGTCTTAACACTCCGCGCATAGTACACCTGTGTTGCTTGACTTGCTAAAATAAACGGCTCGTCCATACCAGTCATCAGTCTTAGTTTTGACTTAACGTTAACAGTCACCCATCCTAATTTTTTATCTACTTTAACTCCATTCTCAACATCAAACGAATGACAATTGAAGCAAACTAATTCTTTATGACCCCAATATTTAAGAAAGACAACTTCTAGCAATCGTCCATACCAGTCATCCCAAATGTTATCGTAGCAGCTACCTTTCACCACAACACCAGAATAAGCAGAAGCGACATCCCCAATATCACAACACTTAAATCTGTAACCGTTGACAATGCAACATGTATAAGTATCTACAGATCTTTCAGGGCCGTCGGCTATAAGCTTTAGCCGATTGTCAGCTAACTCATTTGTGAGGACCTAATGTACATTAACACAACATATTCTAAAGTTAATTACGCCATAAGAATAAATCTATGATGGTAGATTCATTGAACTTGTAAAGGTTAGACTTACATGGTCTTTAAACCATTACACAAATTCTCCATTTCTTAAATTTTGCAAATCCCCATCCGATATACTCGGATTCACTTCACGTACTTCAACATCATATTGACTGCAACACGGTTATATACTCAATGTTTTTGTAAAGGAAATTGACACAGTTACACCAGACATATATAGTTATGACTACTTACTTAATGTATGGCGCTACTTCATTCATGTTGACAAATGCATACAATGTGGCAGCTGTATACTCCCTATCGGTCAAGAATCGCCTTTTTTTACCGCCGAATGGGTGTACAGGATGACTAAATGCCGTTAATTCCCCATTTTCTCAAATCTTGTAATGACTGATTCCGACGTAGGCGATTGTGCTTCGTCTGAACATCTGGCTCAAAGTACAACGAGCAGAAATTAACAAGTTCCTCCATAACATACCTTTTCAAAGAATCGACCCTCTACACGGGCTCTATTTTTTCACCTTTTGCTTTAGACGCGTCGCATATACCTATGTGATATATAGATTAGCAAAAAAGAATGAACATTTTACCGTATTAAAAATATTAATGTCATTACCTCTCGAATGGATACATCCATCTATATTGCACGGGACCGCCAAACTTAGCTTCGTATGGCAAGTGAATAGGCAAATGCTCCATTAAATCAAAAAACGATGGAGGGAAGATCATTTCTAACTTGCACATTATTTCCATTATCTGCATCTCCATTTTATCTATGTCTTTGAACTGAAGCTCCGTCAAGCATAGATCTCTGAAGAAATTAGAAAGCTCTGTCAGTGCTTCAACCCCACGTTTCGGTAACAAGTCGATAAATGCCACAGGGATCAACTTCTGCATGAATACGTGATACAACCAATATCAACTGTTCCCTGGTAAAAGTATATTCAGCTTTAGGCGTTACCGTCTTACTACCCTCCTGATACAACTTCAGTCCACTAATCCAATTACATATCAATATCAACTGTTCCTTGGTCAAAGTATATTAAGCTTTAGGCGTTACTGTCTTACTACCCTCTTGATACAACCACAGATCTTCCCTAATGTTCATTTCTACCAAATCAAGTCTCGACTTGTTGTTGTCCTTTGTTCTACTACTGGCATCTAGGATTGTATAAAAAATGTTATTAAATACGTTCTTCTAAGTATGCATCGGATCTAAACAATGACGGATGCAGAGTGTAGCCCAATAAGGTAGGTCAAAGAACATGGATCTGTGTGTCCAGTTGTGAACCTTGCCGTAACCATAAGCTCGCTCCAATCTGTGATTCTTCCCTGGAGGTGGAAACTTCAAATGACTAATCCAACTCAACACTGCTGACCCAGAAAGACGGCCAGGTACTTGACGTTTCTCTGTTTTTCGATTGAATTGTCTACTCATCCGTCGATAACGATGTTCAATCGGCAAAAACTGTCTGGATGTTGCGAAGAAACTCATTTTCCCCCCATGTTTGAAAGCGGATAGCTTTAATCGACCCCATGCACATGGGACATGACAAGCCCCCGTGAGTCGACCATCCACTGATCATTCCTAACGCCAGGAAGTCATTTATTGTCCACGATAAAGAAAGTCGCCTCATGTCAAAGTTACGCTTAAGAGATACATCATAAGTTTGAACCCCTTTTTCCCACAACATCTTTAACTCATCAACTAACGTCACGAGGTATACATTGATGTCTTTACTCTGACTCTTATCACCCGGAATCGAGAATGGCATACATGAACATGTAGGGATCTTTCATGCCCATCGAAGGCGGGAGGTTATACACCACAATAATCACCGGCCAAGTTGAGTAGGGCTTTGTGTAAGGCTGCGTTAAGCGGATTAAACCCATCCGTAGCAAGTCCAAGCCTAACATTGTGAACCTCTTCAAAGAAACGAGGGTGCTTGTTATCAAAATTTTTCCACTCAAGCCCATCCGCCGGGTGTGTCACTTGACCTTCGACTATGTCCGTGTAGAAAGTGCCACCTCATATCCTCGGCGGTATGTGTTGACATGAACAAATCACCGGAAGCCTCGGGGCAATGGGAAAGTAACGTAAGATCTTTCTCGGCATGTCTTTTCCCTTTTCTTGCGTTGTTCACGATGATTACTTGTACCACAAATATTGACATCACCGTAATACAACATACAGTCATTCTCACAAGCATCAATCTTCTCATACCCTAGATTGAGCCTTTTGACCATTTTCTTCACATCATAAATACGACTCCTAGTAACTTATTGCTGCGCAGTAAGCACTCCTTCACAATACTTAACAGTTCATTAAAACCTCTCTCGCCATGATGCTTGTTCTTGAAGTGTAAAAACTTAGTCACAAAGAGATAAGACGGTTGTGCTTTTTCGTGCCGTACATACGATGGCGTCATTGCTTCATACAATAACTCATAGAAACCCTTAGCCCCATCATTCGGCTCTTGCTTTCGACGCTTTCTCGCCATCCCTCATCAGATTCTAATCGAAGTATGAACCAAGAGAGCCGACTATCATGCTAGTACAGTCAAAGGTTTCGTCATTTCGTCACCTCCGGATTCTGGTTCTGATTCATGTTCATCCAACCAGGTTTCCCCATGATAGATCCATGTCGTATAACCCTGCTTGAACCCATACGCAAATAAGTCGCACATGACATCACTCCTTTCCTTCTACACTTTATTCACACACCTCTTACAAGGACATCTGATCTCATCGCCGCTGACTTGCTCAAACGCAAAGTTAAGAAACTGTTCAACCCCACTACGATACTCAGAGCTAAGCCCACTCCTATCAATGGCTACCCTACGTTCCATCCAACTTCGATCAACAGACATCTTGGTCTATGCACTATAGGCTGCTATATATGAGGAAAAACCAAATCAATTAAACCCTTTGTTCATTTACACGATTTGAAATATAATGTAATGTTAAGGAAGTTTTAACATAGGTATTATACAATTGAACCATAATGTAATGTTATTCACCATTACATTATACAATAACATAATGTAATGTACTGTACACGATTTGACGATTCAATTGAACATAATGTAATGTTAAGGAAGTTTTAACATAGGTATTATACAAATCAGGTTACATAACTCAATTGAACCCTTTGTTCGCAATACAGAAATCTTCATTCTATGAACGCCTATAACGACATGTTTTAAGTTTGAAAGAAAATGTTTTCATTAATTTGTATCAACTTTAACCTATAATAATAACATAGAATTCAGCCAGTTTTAGTACTTCTATCACAACTTCCTTATCATTCATTGAGCATAACAAGGAATAACAAATCTCTACAAAGTCAATACTACAGTTTTATACACTAAATTAAAATGTAACATACCCAAAATAAAATTAAACCCTCCATAACCACCATGAGTTGAATGAATGAATGGGTTACAGTAATACACTCAAATCCCACAAGCCCCTAACTTGAACCTAAATAAACTAATCATGTATATAAACAATTAAACAACAGACCCCAAAAAAATTTAAAACAAACTGACATATATAGAGAGAGATGTGAACTGAAAATCTCTTACATATGGTTATGAGAGTACCAAACCAGCCCAATGCTTTTACAAGTGCAAGTACGACCTCAGGAGTAACAATGACAAAATGGGCAGAGGTACGGCCGGTGAAGTTACAGCGACGACCAAATGGGAAATGGAGGAGATACGGCGAGGATGAGGGACGAACTGGACAAAATGGGCAAAACAGGTGACTTCAATTTACCAAAATGGGTGAATTCAATTTACCAAATAGCAAATTTGAGAATTAAGTGGGAAAATCAGAGAGTAAATGGGCGAATTTGAGAGGGAAAGAGAAATATTAGAGAAGGAAGAAGTGAGTCGTTGCCATCGCGAACCAGGGTTTTAATTAATAGAACTCATTCTCGACGGCAACCCCGTCACTAATAATACCGTCGAAATTGACTCATTATCAATGGTGATACCATCGTCTTTGATATATTACCCCGTCGCCAATGCGTTTTCCCTCCACCGCCAAATTTTCGCACCAAATTATCCCCTGGTAAATGGCATTATCGACGGTTCACATTGGCGACGGCATCCCCGTCGGCCGTGACATTATTAGCGACGGTAAAGTGGCCATCGCCAATACCCCCATCGCTAATGAGCCTTTTCCTTGTAGTGTTACTGGTGGGAATCTGTGAAGCGTACCCATCCAGCCGCACTTAGCATGTCTTGGGAAACGTTTTAGAAATTGTTCAATGACAAGTATTTTCCTGAAAGTATTCGTCATATGAGGAGGTAGAGTTTATTAGACTGGAGCAGAATAACATGACGGTGTCCCAGTACGAGGCAAAGTTTGCAGAGTTGTCCAAGTTTGCACCTCATTTGGTGGAGAATGAGGAACGATGATGCTGGATGTTTCGAGAGGTTTGAAACCCGCGATACGTCAATATCTCATTTCTCATAAATTTTCTCTTTATTCAGATGTTGTCAACATGGCTCAATTATTAGAGCGAGATAACGAGTACGGTCAATCGAGGGACCACAACCAGGATCATCTTGGTGACAAGTAGATCATCGAACAACGATAACCAGGAGAAAGAAAAATACTGGACAAGAGCGACAACCACTCGTGGTAATCATGGCCATGAGAATAGAAGAAGCGAGTCGGAGGAGATTTTAAAAGAGGAGATTCAACAATGACAATACGAAGACGTCAAAGACCAAAGAATGAATCGGTTCCAAGGGAGGAGAACGACCACCACCATCGTATAAGCTATAAGTCGCGGAAAAGAAGGACATATCATTAACGCCCAACAACGGTTTAAGGTATGTTATAACTGTGGAAAGGAAGAACATATCGCTTGAGATTACACTGTAGCGAAACCAAGTCCAGCGGGGATGGTGACTCAAAAGGCTATCCTAGAAAAGTCAAAGTCAACGGTTCTTGGAAGAGCGTTTGTCGTGATTGGTCAACATACGAGGAACCCAAACGAGGTGATCACGGGTAAGCTAATCATAAATTCATGCGAAGTTTATACCTTACTAGATACCGGTGCTACCCATTCATTTATCTCTCCTACTTGTGCTCAACTTTTAAATTTAACTCTGGAGAAATTAGACTTTGACCTATCTGTAGAAACTCCGTTAGGAGAAACTTTCATCACATCCACTGTTTATAAATCTTATTTGATCCAAGTTGGCACCATCACCTTACCAGTTGTGTAAGACCCCGAATTTTATGAAATAAAAGTATTCAATTTTTTTTTAATTACTATTCATGAGTTACTATTCATGAGTTACTATTCACGAAGTTACTATTCACGAAGTTACTATTCATGAGTTACTATTCACGAGTTACTATTCATGAGTTACTTATTCACGATTCTTATTCACGAGTACTATTCATGAAGCATGATAATTTTTTTCGTAAGAAGGCATTACTCAATAATTGTTACAGTAATTACTGTTCAATATTTTATTTTATTGATTCAATAATTGCTACGTTGATATTTTATATTATTGTTGTTTCAATAATTGTCACGGCACAGTATTTTCCATTATCGGAGCAATAATTCATATTATCCAATAATATTATTAGATAACATTATTGGCAATGTCTAGAAAGTTACATGTCAAGGAGAGGTTTGGTCACCTAATTGCGCCGCATGAAGGAGAAATTTTATTGAAAGCCCCTCTTTCCTGAACTACGCCTGTCATTATTGTGATTACATAATATTATTTATGAATAATTAATTATTGATTAATATGATAAGGAAAATATTCATTTTATGTGGATATAGATGGAGAAAATTTTTAAAGTGACAATTGTTGAAAATTAATATTTTATCTTTTTCTGATAAAATAATTCATTTAAATATATTATTTTAATAATATATTAATGGTGATATTTTTACAATGAATATGGGATATATGAATAAATGAGGAGGAAGAGTATTTTTGTTGGATTAAATGTTTAACACATGTTTTGTGTGTTGGTGGACCCATTTCTTGACCGAAATTTGATTATAGCCTGTAAAATCGCCTGTTTGTGGATTTCGGTCAATTTCTGTTTGGAATTTGGAAAAACTTCCTTCTGCAAAGTTGTAGATAATGGAATTTCCTATGGAAAGTTGTGAGTTTCGAATTTTTCTGATAAAAGAGCTATTTATTGTGAATTATTGAAGTTTCGGTATATCGGGTGTGAATTGATTTTGGAGTTTAAATTATTTTGTTAGAAAAAAAAGCGTTTTTTGTATTTTTTGGACATCATTAACATGTGTGGCTGGTGTTTTTGACCAAAAGGTGGGCTAAGGAAAATTTGTATAATTATAATATATTATATTAAATTTTCTGCTTTGGTGTTCTAAGCATTTTCCTATAAATAGAGTGCTTAGGTTAGAATTAAAAATCACACCAGAAACTGAAGTTTTCTCTCTCTATATTATCGAGCGTATTCTTGTGAGTATTTTGAGTATACTTTGAGTATTGCTATACGGTGCAAGTTCGTTCAAATATATTCCAAATGAAATCTTCTCTTCTTTTGAGGTAAGGGATAGTAAGGGATTTTAAGGGTTATTATGTTTTTAGTTTCGAAATTTTTCTGAACCTTCAAAAATTCTGGAAAAATTTGAAATGATAATTTGATGAGTTTTATTTATTGTGTCCAAAAATGGCGATTTTTGGATGTATAGATTGAGAGTTATGAATTTTATGAGAAAAGAATATTTTAAAAGTAACCGCTTATAACTCCTTGTGATTAACTCCAAAATTGATGAAATTTTTATTGGGAGTACATCTATATAATATCAGTATACCGTGTAAATTTCAGAATTGTTGGATAAAAGTATAATTTATGATAAATGTTTAAATATTCGGTGGTTTTGGCCATATGAAAAATAGTAAATGAATTTTTAAAATTTTGAGAAAAATATATGTTCAATATGGGACTATGTTATGCTAAATCTCAGAAAAGAAATATTTTTGGAACTGATTTGGTATTTTTCATGAAAATGTTCTAGTTATGAGTAATGAATTAAATATGTTATGTGAAGTAAGAAAATTAGAAAATATGATTTATTGGCTTGAGAATCATATATGAGGTATATGCAGATTTTTATGAGGGTTTTGGTTAATGATGATGAAATCTTATGAGTTTGGCATTTTTAGATGATTAAATGCATTAATTATTAAAGTGTAAATAATTGGATTAAATTATTTATAAGTTTAAGAAATGATTAAAATATTATTATAATATTAATAATATTAGATTATGAGATTTCTAAGTGATTTATAACATTTGGATTAAGGTGTTATAAATATGGATATGAATTTTATTATGAAACTTTATCTTTTCATGTCGAGGATACTTATGCACGATATCTTGCATTTCTTATGTGCGGATCACGAGTCTTATTCACGACAAATTGGTTTCTTCTCGACCAAATTATCGTTGATTTATGAATCTTACTTTTGAAATTAAAACCATATTTTGATTATATTGTTTGTATATAACATTCTTATAACCCTAATGATGATATTTCTCTTTGACTTGAGTGTAAAGATGGGTAGATTATTGGTATGATCGTGACTATAGGTTCTCTTTGGCGATGGTGCAAAAGTTGAATTGTTGGTTTGGTATGATCATGACCATTGAATTTACAATTGAATATTTTTAGCTTAAGTGCAAAGGTGAATTGATCAACATGGTTATAATTATTGTTATATAACTTCTGAAATGATTATATATTTCTTTGATATATGAATATCTTTGGCTCGTAGTGCAAAGATGACTTGTTGATGAATATCTTAGCTTTGTAGTGCAAAGATGAATTATTGATGAATATCTTTTGCTTTCGTAATGCAAAGATGACTTTTGTTGTTGAATATCTTTAGCTTTGTAGTGCAAAGATGAATTATTGATGAATATCTTTGGCTCGTAATGCAAAGATGACTGTTGTTGAATATCTTTAGCTTTGTAGTGTAAAGATAAATGTTGATGAATATCTTTGACCCGTGGTGCAAAGATGAATTTATTAGTATGATTATGAGCGAGGCTGTGATTTGGTATAACCATGATATTTGATGTTTCGTAAAGACAATGATGAAAATTATCTTAGTCCCGGATGAGAAGAGAATTTAGAATCACAATTATGATTATAAGTTATTCATATGATTGTGGAAAGGAACTGTTGATTGATGTTACGAGGATAAAACATTGTTGGTGAACTTTTAACGTGGAGAAGACAATAGACTTTATAGTCTATTTGACTCTTCTAATGGATTGCTTCATTCATTCTGAACTATGGTTGAAAAGTTTTATCATCTACCATATGTTCTAAATCTACGATTTATTACCGGATGAAGACTATTGATAATTTATTTATCTTTAGTTATAATATTCTTTCTTGAGCTAGTTGTGCTCACCCTTTGTTTCACAATTCCTTTCGTGTAATAAAAGTGTAGGCCGGGTCGGCGGGGGATAGCGAGGAATAGAATGATGGTTTATAGATGTTGAGGGTGAGGTGAATTTAACTTGGAAGGGTGTTTTGCCACTATCATACAAGATGTCTAATGACATACAACCTCGTGTCATCATAAGACATGGTTGTGCTCATCCACTTCTTTGAGTATATTTACAAGCACTACCTATATAATCTTTCTATGGCGCCCCCAAATAATAGGTATATATCACCCAACCTAAAAGCATGGCCTCCCAATACGAAGGTTTCCTTGAAACTTCCCAAAGATTAATTTAAACTTTATTATTACCTTTACGAAGGTGTCATTGCGTGAGTTTGAATAAACAAATATTATCTTACAGACAATATATAATAAAGTTACTCAAATAAATCCTCATCACATTTATTGATACATTATTTTACAAAAAACAAGTGGTGAGGAACTATTATCTAAACAATATCTATACTCTAAAACCTTTATTGATCCATTATTTTACAAAAAATGGTGAGGACTACTAAGCAATATTTTCTAAAACCTTCATTCCATACCCCAGAGAAAAATAATGGAACAAAAAGGAAAAAAAGGTGAGCTCAGCTCAACTAGCTCGATAAAGAATATTATGACTAAGATAATATACAACAAATTATCGTTAGTCTTCAACGGGGAAAAATCTAATAGAATCTGATAGACAACAAATTTTAAATCAATATTACAGCGGCGAAATAATAATTCATTAGAAGAGTTAAGTAGAGAATGCAAACTACTATCTTACATGTATGAATTTAAAAGTTCATCGTCTATCTTTTATCCTGTAACATCAATCAATATACATACGGAATCAAATATTCATCTTTTTACTTTCTGAGGCGAAAGATATTCATCGATTAGTTAATCATTATTCATCTAAACACATTCATCTTTGCACTCTGGCCAAAGATATTCTTGAAATCATTCATCTTTTACTTCTGGGCCAAGATATTCCATAATATCATCATTTAAGGCGAGGATGATGAAAATATTTTTAAAAGCGAATCCGATGAAACAAAATGACAAGGATTAAGGATTAAGGATTAGTACTTGGTTTTATCCACGTCCAAAAATACCTCAAAAATAATCATAGTGGTGTAAAATTCAAGAATGATCAAAACATGGATACAATCGAGCTAGTATCCGAATAGATATTTTGGACAAAAAGAAGAAATTTTATTTTTGGTGAATAGTCTTGATATCGTGAATAGTATCGTGAATAGTCTTATATCGTGAATAATAACTCAAACACCAAATAGAAATTCCACAAAAACATCTTCATTCATGAATAGAATAACTCGTGAATAGTAACTTCGTGAATAGTAACTCGTGAATAGTAACTCATGAATAGTAACCCATGAATAGTAACCCAGAAAATTTGATAAAAACTTGGATCAATATTTCAACATAATGATATTGAAGAAATAATATCATTCTGAAAAAAATAATATCCACTTACCTCGAAGATCGAGTACTTGGGTTTGAAATAACTGATATAGTCTTTGAATTGAACTTGCACCGTATATCAATACTCAAAGTATACTCAAAATACTCACAAGAATACGCTCAAAATATCGAGAGAAAATAGAGAGAAAACTTGGGTTTACGGTGTGATTTTCAATTCTAACCTAAGCACCTATTTATAGAAAAATGCTTAGAACACCAAAGAGAAAATTTAATATAATATTAATATAATTATACAAATTTTCCTTTTGAAATCTTTTTCAAAACACCAGCCACATGTTAATGATGTCCAAAAAAAAAAAAAAAACGTTTTTCTTAACAAAAATAATTTAAACTTCCAAAAATCAATTATTTGAACTTGAACTTCAATAATTCATAATAAATAGCCCTTTCATCAGAAAATTCGAATCTCGCGAGTTTTTATAGGAAATTCAATTCTCTACAACTTTGCAGAAGAAAGTTTTTCAAATTCCAAATAGAAATTGACCGAAATCCACAAGCGGGCGATTTTACACATTTATAATCAAATTTCGATCGATAAATGGGGTCCACCGACATGTTTAACATGTTTTAAACATTTAATGCCACAAAAATACTCTTCCTCCTCATATACTCATATATATCCCACATTCGTTGTAAAAATATCACCATTAATATATTATTAAAATAATAATATATTTAAATGAATTATTTTATCGGAAAAAGATAAAATATTAATTTTCAACAATTGTCATTTTAAAAATTTTCTCCATCTATATCCACATAAAATCAATATTTTCCTCATCATATAAATCAATAATTAATTATTCACAAATAATATTACGAATCACAATATTGACAACGGGCGGTTCCGGAAGAGGGGGCTTTCGATAAAATTTCTTCTTCTTGGCGGCGCAATTAGGTGACCAAACCTCTCCTTAGGCGAACTTTCTAGACATTGCCAATAATGTTATCTAATAATATTATTCGGATAATATGAATTATTGCTTCGATAATGAAAAATCTTGTGTAATGACAATTATTGAAACAACGACAATATAAAATATCAATATGACAATTATTAACTCGATAAAATCTTGAGCGATAATTACTGTAACCATTATTGAGTAGTGCCTTCTTACGTAAGAATCAATAATTGGTGCAATCTGGTGTCTTTCTTGTTCAACAACGCAGCGTATTTAGTGTTTTTAACCACCGGGTATTCAACGATATTAACTTGGTAACAACTTCTGTAGTTATTTTAAAAACAACTTATATTTGTCGTTTTCTTCATCCAATCACTTTCCGTTATGGGGCCCACACATGGGCTTGCTTGTCGTGCGAATATTCCCAAAGCGATCTGAATATTCCACGACCAAACGAATATTCCCAACGATAATGAATATTTTATAACCACTTGCTTATTTTGAAATATTTGCGTATTTAACCCTTAACTATCCACATTAATCAAATCAACCCTTACTATTTCAAAATAATAAATAGAGGAATTTTTCATTTTATAAAAAGTTGAGGTCTTACAACCTCCCTCCTTATGAAATTTAGATCTCGAAATTGACGTCACGTACTGGTGTTTGAAAAAGGTGAGGATACCTCGCTTTCATTTCCGTTTCAAATTCCCGGTCATTTCCTCTATAGCATGATTCCTCCACAAAACTTTAACTTGTGGTATGACCTTTCTTGCGTGGGACATGCTCCTTCCTATCCAAGATCTTGGCAGTACCTCCTCATACGTTAAGTCTTGGCTATCTCGTCCGGTTCTAACTTCAATAACGTGGTTGGGTCTTTCACATATTCTGAAATGCAGATATGTGAAACACATTATGAACACGAGACATACTCGGAGGTAACGCTTGTGATCTATAGGCTACATTTCCTACTCGGTCAAGAATTTGAAATGGACCATAAATGCGTGGATTGAGCTTTCCTCTCTTCCCAAATCTTGTAACTCCCTTCCATGGAGCAACTTCATGACAATACATGATCCCCACATTAAATTCCACGTCCTTTCGATGAAGATCCGCATAACTCTTTTGTCGATCTTGTCTGCCGTTTGTATCGTTGTCGAATCATTTGGATCTTTTCGGTGAGTCATACGTACTAACTTCGGGTCCCAACAATGTTGCTTCACCCACCTCATCCCAACATATTGGAGAACGACATTTTCGTCCATATAATGCTTGAATGGAGCCACACCTATACTTGCACGATAAGCTGTTGTTGTAGGAGAATTCCACCATGGTAAATACTTATCCCAACTACCCTTGAAGTCTAGGACACGAGTCTTAATAAATCTTGAAAGAGTTTGAATAGTCCTCTCTACGATTGTCCGTCCGTTTGGGGATGGTATGCGAACTAAATCGCAAATCCGTGCCCATAGCTTTTTGCAAGCTAACCCAAAATCTTGAAGTGAATCTTGGGTCACGATCCAAAACTATGGATCTGGGCATGCCATGCAACCTCACAATCTCATTCACGTACATACTAGCAAGGCGTTCGAGGAATAAGTCTCCGTGTCGGCAAAAAATGAGCGGACTTGGTTAATCTATCAACAATAACCCAAATAGCATTGATGCCTTGAAAACCGTAGGAAGACCCGTGTAACGAAATCCATAGTAATGTGTTCCCACTTCCATTCCGGAATCTCAAGTGGTTGCAACGGACCCTTAGGTACTAGATGCTCGCCTTTACGTTGACAAGTTAAACACATCGAGATAAACTTTGCAATCTCTCTCTTCATATTGTTCCACCAAAATGTATGTCGAAGATCACGATACATTTTAGTACTTCGAGATGGATTGCAAATGGTGTGTTGTGTGCCTCCATCATAATCTTGTACTTCAAATCGAGTCGTTAGGAACCTGAAAGTCTAGAGTGGACTCAAGTATTCCTTCTTCATCAATTCTAAGCTTAGGAATAGCTCCTTCTTGTACTTTCTTCTTCATCGCGCATCATTTCCGGGTTGGGTGGCTTGAAACGACCTTAACTTTTCTATTAAAGTTGGCTCTGTCGTATACTTGACATCATCGCTTTTCGTTCCCATATATGATCTTCTACTCGATGCGTCGGCTACCACGTTCGCTTTTCGGGATGGTATTGAATAGTGTGGTCGTAGTCTTTCAATAGCTCGAGCCAGCGTCATTGCCCGCGTGTTGAGTTCTTTTTGAGTGAAGAAATATTTAAGGCTTTTATGGTGCGAATATATCTCCACTTTCTCCCCATATAGATAGTGCCTCCATATTTTTAAGCGGAAAACATTTTGCTTGCCAACTCTAGATCATGAGTAGGATAATTCCTCTCATACTCTTTAAGTTGTCATGAGGCATAGGCTATGACTTTCCCGTTGCATGAGAACACATCCTAACCCTTTGCACGAAGCATCATTTGTAGATAACAAATCCATCCGAACCGGATGGTATTGTTAGAAACAGTCTTAAAATAAGTCTCCTCTTAAGCTCTTGGAAACTTTTCTCGCATTCTTAAGCTCCAAACGAATTTTGTATCCTTAGGAGTTAGGCGAGTTAATGGAGTAGCGATTAGAAAACCCTTCCACGAATCTCAGATAATAACCAGTAAGCCCAAAAACTACGTACTTGATCCATCAGACTTGGTTGCTCCCAACTTTGTATTGCTTCAATCTTGGCCGGATCAACGGATACTCCATGTTTTGACACCACGTGCCCAAGGAATGCTACTTCCTCGAGCGAACTCACATTTCTTCAATTTGGCATATAGTTTGTTTTCACGAAGCCTTTGGAGTACCGACTTCAATGGTGCTCATGATCTTCACGACTTTTGGAATATATGAGGATGTCATCAATAAAAACAACAACGAATTGATCCAAATATTCCTTGAATACTCGGTTCATCATATCCATGAAAGCCGCGGAGGCATTAGTTAGTCCGAAAGACATGACTAAAATTCATAATGCCCATCTGGGTTACGAAGGCGGTCTTTGGAATATCCTCGATTCTAATCTTGGTGATGATATCCGAGCGAAGATCGATTTTTGAAAAGAATTGTGCCCTTGCATTTGGTCAAACAAGTCATCAATCGAGGTGAGGATACCTATTCTTGATGGTGACATGGTTCGATTCCAGATAGTCGATCTGAAATCGCATACTCCGTCTTTCTTCTTCTGAATAAAAGCAGGGCACCCCGAGGAGATGTACTTGGGGCCAGAATGAAACCGATGTCCAACAATTCACGTAGTTGGACCTTTAACTCTGAAGTTCAATAGGAGCCATTCGATATGGGGTTTTAGAAATGGGCTTTGTGCGGGTTCAAGATCGATAAAATTGACTTCACGTTACGGGGTAGGCCAGGAAGTTCTTGAAATCGTCGGGAAAATCGATAACAACGGGAATATTATTCAAATTTGGCGTGTCTTTATTCAAATCCATAACATGGGCTAAGAAAGCTTGACATCCGTTTTTTAATAAGCGAATAGCTTTATGATTAGATATAGCGATGATTGATTTTAATGGTTTAGTTGCTTGAATTAAATACAACGGGTTGGTTAGGAATATGAAAACTAACAACCTTACGAAAACAATCAATTTTGGCATGATGAGTAGTTAACCAATCAATCCTAAAATCACATCAAAAGCAAGTATCTTTAAAGAGATAAAGTCAACGGGTAAGGTGATGGTGCCACTTGAATCAAACAAGATTTATAAGCGATGGATGTGATGAAAGTTTCTCTAGCGGAGTTTCCACGAGATAGGTCAAAGTCTAATTTCTCGGTCAAGTTTAAGCGTTGAGCACATGCGGAGAGAGATAAATGAATGGGTATGCCGGTATCAAGTAAGGTATAAACTTAGCAAGAATTTATAAATAGCTTACCGTGATCACCTCGTTTGGGTTCTCGCATTTGACCGATCACACAAACGCTCTCTTCCGGAATCGTTGACTTTGACTTTTACGGGACGATCTTTTGAGTCACCGTCCCCCATTGAACTAGGTTTATTCTACCGTCTGATCTCGGCGATATATATGTCCTTCCTTTCCACAATTATAGCATACCTTGAGCTTGTTGTGGGCGGTTTGGTGATATGTCCCTCTTTTCGCATTTGTAGCATATGGCCGGTGGTCGTTCTCCTCCCTTAGAACCGATTCTTCTTAAAAGCCTTTATCGTCTTCATACATAGTCGTTGTTAAATCTCCTCTTTTTAAAATCTCCTCCGACTCGCTTCTTACATTTTCATGGCCATGATTACCACCAGAGTGGTTACCATTTTTGTCCGTCTGTTTCTTTCTCCATTGGTTATCATTATTACATTGTTCTATATCTACGATATGATCTGGTTGTGGTCCCTCGGTTGAACATACTCGTTATCTCGCTCTAATAATTGAGCCACATTTACAACATCTGAATAGAGAAAAAATTTATGAGAAATGAGATCTTGGCGTATCTGGGGTTTCAAACCTCTAAGAAACATCCGCGTCATCGTTCCTCATTCTCCACCAAATGAGGTGCAAACACGGATAACTCTGCAAACTTTGCCTCGTCTTTGAGACAAATCATGTTGTTTTGTTCCAATCGATGAACTCCACTTCCTTCGTATAGCGAACACTTTCGGGAAAGTATTTGTCATTAAATAATTCTGAAATGTCTCCCAAGACATCTTTGAGTCTGCGAATTTGGATGGAGTGCAACTTCACAGACTCCCACCGATGATCTGCCTTTCCCACGGAACATAAAAGGTGGCGAATGGAACCTTCTGTTCCTCAAGTGCATCCCAGACATCGAATATCTTGGTAATTTGCTTGACCCGTGTTTTACGCCATGATCGGATCTGGCTTTCCCTTAAATTACGGTGGTCCCGACTCTTTGAGCTGCTTGCATGTGTGACAACCCGTGAATTCTTATCATTTCCTCACATATTTTGAACACGAGTCTCCTCGTCGATTTTGCATGAGCTACAAAAAACTTCTAAACATCCCTCGTTCATCATCTGCTCCGTGGTGTTGTTCACGGAGGAACATTGCCCTGACTGTTGCGTTTCTCCTCGTTGGTGAATCTGAGCGTCTCCACGGTCTCATTTCCATTGTTAATATTCTCGATCGACATTCTCAAATCTTGTCGTAAAACAAGGGTTAATTAAGAAATCAATATATCACATAATATCCCATATCTTGACCAACTAACAAATAAGCTTAGGTAGGACACACTAGCGAAGGATTTACTCGTCTCTCCCTCCTAGTTCTATTCCCGATCTCATGGGAGATCATATCCTAAACTACGATACCAAGCTGTGGCGCCCCCAAAATAGGTATACATCACCCATTACGAGTTGTCGATACATGATGCGAAACAACTACAACTTTATTATTACACGCAATAAAAGCGTGAGTTTGAATACAAATATTATCTTCTAGACAATATCTATACTCAAATAAATCCTCATCACATTTATTGATACATTATTTTACAAAAATGGTGAGGACTACTAAACAATCCTTTCTAAAACCTTCATTCCATACCCAGGCTAAATACTCATTTATATTCTACGCCTCCACGAGAAAAAATGGAACAAAAAGGAAAAGGGTGAGCTCAACTAGCTTTCGATAAAGAATATTATGACTAAGATAATATCAACAAATTATCGTTAGTCTTCACGAGGAAAAATCTAATAGAATCTGATGAGACAACAAATTTTAAATCAATATTACATGATGAAAATAATAATTCATTAGAAGAGTTAAGTAGAGAATGCAAACTACTATCTTACATGTATGAATTTAAAAGTTCATCGTCTATCTTTTATCCTGTAACATCAATCGATATACATCTGGAATCAAATATTCATCTTTTACTCTGAGGCGAAGATATTCATCGATTAGTTATTATTCATTTAAACACATTAAACACACTTCATCTTTCTTTACTACTGGCCGAAAGATATTCTTGAAAATCATTCATCTTTTGCTACTGGGCGAAGATATTCCATAATATCATCATTTAAGGCGAGGATGATGAAAATATTTTTTTAAAGCGAATCGATTGAAACAAAATGACAAGGATTAAGGATTAAGGATTAGTACTTTGTTTTATCCACGTCCAAAAATACCTCAAAAATAATCATAGTGGTGTAAAATTCGAGAATGATCAAAACATGGATCTGATCAATCAAAGCTAGTATCCAGAATAGATATTTTGGACGAAAAGAAAAAATTTTATTTTTAGATGAATAGTCTTGTATCGTGAATAGTCTTAGTATCGTGAATAATAACTCAATACACTCAAAAGATAGAAATTCCACAAAAAAACATCTTCACACAAATAGTTTCAATGAATAGTAATAAAAAATAGAACTTTCGTGAATAGTAACTTCGTGAATAGTAACTTGAATAAATAATATCATTCATGAAAAAGTTCCAAATTTGATAAAAACTTGACCTCAACATTTCGGTATAATGATATTGAAGAAATAATATCATTCACGAAAAAATATAATATCCTTACTACGACCTCGAAGAACTTGCTTTTGAATATAATATAGTCTTTGAATGAACTTGCAAAGTACTCAAAGTATACTCAAAATACTCACAAGAATACGCTCAAAATATATAGATAATATAGAGAGAAAACTTGATTTACGGTGTGATTTTCAATTCTAACCTAAGCACCTATTTATAGGAAAATGCTTAGAACACCAAAGCGAAAAATTTAATATAATATTAATATAATTATACAAATTTTCCTTAGCCCACCTTTTGAATCAAAACACCAGCCACACATGTTAATGATGTCCAAAAAAAAACAAAAAACGTTTTTCTTAAAAAAATAATTAAAACTTCCAAAAATCAATTATTTGAACTTGAACTTCAATAATTCATAATAAATAGCCCTTTCATCAGAAAATTCGAATCTCATGAGTTTTTATAGGAAATTCAATTCTCTACAACTTTGCGGAAGAAAGTTTTCCAAATTCCAAATAGAAATTGGCCAAAAATCCACAAGCGAGCGATTTTACAAGTATAATAATCAAATTTCGATCGATAAATGGGGTCCATGACATGTTTAACATGTTTTAAACATTTATTGCCACAAAAAAACTCTTCCTCCTCGTATACTCATATATCCCACATTCGTTGTAAAAATATCACCATTAATATATTATTAAAATAATATATTTTAAATGAATTATTTTATCGAGAAAGATAAAATATTAATTTTCAACAATTGTCATTTTAAAAATTTTCTCCATCTATATCCACATAAAATCAATATTTTCCTCATCATATAAATCAATAATTAATTATTCACAAATAATATTACGAGAATCACAATATTGTGACGAGGCGGTTCAGGAAAGAGGGGCTTTCGATAAAATTTCTTCTTCTTGGCGCATTGATTAGGTGACCAAACCTCTCCTTAGAGCAGAACTTTCTAGACATTGCCCATAATGTTATCTAATAATATTATTAGATAATATGAATTATTGCTTCGATAATGAAAAATCTTGTGTAATGACAATTATTGAAACAACGACAATATAAAATATCAACGCAAACAATTATTAACTCGATAAAATCTTTGAGCGAGCGATTCTTGTAACCATTATTGAGTAGTGCCTTCTTACGTAAGAATCAATAATTGGTGCGTCTGGTATCTTCTTTTGTGTATTAGTGTGTTTTAACCACACAATTTTTCCAATGATGATTAGCAGTAACAACTTCTGTGTTATTTTAAAACAACTTATATTTGTCGTTTTCTTCATCCAATCACTTTCCGTTATGGGGCCCACACATGGTATTTACGTGTCGTAAATACGAATATTCCCAAACGATCTGAATATTCCACGACCAAGCGAATATTCCCAAGCGAATAATGAATATTTTATAACCACTTGCTTATTTTGAAATATTTGCGTATTTAACCCTAACTATCCACATTAATCAAATCAACCCTTACTATTTCAAAATAATAAATAAAGAAAATTCCTTTTCATTTAAATAAGTTGAGGTCTTACTGACCTCCCTCCTTATGAAATTTAGTCCTCGAAATTGACGTACGTACACAGTGTTTGAAAAGGTGAGGATACCTCGCTTTCATTTCCGTTTCCAATTCCCGAGGTCATTTCCTCTATAGCATGATTCCTCCACAAAACTTTAACTTGTGGTATGACCTTTCTTGGCGTAGGACATGCTCCTTCTATCCAAGATCTTGGCAGTACCTCCTCATCGTTAAGTCTTGGCTATCTCGTCCGGTTCTAACTTCGATAACGTGGTTGGGTCTTTCACATATTCTGAAATGCGAGATATGAAAACACATTATGAACACGAGACATACTCGGAGAATGCTTGTAAGTCTATAGGCTACATTTCCTACTCGGTCGAAAATTTGAAATGGACCATAAATAAATGGATTGAGCTTTCCTCTCTTCCCAAATCTTGTAACTCCCTTCCATGGAGCAACTTCATGACAATCATGATCCCCTACATTAAATTCCACGTCCTTTCGATGAAGATCCGCATAACTCTTTTGTCGATCTTGTCTTGGTTTGTATCGTTGTCCGAATCATTTGGATCTTTTAGGTGAGTCATACGTACTAACTTTCGGGTCCCAACAATGTTGCTTCACCCACCTCATCCCAACATATTGGAGAACGACATTTTTCGTCCATATAATGCTTGAATGGAGCCACACTATATACTTGCACGATAAGCTGTTGTTGTAGGAGAATTCCACCAATGGTAAATACTTATCCCAACTACCCTTGAAGTCTAGGACACGAGTCTTAATAAATCTTCAAGAGTTTGAATAGTCCTCTCGATTGTCCGTCCGTTTTGGGGATGGTATGCTTAAACTAAATCGCAAATCCGTGCCCATAGCTTTTTGCAAGCTAACCCAAAATCTTGAAGTGAATCTTGGGTCACGATCCGAAAACTATGGATCTGGGCATGCCATGCAACCTCACAATCTCATTCACGTACATACTAGCAAGGCGTTCAAGGAATAAGTCTCCGTGTCGGCAAAAAATGAAGGAACTTGGTTAATCTATCAACAATAACCCAAATAGCATTGATGCCTTGAAAGCCGTGGAAGACCGTATTGAAATCCATGGTAATGTGTTCCCACTTCCATTCAGGAATCTCAAGTGGTTGCAACGGACCCTTAGGTACTAGATGCTCACCTTTTACCGTTGGCAAGTTAAACACATCGAGATAAACTTTGCAATCTCTCTCTTCATATTGTTCCACCAAAATGTATGTAGAAGATCACGATACATTTTAGTACTTCGAGATGGATTGCAAATGGTGTATTGTGTGCCTCCATCGTAATCTTGTACTTCAAATCGAGTCGTTAGGAACCTGAAGTCTAGAGTGGACTCAAAGTATTCCTTCTTCATCAATTCTAAGCTTAGAATAGCTCCTTCTTGTACTTTCTTCTTCATACGCATCGGCTCCGGAATTGGGTGGCTTGAAAGCGACCTTAACTTTTCTATTAAAGTTGGCTCTGTCGTATACTTGACATCATCGCTTTCGTTCCATATGATCTTCTACTCGATCGTCATTTCTACCGTTAAACTTTACGGGGATGGTATTGAATAGTGTGGTGCGTAGTCTTTCAATAGCTCGAGCCAGCGTCATTGCCGCGTGTTGAGTTCTTTTTGAGTGAAGAAATATTTAAGGCTTTTATGGTGCGAATATATCTCCACTTTCTCCCCATATAGATAGTGCCTCCATATCTTTAAGCGCAACAATTGCTTTGACTCTAGATCATGGTAGGATAATTCCTCTCATACTCTTTAAGTTGTCGCGAGGCATAGGCTATGACTTTCCCGTTGCATGAGAACACATCCTAACCCTTTGCACGAAGCATCGTTTGTAGATAACAAATCCATCCGAACGGATGGTATTGTTAGAAACAGTCTTAAAATAAGTCTCCTCTTAAGCTCTTGGAAACTCTTCTCGCATTCTTCGCTCCAAGCGAATTTTGTATCCTTAGAGTTAGGCGAGTTAATGGAGTAGCGATTAGAAAAACCCTTCCACGAATCTCCGATAATAACCATTAAAGCCCAAAAAAACTACGTGCTTGATCACCAAACTTGGTTGCTCCCAACTTTGTATTGCTTGATCTTGGCCGGATCACGGATACTCCATGTTTTGACACCACGTGCCCAAGGAATGCTACTTCCTCGAGCGAAACTCATTTTTCTTCAATTTGGCATATAGTTGGTTTTCACGAAGCCTTTGGAGTACCGACTTCAAATGGTGCTCATGATCTTCACGACTTTTGGAATATATGAGGATGTCATCAATAAAGACAACAACAAATTGATCCAAATATTCCTTGAATACTCGGTTCATCATATCCATGAAAGCGCGGGGAGCATTAGTTAGTCAGAAAGACATGACTAAGAATTCATAATGCCCGTCTCCGGGGAGTTACGAAGGCGGTCTTTGGAATATCCTCGATTTTAATCTTGGTGATGATATCCGAGCGAAGATCGATTTTTGAAAAGAATTGTGCCCTTACAATTTGGTCAAACAAGTCATCAATCGAGGTGAGGATACCTATTCTTGATGGTGACATGGTTCGATTCCAGATAGTCGATCTGAAATCGCATACTCCGTCTTTCTTCTTCTGAATAAAGCAGGGCACCCCGAGGAGATGTACTAGGGGCAGAATGAAACCGATGTCCAACAATTCACGTAGTTGGACCTTTAACTCCACGAAGTTCAATAGGAGCCATTCGATATGGGGTTTTAGAAATGGGCTTTGTACGGGTTCAAGATCGATAAAGAATTCAACTTCACGTTACGGGGTGAGGCAGGGAAGTTCTTGAAATCGTCGGAAAAGTCGATAACAACGGGAATATTATTCAAATTTGGCGTGTCTTTATTCAAATCCATAACATGGGCTAAGAAAGCTTGACATCCGTTTTTAATAAGCGAATAGCTTTATGATTAGATATGATGATGATTGATTTTAATGGTTTAGTTGCTTGAATTAAATACAACGGGTTGGTTAGGAATATGAAAACTAACAACCTTACGAAAACAATCAATTTTGGCATGATGAGTAGTTAACCAATCAATCCTAAATCACATCAAAAGCAAGTATCTTTAAAGAGATAAAGGTCAGCGGGTAAGGTAATGGTGCCAACTTGAATCAAACAAGATTTATAAGCGATTGGATGTGATGAAAGTTTCTCTAACGGAGTTTCCACGAGATAGGTCAAAGTCTAATTTCTCCGAAATTCAAGTTTAAGCGTTGAGCACATGCGGGAGAGATAAATGAATGGGTATGCCGGTTATCAAGTAAGGTATAAACTTAGCGAAATTTATAAATAACTTACCGTGATCACCTCGTTTGGGTTCCTCGCATTATGACCGATCACAACAAACGCTCTTCCGGAATCGTTGACTTTGACTTTTACAGGGACGATCTTTTGAGTCACCGTCCCCATTGAACTAGGTTTATTCTCTCTGTACAATCTCGGCGATATGTCCTTCCTTTCCACAATTATAGCATACCTTGAAGCTGTTGTGGGCGGTTTGGTGATATGTCCCTCTTTTCGCATTTATAGCATATGGCCGGTGGTCGTTCTCCTCCCTTAGAACCGATTCTTTCTTAAACCTTTGTCGTCTTCATATAGTCGTTGTTAAATCTCCTCTTTTAAAATCTCCTCTGACTCGCTTCTTCTATTTTTCATGGCCATGATTACCACGGAGTGGTTACCATTTTGTCCGTCTGTTTCTTTCTCCATTTGGTTATCATTATTACATTGATTGCTTATCTACGATACGATCCACGGTTGTGGTCCCTCGGTTGGCCGTACTCGTTATCTCGCTCTAATAATTGAGCCACATTTACAACATCTCGAATAGAGAGAAAATTTATGAGAAATGAGATCTTGGCGTATCTTGGGGTTTGAAACCTCTAAGAAACATCCGCGTCATCGTTCCTCATTCTCCACCAAATGAGGTGCAAACACGGATAACTCTGCAAACTTTGCCTCGTCTTTGAGACACCGTCGTATTTGTTTTGTTCTAATCGATGAACTCCACTTCCTTCATATAATGAACACTTTCGGGAAAGTATTTGTCATTAAATAATTCTGAAATGTCTCCCAAGACATCTTTGAGTCTGCGGTTTGGATGGAGTGCAACTTCACGAGACTCCCACCGATGATCTGCGCCTCGCCACGGAACATAAAGGTGGCGAATGGAACCTTCATTCCTCCGTGCATCCCAGACATCGAATATCTTGGTAATTTGCTTGACCCGTGTTTCCGCCGTGATCGGATCGGCTTTCCCTTAAATTACAGTGGTCCCACTCTTTGAAGCTTTGTTGTGACAACTAGTGAATTGCTATCATTTCCTCCTGTATTTTGAACACGAGTCTCCTAAATGCGATTTTTGCATGAGCTGCAAAAAACTTCTAAACATCCCTCGTTCATCATCTGCTCCATGGTGTTGTTCACGGGAGGAACATTGCCCGACTGTTGCACGTTCTCCTCGTTGGTGAAATCTGAGCGTCTCCACGGTCTCATTTCCCATTGTTAATATTCTCGATTCGACATTCTCAAATCTTGTCGTAAAAAAACAAGGGTTAATTAAAAATCAATATATCACATAATATCCTATATCTGACCAACCAACTAACAAATAAGCTTAGGTAGGACACCTTTAGCGAAGGATTTACTCGTCTCTCCCCTCTGATTCTATTCCCCGATCTCCTTGGAGATCGTATCCTAAGCTACGATACCAAGCTGTGGCGCCCCCAAAATAGGTATACATCACCCAATACGAGTTGTCGATACGTGATGCGAAACAACTACAACTTTATTATTACAACAGGTAAAAAGCGTGAGTTTGAATACAAATATTATCTTACAGACAATATCTATACTCAAATAAATCCTCATCACATTTATTGATACATTATTTTACAAAAATGGTGAGGACTACTAAACAACTCTTTCTAAAACCTTCATTCCATACCCAGAAGCTAAATACTTTCATTTATATTCTAGCCTCCACGAGAAAAAAATGGAACAAAAAGGAAAAGGGTGAGCTCAACTAGCTCGATAAAAGAATATTATGACTAAGATAATATCTGACAAATTATCGTTAGTCTTGACGGGGAAAAATCTAATAGAATCTGATAGACAACAAATTTTAAATCAATATTACATGATGAAATAATAATTCATTAGAAGAGTTAAGTAGAGAATGCAAACTACTATCTTACATGTATGAATTTAAAAGTTCATCGTCTATCTTTTATCCTGTAACATCAATCAATATATATCTGGAATCAAATATTCATCTTTTTTGCTACTGGGGCGAAAGATATTCATCGATTAGTTATGTTATTTAAACATTTCACACATATTCTTTCATCTTTTTAATCGCACTTGCTTTCTGGGCGAAAGATATTCTTAAAAATCATTCATCTTTGCACTACTGAGCCAAAGATATTCCATAATATCATCATTTAAGGCGAGGATGATGAAAAATATTTTTTTAAAAGCGAATCGATGAAACAAAATGACAAGGATTAAGGATTAAGGATTAGTACTTGGTTTTATCCACGTCCAAAAATACCTCAAAAATAATCATAGTGGTGTAAAATTCAAGAATGATCAAAACATGGATCTGATCGAGCTAGTATCCGAATAGATATTTTGACGAAAAAGAAAAATTTTATTTTTAGATGAATAGTCGTGTATCGTTGAATAGTGTCAGTATCGTGAATAGTCTTGTATCGTGAATAATAACTCAGAACACCAAAGATAGAAATTCCACAAAAACATCTTCATCGCTATTTGAATAGTACTGTGATGATAACTGTGAATAAAACTTCGTGAATAATAACACTCGTGAATAAACTCATGAATAATAACCCATGAATAGTAACCCTTACCTTCCAAATTTGATAAAAACTTCAGATCAACATTTCGATTATAATGATATTGAAGAAATAATATCATTCTGAAAAAAAATAATATCCACTTACCTCGAAGATCGATTACTTACATTTGGAATAAATTTATAGAATGAACTATATAATACTCAAAGTATACTCAAAATACTCACAAGAATACGCTCGATAATATAGAGAGAGAAAACTTGATTTACGGTGTGATTTTCAATTCTAACCTAAGCACCTATTTATAGGAAAATGCTTAGAACACAAAAGCGAAAATTTAATATAATATTAATATAATTATACAAATTTTCCTTAGCCCACCTTTGGTCAAAACACCAGCCACACATGTAATGATGTCCAAAAAAATAAAAAAACGTTTTTCTTAACAAAAATAATTTAAACTCCCAAAATCAATTATTTGAACTTGAACTTCAATAATTCATAATAAATAGCCCTTTTATCAGAAAATTCGAATCTCGCGAGTTTTATAGGAAATTCAATTCTCTACAACTTTGCAGAAGAAAGTTTTTCCAAATTCCAAATAGAAATTGGCCGAAATCCACAAGCGAGCGATTTTACGGTATAATCAAATTTCGATCGATAAATGGGGTCCACAGACATGTTTAACATGTTTTAAACATTTAATGCCACAAAAATACTCTTCCTCCTCATATATACTCATATATCCCACATTCGTTGTAAAAATATCACCATTAATATATTATTAAAATAATATATTTAAATGAATTATTTTATCGAAAAAAAGATAAAATATTAATTTTCAACAATTGTCATTTTAAAAATTTTCTCCATCTATATCCACATAAAATCAATATTTTCCTCATCATATAAATCAATAATTAATTATTCACAAATAATATTACGAATCACAATATTGACACGGTGCGGTTCAGGAAAGAGGGCTTTCGATAAGAATTTCTTCTTCTTGGCGCATGATTAGGTGACCAAACCTCTCCTTAGACGAAACTTTCTAGACATTGCCAATAATGTTATCTAATAATATTATTAGGATAATATGAATTATTGCTTCGATAATGAAAAATCTTGTGTAATGACAATTATTGAAACAACGACAATATAAAATATCAATATGACAATTATTAACTCGATAAAATCTTTGAGCGATTAATTACTGTAACCATTATTGAGTAGTGCCTTCTTACGTAAGAATCAATAATTGGTGCAATCTGGTGTCTTCTTGTTCAACAACGTATTAGTGTGTTTTAACCATAAGATTATTCAACGATGATAATTGTAACAACTACTGTGAGTTATTTAAAAACAACTTATATTTATCGTTTTCTTCATCCAATCACTTTCCGTTATGGGGCCCACACATGGGCATTTGCTATGCAAATCGATACGAATATTCCCAACGATCTGAATATTCCACGACCAACGAATATTCCCAAGCGATAATGAATATTTTATAACCACTTGCTTATTTTGAAATATTTGCGTATTTAACCCTTAACTATCCACATTAATCAAATCAACCCTTACTATTTCAAAATAATAAAGGAAATTCCTTTTTATTTAAAAATTTGAGGTCTTACAAAGGATTGATTGGTTAAGTACTCATCATGCCAAAATTGATTGTTTTCGTAAGGTTATTAGTTTTCATATTCCTAACCAACCTGTTGTGCGAATTCAAGTAACTAAGACATTAAATCAATCACTGTCATATCAAGTCATAAAGCTATTCGTTTATTGAAAAACAGATGTCAAGCTTTCTTAGCCCATGTTATGAATTTGAATAAAGACACGTCGTATTTTTGAATAATATTCTGTTGTTATTGACTTTCCCGACGTATTTCAAAGAACTTCCCGATCTACCCACGGAACTTGAAGTTGAATTCTTTATTGATCTTGAACACAGTACAAAGCCCATTTCTAAAACCCCATGTATCGAATGGCTCTATTGAACTTCGGAGAGTTAAAGGTCCAACTACTGAGAGTTGTTGGACATCGGTTTCATTCGCCCTAGTACATCTCCTTGGGTCAGCTCTGTTTTATTTATAAAGAAGAAAGACGGGAGTATGCAACTTTGTATCAATTATCGGGAATTAAACCATGTCACTATCAAGAATAGGTATCCTCTACCTCGTATTGATGACCTGTTTGACCAGTTATAAGGAGCACAATTCTTTTCAAAGATCGATCTTCATTCTGGATATCATTAGTTGAAGGTTAAAAGCGAGGATATTTCAAGACGCCTTCGAAACTC
Source organism: Panax quinquefolius (assembly GCA_020205615.1). Taxonomy (NCBI): domain Eukaryota; kingdom Viridiplantae; phylum Streptophyta; class Magnoliopsida; order Apiales; family Araliaceae; genus Panax; species Panax quinquefolius. Next base: position 101,389,823 of record CM035166.1, on the reverse strand, counting down.
GATGACGAGCATTATGAATTCTAGTCGTGTCTTTTGGATTGACTAATGCTCCTGCTGACTTTTCATGGATATGATGAACCAAGTATTCAAGGATTATTTGGATCGGTTTGTTGTTGTCTTTATTGATGACATCCTCATATATTCCAAAAGTCGTGAAGATCATGAGCACCATTTGAAGCTTGTACTCCAAAGGCTTCGTGAAAACAAGCTATATGCGAAGTTGAAAAAATGCGAGTTACGGCTTGAGGAAGTGGCATTCTAGGGGCACGTGGTGTCAAAACATGGAGTATCTGTTGACCGAAGAAGATTGAAGCAATCTGAAGTTAGAGCAACCAAGACGGCGGTGGCAAGAAGTCGTAGCTTTACGGGGCTTATTTGGTTATTATCGGAGATTTGTGGAAGGATTTTCTCGAATCGCTACTCAGATTAACTCACCGACTCGAAAAGATACAAAATTCGTTATGGAGCGAGGAATGCGAGAAGAGTTTCCAAGAGCTTAAGAGGAGACTCATTTCGCTTGCTTTTGACAATACCATCCGGTTCGGATGGATTTGTTATCTCAATGATGCTTCAAGCAAAGGGTTAGGATGTGTTCTCATGCAACGTGGGAAAGTCATAGCCTATGCCTCGTGACAACTTAAAGAATATGAGAGGAATTATCCTACTCATGATCTAGAGTTGGCAGCAGTCGTTTTTGCGCTAAAGATCTAGAGGCACTATCTATATGGGGAGAAAGTGGAGATATATTCAGACCATAAAAGCCTCAAATATTTCTTCACCCAAAAAGAACTCAACATGTGGCAACAACGTTGGCTCGAGCTGTTGAAAGACTACGACCATACCATTCAATACCATCTTGGAAAAACAAACGTGGTAGCTGACGCGTTGAGTAGAAGATCATATGCGGGAACGAGTGCGATGTTGTTAACACAAAGGCCTATTTTGTGTGATTTACAAAAGATGAAGATAGAATTCAAGACTCCGGGGACCCATGCAATGATGTCAAGTATCGTATAGAACCATCTTTAATCGAAAAAGTTAAAGTTGCTCGTAGCCACGCACCCCGGAGGATCGTTATGAAGAAGAAAGTACAAGAAGGTGTTATTCCAGAAGCAAGAATCGATGAAGAAGGAATACTTCGAGTCCACTCCAGAATTTGTGTTCCTAATGATTCTGATTTGAAGTACAAGATCATGATGGAGGCACACAATACACCATTTGCAATCCATCCTGGAAGTACCAAAATGTATCGTGATCTTCGACATACATTTTGGTGGAACAATATGAAGAGAGAGATTGCAAAGTTTATCTCGATGTGTTTAACTTGTCAACGTGTAAATGCGGATCATCAAGTGCCAAAGGGTCCATTGCAACCATTTGAGATTCCGAAATGGAAGTGGGAACACATTACCATGGATTTCGTTAAGGGTCTTCCCACAGTTTCTCAAGGCATAAATGCTATTTGGGTTATTGTTGATAGATTAACCAAGTCTGCTCATTTCTTCACCGATCGGAGACTTATTCCTGGAACGTCTTGCTTTCAGTATGTGTGTAGATGAGATTGTGAGATTGCATGGCATGCCAGTATCCATAGTTTCGGATCGTGACCCAAGATTTACTTCAAGATTTTGGGTTAGCTTGCAAAAAGCTATGGGCACGGATTTACGATTTAGTTCGGCATACCATCCTCAAACGGATGGACAATCGGAGAGGACTATTCAAACTCTTGAAGATCTATTAAGACTCGTGTCCTGAACTTCAAAGGCGGTTGGGATAAGTATTTACCATTGGTGGAATTCTCCTACAACAACAGATTATCGAGCAAGTATAGGTGTGGCTCCATTTGAAGCATTATATGGACGAAAGTGTCGCTCTCCAATATGTTGGGATGAGGTGGGTAAAGCAACATTGTTGGGACCCGAGTTGGTACGTATGACTACAGAAAAGATCCAAATGATTCGAAAATGTATACAAACGGCACATGATCGACAAAAGAGTTATGCGGATCTTCATCGAAAGGACATGGAATTTAGTATTGGGGATTATGTATTGTTACGTGTGGCTCCATGGAAGGGAGTTACAAGATTTGTGAAGAGAGGAAAGCTCAATCCACGATTTATTGGTCCATTTCAGATTCTTGACCGAGTAGGAAATGTGGCCTATAGACTCGCGTTACCTCCAAGTATGTCTCGTGTTCATAATGTTTTTCATATATCTGTGCTACGTAAATATGTGAAAGACCCAAACCACATTATTGAGTTAGAACCGGACGAGATAGTCGAAGACTTAACGTACGAAGAGGTACCTGTCAAGATCTTGGATATGAAGGAGAATGTCCTATGCACGAAGGTCATACCACAAGTTAAAGTTTTGTGGAGAAACCATGCTATAAAGGAAATGACTTGGGAGTTGGAAACGGAAATTAAAGCGAGGTACCCTCACCTTTTCGAAATACCAGGTACGTATGTCAATTTCGAGGACGAATTTTCATAAAGATGGGATGTTGTAAGACCCTAACTTATTATAAATAAAATTTAATTTTCTCTATTTATTATTTTGAAATAGTAAGGATTGATTTGATTAATGTGGTTAGTTATGGGTAAAATGCGCAAATATTTCAAATAAGAAAGTGGTTATAAAATATTCATTGTTGTCAGGGAATATTCGTTTGGTCGTGGAATATTCTTCTTTGTCGGGAATATTAAATGCTGACGAGCGCAATCTTTTTGGGGGCCCCATAATGGAAAGCAATTGGATGAAGAAAAGCACAAGTATAAGTTGTTTATAAATAACAGGCGTAGTTATTACAGATAATCTTGTTGGAATACCGGTGGTTAAAACACGATGTCTGGCGTTGTTGCCAGTATGATACACAAAGTATTGCACCAATTATTGATTCTTAAGTAAGAAGACACTACTCAATAATTGTCACAGTAATTACTGTTCAGTATTTTATTTTATTGATTCAATAATTGCTGCGTTGATATTTTATATTACTTTTGTTTCAATAATTGCCACTATGCAGTATTTTCCATTATCGGAGTAATAATTCATATTATCTGAATAATATTATTAGATAATATTATTGGCAATGTCTAGAAAGTTACATCTAAGGAGAGGTTTGGTCACCTAATTAATTGTGCGTCGATGAGAGAAATCCTTATTGGAAAGCCCTCTTTCCTGGAAGCTGCACGATTATCGATTATTGTGATTACGTAATATTATTTGTGAATAATTAATTATTGATTTATATGATGAGAAAAATATTCATTTTATGTGAATATAGATGGAGAAAATTTTTAAAGTGGCAATTGTTGAAAATCGATATTTTATCTTTTCTGATAAAATAATATTTTATTATATTATTATAATATAATAATGATGATATTTTTACAATGAATGTGGGATATATGAGTTTATGAGGAGGAAGAGTATTTTTATTACTAAAAATATTTAAAACATGTTAAACATGTTGGTGGACCCATTTCTTGACTGAAATTTGATTATAGCCTGTAAAATCGTCCGTTTGTGGATTTAGGTCAATTTCTGTTTGGAATTTGGAAAAACTTAAACTTACAAAGTTGTAGAAAATAAAATTTCCTATGGAAAAAACATGATGTTTGAATTTTTCTGATAAAAGGGTTATTTATTGTGAATTATTGAAGTTTCGGATTAATTGATTTTGATTTTTTTGGAGTTTTAAATGATTTATGTGAGAAAAACATTTTTTGAGAGGTGGGCTACATGTGTGGCTGTTGTTGGACTCAATTGGTGTGCGTAGGGAGATTTAGAAAAATAATATTAATATTATATTAAATTTTCTGCTTTGGTGTTCTAAGTATTTTCCTATAAATAGGGTGCTTAGGTTAGAATTGAAAAACACACCAGAAACTAAAATCTTTCTCTCTCTATATTATCGAGCGTATTCTTGTGAGTATTTTAAGAATTTGAGTGTTGCTATACAATGCAAGTTCCCTTCAGCACTATATTCAGTATTCCAGTCAAAAGTACTGTCTTTTTGAGGTAAGGGATGTTATTTTCTTCTTAAATGATATTATTTTCTTCAATATCATTATGCCAAAATATTAGTCTGAACTTTTTATCAAATTTGAAACTTTTTGTGTCGGGGTTACTATTCACGTATACGACACTATTCACAAATACGGCACTATTCACCGAAAAAATGAAATTTTCTTCTTTTTGTTCAAAATATCTATTATGGATACTAGCTTTGATTGTATCCATGTTTTGATCATTCTTGAATTTTACTCCACTATGATTATTTATGAGGTATTTTTGGACATGGAATAGCTGAAATACGAATCCTTAATATTTATTCTTTTATTTCACTGGATTCGTTTTTTTTAAAATATTTTTCATCATCCTCAGTCCTAAATGATGATATTACTGAATATCTTTGGCATGTAGTGCAAAGATGAATGATTTTCTGATGAATATCTTTGGCCCGTAGTGCAAAGATGAACAAGTGTTTAGATGAACATGACCAACTGATGAATATCTTTGGCCTGTAGTGCAAAGATGAATATTTAATTCCATATATATATTGATTGATGTTACAGGGATAAAATATCGACGATGAAATTTTAAATTCATATATAGAAGATAGTAGTTTGCATTCTCTACTTAACTCTTCTAATGAATTATTATTTTCACTGCAAAGATTGATTTAAAACTGGTTGTCTATTGTATTCTATTAGATTTTTCCCTGTTGAAGACTAACGATAATTTTTTTCTATGTTATCTTAGTCATAATATTCTTTATTGGGCTAGTTGAGCTCACCCTTTTCCTTTTTGTTCCATTTTTCTTCTCAGGAGGCGAGAATGTAGCGAGTACTAGTCGGGGTATGCAATGAAGGTTCTAGAAAGTCGTTTTAGTAGTCCTCACCATTTTTGTAAATTAATGTATCAATAATTGTAATGAGGACTTATTTGAGTGTGGATATTGTCTAGATGACAATATTTGTTTTTAAACTCACAGTTTTTATGTTGTATTAATAAAGTTGTAGTTGGTTCTGTACCATATATTTTGACGACTCAGAATGGGTGTTGTATACCTATTTTGGGGGCGTCACATATGTCTTCTTGTTTCAATCAGCTTCTTAGCAAGACTTCCCAAACCCAAATTTTCGATCCCAAAAAATTGACTATTGCATCGCATATCATAAATGTAATTTTCAAGTTGATCCCCAAGTATCATGCGATCAATCAATGAGAAGTCTTCTGGATAAAGCTCAGCAAGACGGAGTAATTTATGTTTGTCAAATTGAGAGAACGAATCCCTTGGATCAAGGCATGATATGCATAAAAGTAACTCTGTGCTTGCTTCTGAAAAACGATTGTTCATCTCTTGAACAATTGAATCAACAACCTACATTGTAATAATGAAAATAAAAAAAAGATAAATTTTTAGATAGGAATAATGAAAAATATTTATAGAGATTATACCTGACAAAAAAATCTCAACACGATAATGATGAAAATTAGTAATAATTTGTCCATTCAAGGCGTCTTCTGACCATCATGGATCTCATGTTGTCTTCCATATTAATTATTGGATCGCGTTCTTCTCACAAAATATATTGACTTCCTTCAAAAAATTCTCCCATTCCGCCTCCCTAAAATCTTGTAGTCGAGCTTTCATTACCCCAATCAATCACACCATGTACAATATTTTGATCTTTTTGTTGCAAGGCAAGTGACAAATCATTTGTGATTCCAAATATATATTTCATCAAATGCATCACAAATACAAATTCATAATTCTCCATCTTATCAATCAAACTTATGGCTATACTGCTATTATCATTAGAAGCACCATCATCATGCACATTTTCAAGTACTTGTAATACGGAAGTCCACATAGACATAAGATGGATTATTGTTATGTAATGTGACCCCCAATGAGTATCTCATGGCCGTTTTAAACTGATTTCTTAATTTTTTTTTCCTTTACCACTAACTATCTCCCCCTTTTCCAAACACTCCACGATCCTATCATGTTCAAGCTGTCTAAGTTTATCTTTCCTTTTACATGATGCTCCAACCACATTCACAATCATAGTAACATATTGAAAAAAATCACTCACAATACATCTGCTCTTGGCAACAGCAACAACAACTAATTGGAGTTGGTGAGAAAAACAATGGACATACCTTGCATATGGATTTTCTTTTAAAATAAGAGCCTTTAATCCATTGAACTCGCCTCACATATTTGAAGCCCCATCATATCCTTGACCTCTCAACCTCGATAATGACAATTTATGCTTTGCAAACAATTCATCAATAACATTCTTCAAAGAAATAGATGACGTGTCAGACACATGTACCACACCAAGAAACCTTTCAATCACATCCCCATGGTTGTTTACATATTTCAAAACAACTCCTATTTGCTCCTTTATTGAAACATCTCGAGACTCATCAACCATAATAGAAAATATGGTGTCCCCAATATCATTGATGATAGCAAGTGTAGTTTCCACGACACAAGCACTTGTTAGTTCTTTTTGAATTTTTGGAGAAGTCATTTGATTGTTTCTAGGAGCATTCTCATTAACTACCTTGCTACCTCTTCATTTCAGTAATCGTACTACCACTCAAAAACTCAAGAAAATTTCCTTTATTTGATGAAGTCGATGACTCATCATGTCCACGAAAAGGCAAACCTTGCTTCAAAAGAAGGCGTGTGACATCCAAAGCCGCCGTTAAACGGGTGCAATAAGCAACCTCCATCTCTTGCCCTTGTGCTAGTAGTATATGTGACACACTCTGCCTTTGATTTTTAAAACTTTGAAGTTGTATTCTAGGATCATTATGAGCACTATTCGAAGCACCCACATGTTCTTGAAATCTTTTAATTGCCTTTTTCCAATTGCTGAACCCTTTTTTTGTAAAAGCATCTACTCTGTTTGAATTGCCAAATAGATAGCAGCAAAAGCAAAAGGTCGCATCCTTTGAAATGTTATACTCCAACCATTCAAATTTTTTAAACCAAATGGGCTGAAAGCTTCTCTTCACATTAGAAAAGTATTTTTGGGGATAATTATGGGCAATTGGTTGACATAGACCTCTAGTCAAATACTCTCTTCGAACTTGATCTCTAATCACAATAGCAAAGTCTTCAATTGATTTATGTAACCCCGGATCACTAACAATATCATTCGGATTGAACTCCATACGTGAATTATTAATATCACCACTTGATTCGAAAATTGATAATTGATTATTAGAAGAATCAACAGTTCTCTGTCGCTTAATCAAGTATTTATCCATAATCTAGTATAAATAAAAACATCAATTGCTAATCAATAATTTCATCAATTTAAACAATTCATAATAATTTCATCAATTGCTAAGAGTTAAATAATATTTTTTTGAATCAAATCGAGACACCGTAAAATTTTGAACCAAATAATATTTAAACATTTCATGGGAATTTTTTGTTCAAATAATATTATAGAAAACTTATATAAATAAAATAAAAAAGTTGCATTCGAATTTTTGTCAATACCCCTGATTTTATTGACAAATACATAAGATAACTAGTAAAATGAAAAAAATAGTATATATTTTATAAAAATATATTATATTTAAAAATAATGAGAAAAATAATTAAGAATAAACACCATATCAATCAGAATAACTGAATAATCTCTTGCAAAACGAGTACAAATTTAATTATGGCTATTGTAGCCGTTAGATATTCTTCAACCATGTTTACCATTATTTTTTTTTTACTTTATTATTACATGGACCAAAGCAGTGGAGGCATGGAGCGAGTCACAGAAGCAATGGGCCTACGGTGGATGACGAGTGGTGAAATTGAATTCTAAGCGAGGGAAGAGGCAGAAGAGACTAAAGAGGAGGCGGAGGTGAAGTGCATCAGTAAAGAAGAGGCGGAGAGACCTAATAAATTATTTTTTTTTTAATGAAACGACGCTGTTTTCATGTTACTTAATTTTTTTTTGTTAAAAAGCAGACTGTTGTTGCGATCGGTTTGTCGGAGAAGAAAATAGCACCTTTCATGGCCGCTTTGGTTAGTTCTTGGCCATTTAGCCTCCTATCTCACTTTGGACCGCCACCCTACTAGGGGTCAATCGCCCCTTAGTTCCGCCTCTGTCAAAATCATTATTTTCAAAGTCAATATGAATACTTTGGGGGGGGTGAATTATGAATTTGATGGTACTTAGTGTAACATAAGTGTATTTAGCCTTATTAAATACTTAAGACCCGATCAGATTCTTGAACGGGTCGGATATTCAAGTTAATTTTGACTTGATTCTGAAATTGAGGTTGACATTGTATCAAATTAGATATTTTATATAGTAAATTATAAACTCAAATTCTTTGGTGGGCCGAATTATAAATACGATAATAGTTGATGTAACCGAAGTGTATTTACCCCTATTCTAAAGGAATAATACTGTCGTTCACTTATTTATTGAACCCCACTCTTACTGTCATTCACCTATTTATTATTTAAAAATAGACGGTTCAAATAATATTATCGGAATAAAAATGATATTATCATATCAATGAGTGTCTTCTAAAGTATTAAATGTTGCTAAAATAATTACAAAAATATCATTAAATATATTTACTCTTACACCATTATTTTTTGCCCTTGCGTCCTAAAAAATGATCAAGCTAACTACAAAAAAGTAAAATAAAATAGATCAATATAATCAATTCACAAAAAGTTGGTGAAATGATAAAATTGTTTTTTAAGATTAAAAATTCCATGAAGTTTGTCAGTCATTCGAATATTTAAGTCAAATAATCAAGAAAGTGCATATCTGGTTGGTTCTTATTTTTAGCATCATCACGTAACTTAATAACATAAATTAAGTAGTAGGTCTGTAGGTGGTAACTAATTTATAAACCTGAATAATTCTAACTTTGGTAAGTAAATATATTTCTGATCTATTTTTCCATTGATTGTATTACGAGATATTTATAGAAAGACTAACCTATTCTAGGATAACTTAATTTAAATAACTTAATAATCAGGTGGGATTGACAAATCTAACTAAAATGGTCAGAGAATCCTCACTAACATTAAATATCGATAAATAGTAATCTAGAAAATTGATAAAAATCATGAAATTAATAAAAAGTAGGCACACAAACAGCGAGCATAAATTAAATAATTATGAGATGAGATCATCTTAATGATCCTCATGTTCTCTCCTATGTATATATAAATTTCAAAACCATGCATAAATGATAAACCCTCCCCATTACACTGAACACAATATCTCATCAGAAACCCTAAAAATGTGTGAAGAAATAATCTCAGATTCTGAACTCACATCCCTTCTTCAATCCATAGAACACCATCTTTTCGACGATTCTGAATTTCGCGATGTTTTTCCAGCAATGAGCAACAATTTAAACCAAGAATGGAGCTGCTTAAGTAATTTTCTTATTAAGGAAAATAGCTTAGAGCAAATATTTAATGTGGAATACAAATCTGACGAACCTAAAGGTAGGCAGGAAATCAGTGAGGGAAAAGGAAAGGAAAATAATGTAGTGTGGCCTCATTATCGAGGTGTAAGGCGGCGGCCTTGGGGAAAGTTTGCGGCGGAAATAAGGGACCCGGCCAGGAAAGGAGCTAGGGTGTGGCTAGGGACATATGAAACGCCGAGGATGCAGCTCTGGCGTATGACTGAGCCGCGTTTAAAATACGTGGCTCGGCTGCAATACTTAATTATCCTCACTTAATTGATTCTGACGTACCAGGACCGATTAAGATTGGTGCCAGGAAAAGATCTTCATTGTCAACACCCTCATCCGCCTCGTCCCTTGGCAATGGCTCTTTTACTAAGAGGAAAAGAAATGAGACTGACGATTAGGAAGCCATGTTTGAGCGAGGTTGGTTTATTAACCTTTTGGCCACGATTATGTTAGAGGATAAAGATGGCAAATATTGTATATATGGTGAATTCCTAGCAACAAAGAAAATGCTTTGGCAATAGAGTACTGTCAGTTATGCTCTAAAATTCATAGTTTTCACATAGTCCTATATTGTCTATTTTGGAAACTTTTTTTGTGTATATTAGTGTATGTTAGCTTGGGTTTAGTAACTTGGTTGGGAAATAAAGATGGGCTCGCGCACATGAGGACGATAAAGTGCAACATACGCATCGTTTTATTCCCAACGTTACGTTCTCTTTGCAACATTCTTTTTCTTGTATTCTTCTTCTTGTATATATATACTGCTTCAGTTCTTCACAGATAAAGTGCAACATACGCACGGACAAGTCCACAACTTTCTTCTGCGAGTACACGCAATTGAAGGTTTCACCGTTGAATCCTGGAGGATGAACGTCGTGGAGCTCAACTGTGCCAAGGTTTATAACTAGTGAGGGTGGAATCACTTTTAGGACATTAGCTTTGCTATGCCTCGGCTTTCTTCGATTTCTAGCTAAGTTGTTCCAATTTTATTTGGCAATTAGTCTTGTTAATTCTGCTAATTTTCCAACAATCTAAAAGTGATTTTCGGTTATTAACAAGATGATGAATTCTGCCTTAGACTTGTCTAAAATTGAACGCTTTGATGGTACTAATTTTAAGCGATGGTCTAAAGATATACTGTTTTATTTAGAAACTATGAATTTGGAATGTGTTATACATGGATGCTCCTGTTATTGTTGTTTCTGATACTGCTGAAACTATTGAAAAATTGGATGTTGATAAGTCTGCAAAAGGGGATTATGTTAAGGATAATCGTACATGTCGTAGATACTTTTTGCACTACTTGTCTAATTCATTGTTTGAGATATATTATCCATATGAAAGTGCTAAGAAGATTTGGGAAGCTTTAAAATCTAAATATGTTGTTGAAAACTTTGGACTTAAGAAATATGTTGCGGGGAAATTTCTAGATTTTAAGATGCAAGATGGAAAATCAGCAATAGATCAAGTTCATACATACCAAACAATTGTGGGAGAAGTTATTGGGGAAGGAATGAAAATATGTGAGAATTTTCAAGTTGCTGTACTTATCGAAAAATTACCACCCTCGTGGAAAGATTATAAGATGAACCTTAAACATAAAACTATATAAATATTTCACTATGCTGGAATTAGTGGCACACATCCATATTGAAGAACAAAACAGGGCTAAAGAAAGGGGAGACATAGTTCCAACTCATACTGTCAAAGCTAATCTCGTAGAACAAAAGCCACAATGGAAGAGCCAAAATTATTAGTCCAAAAACTACAAAGGAAAAAAATCAAAAATCAATGGGAAGAAAGGATAATAGATTCAATAATTCCAATCAAATTCAGAAACCTTTCACTAAAGGTCTTTGCTTCGTATATGGCAAACCTAGCCATATTGCTATGAAGTTTCATTTTCGCAAGGGGCAAGATAACAAAAATAATAACTCTCAGCCTAAGCCCCAAGCGAACTTGGTTGAATCCGATGATATTATTGTTGTTGTACGTTGTCTCGGAAGTAAACCTTCTTGACAACTTCACGGAATGGGTAGTGAATCTGGGGCCACTAGACATTCAATGGAATAGAGACGTAATTCTCAACTACGAAAATGTGTCTAATAGAGAAAAAGTGTTTATGGGGGATTCTCTCGAGCCACCAATGTTGTGGAAAAAGGAAAAGTCTTACTAAAATTAACTTATGGGAAATAATTGCCCTACAAGATGTACTTCATGTGCCCAATATTCATAGGAATCTTGTGTTCGGGTCTTTGTTGAACAAAGCTGGCATTAAACTTGTATTTGAGTCTGATAAACTTGACTTACTCGTAATAGGAATTTGTTGGGAAATGTTTTTGTAATGGTGGTTTATTGTACTTGATGCTTCTTCACGAATTGAATAATAAGAATGCTTCTTTTACTTATATTTGTTGAATCTTTGGATATGTGGCATGCTAGATTAGGACATGTAAAGCGTTGTATTCATTAAAAATTGAAACAACTTGAACTTATACCTAATCTTGCAAATCTGAGTTTAGTAAATGTGAAATTTGTGTAGAAAAGCAAAACATGCTAAGAAACCTTTTAAAAGTGTTGAAAGACAAACTGAACTACTTGAGTTAATTCACAATGATCTAGCTGATTTTAAAAATACTTCGAGTAGAGGTGGTAAGAAATATTATATTTCTTTTGTGGATGATATGTCTAGATATATACTCGAATTTATCTCCTTTCCTCTAAAGATGAAGCGGAAGAAATGTTTATTAAATGTAAAGCGGAAGTTGAAAATCAGTTAGAAAGAAAAATTAAAAGACTTAGATCTGATTGTGGAGGTGAATATGATTCAGGAAGTCTTAAAAATATTTTGTGAACTAAATGGAATAATACATGAAACTTCTTCTCCTTATTCTCCACAGTCCAATGGAGTTGTAGAAAGAAAAAATAGAACACTTAAAGATATGATGAATGCTATGTTAATTAGTTCTGGTTTACCGTCTAATATGTGGGGATAAGCTTGCCTTTCTGCAAATCATATTTTAAATAGAGTTCCACATAAAAAGATAGACTCTACACAATATCATTTATGGAAGAAATATGCACCTAATTTGAGGTATCTTAAAGTGTGGGGTGTTTAGCTAAAGTAGCTATACCAGAATTTAAAAGGAATAAAATTGGACCTAAAACAATGGATTGCATTTTTATTGGGTATGCTTCTAATAGTGCTGCTTATAGATTTTTGGTAATTAAATATACAACTAATAATTATCAAAATAATTCAATTTTGGAAACAAAGGATGCATAATTTTTTAAAAATATATTTCCAATGAAAATTAGAGATGAGGGTGATCCTTCTTCTAGTGAACCTCTTAAAAAATAAGATAAAGAACCTGTACCTGCATCTACTAGAAGTAAAAGGCAACGTTTTGAGAAAACTTTTGGTCCAGACTTTATAACTGCTTTCATAACTGAAGATGACCCTAAAACTTATGAAGAAGCAATGAAATCAATTGATGCAAATTTTTGGAAGGATTCTATTAATAGTGAACTAGAATCTATTATGTCTAACCATACATGGGAACTAGTTAATTTGCCTAGATGATGTAAACCTATTGGATGTAAATGGGTGTTTAAAAAGAAGTTAAAAGCTAATGGGTCTATTGATAAATTTAAGGCAAGACTGGTAGCAAAAAGGTTTACTCAAAAGGAAGGTTTTGATTATTTTGACACTTATTCACCAGTGACTAAATTAGCAACTATAAGAATTTTAATTGCATTGGCTTCTATTCATAAATTGATAATCCACCAAATAGATGTTAAAACTGCTTTTTTGAATGGAGAGTTAAATGAAGAAATATATATGTGTCAACCTGAAGGTTTTGTTGTTCCAGGTGAAGAACAAAAAGTGTGTAGACTTGTAAAATCTTTGTATGGTTTGAAACAAGCGCCAAAACAATGGAATGACAAATTTAATAAAACTCTCTTGTCTAATAATTTTGTGTCAAATGAATCTGATAGTTGTGTCTATAGTAGATTCAATAAAAATTATTGTGTGATTATTTGTTTATATGTAGATGACTTGCTAATATTTGGTACTGATGAGAAAGTTGTGAGAACTACTAAAGATTTTTTATCTTCTAAATTTGATATGAAAGATTTAGGAGAAGCGGATTTGATTCTTGGCATGAAAATAAATAAACATGCAAATGGTTTAGTTTTATCACAGTCTCATTATATGGAAAATATTCTTAAGAAATTTAATTTCTTTAATGAAGAGCCATTAGGAACCCCTTATGACTCTAGTGTGCATTTAAAGAAAACTAAAGGGATTGGTATTGCACAAATTGAATATGCTAGAATCATTGGTAGTGTAATGTATTTAATGAACTGTACTCGACCTGATATAGCATATGCCATTAGTAGACTTAACAGATATACACATAATCCTTCACAAGATCCTTGGAATGCATTATCACGACTAATGAGGTATTTAAAAGGAACAGTTAATGTAGGTGTACATTTTACTGGTCATCCTAGTGTTTTAGAAGGATATTGTGATGCTAATTGGGTATCTGAAAATGATGAGACAAACTCCACTAGTGGTTATGTGTTTACTTTAGGTGGAGGAGCTGTTTCTTGGAAATCTGCTAAACAAACTTGTACTGATAGATCTACTATGGAATCTGAATTTATTGCTTTAGAATTGGCAGGTACAGAAGCAGAGTGAATAAGGAATTTATTAACTGATATACCATTGTGGTATAAGCCAATTCCTTCTATTTCTCTGCATTGTGATTCTCAAGCAGCTATTAGCAAGGCAATTAACCATGTTTATAATGGAAAATAGAGACATATTCGCTTGAGGCATAACATTGTATGAGGACTGATCAGTAATGGGATTATTTCCATGGAATTTGTAAGGTCTGAAAAGAACCTAGCGGATCCGCTTACTAAGGGATTGAATAAAAAGGTAGTCCAAGAAGCATCCAGAGGGATGGGACTATTGCCAACATCTTGAGTAAATAATATATGATGGAAACCCAACCCATGTGATTGGAGATCCCATGATTTGGGTTCAATGGGTAACAACAAGTCATGTAATTATTTAAATTAAAGCACTACAATTATTTATATTTCTCCCTATGTGTATGTGGTGCTTATTGACAATTTGTGATAGGATGAATCATTTAAATTCTTAATGAAACTCATAGCCCTAAAGGGTGGTTTATGTCAGTATACACTTGATGGGTTCACCTATATAAAGGTGGAAGTGTAGGCCGCTTCCTATGAGAGTCTTTGGCAAACTCTCTAGAGCCTTTATGAAAATCTGGGATATGGCGCATGGCCTAGAACGCGCCTAACCGCGGACTTGTGTGGATTCAGGATTTAAGATATGTGTGCAAGCTCAATTGATTGTATCACAGATAATGGGTTCAAGAATATAATTCACCTATAATCTACAATCATGAGTTTGTTCCACTAAGTGTCGATTCAAACCCACAAGGCATCGACGTTATGTATCTAAAATCCATTGCCCTTCTCACTTCCTTTTAATTTTCCTCTCATTGATAAATTTTGGATCATGTGGGGGATTGTTGGTTATGCTCCAAAATATTATGGTTTTTTCAAAGTCCCACATTGGTTATTTTAGGAACTCTCATGGTGCATATTAGTACTTGTTGTTATGGGCTTAGTAACGTGGTTGAGGAAATAGGAATGGGCTCGCGCACATGAGGACGACTAAGGAATTGGGCTAAGTCAAGCTTGGTTCTCGGACTTTCGGTCAAAAAACCTTAGTGCGTGTATGCGCCCATCGCCCATGCCAAGAGGGAGGAGGTTCGATCCGATGGATTGTGCTTGATGGGTGCACCTGGTAGCCCACTATTTTGGTTAAATCCCTAATTTATTTTTATACTAAGTCTAGCTTTAATGCCCTAGCCATTTTTTCCCCAAAACGTAAAAACCTTATTTAGTTCCTTTTTACGTTACTGATTCCCAACATCATTCTTCCCGTTGCTTTCCAACGTTCTTCCTGTTTCTTATTTGTATATATATAACAGTGTCTTATGCTCTTTTCATAAGCAATTTTTATCGCAGAAACAGCCTTCCTTCTCCTTATTTCTGTACTATTTTTGTTCATGTATTCTGGACAATCCACAAAGACAGGTCCATAGTCTTCTTCTTCGAGTACACGCAATTGAAGGCTTGCCGTTGAATCCTAGAGGGTGAACGCCATTGGAGCTCAACTGTACCAAGGTTTATAACCAGTGAGGGCGGAATCACTTTTTAGGACAGTAGCTTTGCTACGCCTCGGCTTCTTTCATATAACAGCTAAGTTGTTCAAATTTTGTTCGGCTTTTAGTCTTGTTAATATTGCTCTTGCTACTGCTATTACTCCAACAGTAAATGCCTTGAGCTGGCTCACTCGGTTAAGCTCTTGGCTAGAAAAGATATACGTGTGCGTGTGTATTAGCAGAGAGACAAAGAAGAGAGGATATATATTCGATTCCTTCACCGGTAAAGCTATGAAGTAGTAGTTGAATTGAAATTTGAGAAGCAGAGGTTCAAAGATTACACATTCGGGGTTTAACTCACAAGTAAAGAAACACACAGACATGCTCTTCATCTTTTAAACATCATTTTAGACCTAAACTAAAAGCCTACTTATCAATGTCTTTTCGATGATTCATTCAAAATCTTCTTGACACCATCTGTGGCGCCCCCCAAAATTAGGTATACATCACCCATTCTGAGTCGCCAGATACATGGTACAAAATTCAAATACAACTTCATTTATATGTAATTGAAATACGTCGTTATAGAATCGACCACGCGAACTAACTATGAGTTATAATATAAATGTATGTAACTCTCATGGTACCTCGACCACAACCTTACAATGATACTTTACATAAAAGTATAGTCAAAAAACTGCTTTTAGAAATTAAAATCTTTGGGAATTGCTCAAGGAAACCTTACGTATACGGGAGGCCATGCGTCAGGTTATGATAGATATCATATGTCCACAAAATTATCCTTGGTTGACCCAAAAGTCCCCAAAGAAAAACAAGAAGATTCATTTGACGACCCCAAAATAGGTCCATTCCATCCAACCCATTCTTCGAGTCGCCAAATATATGGTACGAAAAACAACTACAACTTTATTACAACAATTGTCGTGCAAAATACAACAACACATATCTTTGTGAGTTTGGATACAAATATATACCAACTCAGAGCACGTCACAATGACACCTTACATAAAGGTATAGTCAAAAACCGCTTTTAGAAATTAGAATCTTTGGGAAGTGCTCAAGAAAACCTTCGTACATGGGAGGCCATGCTTTTAGGTTATGGTAGATATCATATATTACACGAATTATCCTTGGTTGACCCAATAGACCCCCAAAGAAAAACGAAGAGATTACTATCATATTCTTCCCAATGGTGAGTCTTTTCTTGACATATCATTATCTCCACTGTCTCTAATTGGGTATTATACTCCAAACAAACACCAAGATTATATAGGTAGTGCTTGTAAATATACTCAGCAAGTGGATGAGCACAACTAGCTCAGTAAAGAATATTATAACTAAAGATACATAAATTATCAATAGTCTTTATCAATAATAAATCAGAGATTTAGAATATATGGTAGATGATAAAACTTTTCAACCATAGTTGCAGCGGAACGAGCAATCCATTAAAAGAGTCAAATAGACTATAAAGTCTATTGTCTTCTCCACGTTAAAAGTCCACCAACAATATTTTATCCTGTAACATCAATCAACAGCCTTTTCCACAATCATATGAATAACTCATAATCATAATTGTGATTCTAAATTCCTCTTCTCATCCAGGACGAAGATAATTTTCATCACCTGTCTTTACCTGAAACATCAAATATCATGGTTATACCAAATCACAGTTCCTGTTTATAATCATATTAATAAATTCATCTTTGCACCATGGGCCAAAGATATTCATCAACAGTTCATCTTTACACTACGAAGCTAAAAGATATTCAACAATGAGTCATCTTTACTCACGAGCCAAAGATATTCATCAATAATTCATCTTTGCACTTTCTGGTTTAAGATATTCATCAACAAGTCATCTTTGCACTACGAGCCAAAGATATTCATATATCAAATAAATACATAATCATTTTCAGAAGCTATATAACAATAATTATAACCATGTTGATCAATTCACCTTTGCACTTAAGCTAAAAATATTCAATTGTAAATTCAATGGTCAGCGATCATACCAAATCAACAATTCAACTTTTTGCACTCTTGGCTAAAGAGAACCTATAGTCACGATCATACCAATAATCTACCCATCTTTACACTCAAGTCAAAGAGAAATATCATCATTAGGGTTATAAGAATGTTATATAAAAACAATATAATCAAAACATGGTTTTAATTTCCGAGTAAGATTCATAAATTAACGATAATTTGGTGGAGAAGAAACCAATTTGTCGTGAATAGTACCGATTCGTATACATAGTCTGTAGTATCGTGTATAAGAACTCTCGACACCGAAAAGATAAAGTTTCATAATAAAATTCATATCCATATTTATAACACCTTAATCCAAATGTTATAAATCACTTAGAAATCTCATAATCTAATATTATTAATATTACAATAATATTTTAATCATTTCTAAAACTTATAAATAATTTAATCCAATTATTTACACTTTACTAAATAATGCATTTAATCATCTAAAATGCCAAACTCATAAGATTTCATCACCAATAACCAAAACTCTCATCAAAAATCTGCATATACCTCATATATGATTCTCAAGCCATAAAATCATATTTTCTAATTTTCTTACTATTCACTAGATGAAGCGCAAATATCAAGGATATTCTGTAAGACCCCGAATTTTATGAAATAAAAGTATTCAATTTTTTTAATTACTATTCATGAGTTCTTATTCATGAGTTCTTATTCACGATTCTTATTCACGAGTTACTATTCATGAGTTACTATTCATGAGTTACTATTCACTAGTACTATTCATGAAGCATGATAATTTTTTTTTCGTAAATGAAGGCATTACTCAATAATTGTTACGGTAATTCTTGTTCGATATTTTATTTTATTGATTCAATAATTGCTACGTTGATATTTTATATTATTGTTGTTTCATAATTGTCACAGCAAGATATTTTCCATTATCGAGACAATAATTCATATTATCTGAATAATATTATTGGATAACATTATTGGCAATGCCTAGAAAGTTCTGCTCTAAGGAGAGGTTTGGTCACTTAATTGCGGCCACAAGATGAGAGAAATTCTTATTGAAAGCTCCCTCTTTCTGAGAACCTGCTGGTTGTTAATATTGTGATTATGTAATATTATTTGTGAATAATTAATTATTAATTTTTATGATGAGAAAAATATTTATTTTATGTGGATATAGATGGAGAAAATTTTTAAAGTGACAATTGTTGAAAATTAATATTTTATCTTTTTACGATAAAATAATTCATTTAAATATATTATTTTAATAATATAATAATGGTGATATTTTTACAATGAATGTGGAATATATATGAGTATATGAGGAGGAAGAATATTTTTGTTATAATAAATGTTTAAAACATGTTAAACATGTCAATTGGACCCCATTTCTTAACCGAAATTTGATTATAGGCGTAAAATCGTCCGTTTGTGGATTTCGGTCAATTTCTGTTTGGAATTTGGAAAAATTTCTTCTGCAAAGTTGTAGAAATTGAATTTCCTATAAAAACTCATGAGATTCGAATTTTTTTGATAAAAGGGCTATTTATTATGAATTATTGAAGTTACGAAGCTCAAAATAATTGATTTTTGGAAGTTTAAAATAATTTAAATAACAAAAACGTTTTTGTGCAAGTATTGTGAGGTGGGCTGTTTGGTGGCTGAGGTTTTGAAGCAAAATAAGTGTGCTTTGGAATAAAAATAATATATATTAATATTTTAATAAATTTTACCTTTGGTGTTCTAAGTATTTTCATATAAATAGGGTGCTTAGGTTAGAATTGAAAATCACACCGAAGCTCGAAGTTTTCTCTCTCTATTATCGGCGTATTCTTGTGAGTATTTTGAGTATACTTTGAGTGTTGCTATATGGTGCAAGTTAGTTCAATGTTATTCCATCGTAATCTTTTCTTTTTGAGGTAAGGGATAGTAAAGGGATTTTAAGGGTTATTATGTTTTTAGTTTCGAAATTTTTCTGAACCTTCAAAAATTCTGGAAAAATTTGAAATGATATTTTGATGAGTTTTGTATATTGTGTCCAAAAATGGCGATTTTTGGATGTATAGATTAGGAGTTATGGATTTTATGAGAAAAGACTATTTTAAAAGTAACTATTTATAACTCCTTGTGATTAA
Source organism: Panax quinquefolius (assembly GCA_020205615.1). Lineage (NCBI taxonomy): Eukaryota > Viridiplantae > Streptophyta > Magnoliopsida > Apiales > Araliaceae > Panax > Panax quinquefolius. The sequence goes on along the minus strand of CM035166.1, from coordinate 101,369,962 downwards.
CTCCAAAATTGATGAAATTTTTATTGGGAGTACATCTATATAATATCAGTATATCGTGTAAATTTCAGAATTGTTGGACAAAAGTATAATTTATGATAAATGTTTAAATATTCGGTGGTTTTGGCCATATGAAAAATAGTAAATGAATTTTTAAAATTTTGAGAAAAATATATGTTCAATATGGGACTATGTTATGCTAAATCCCAGAAAAGAAATATTTTTGGAACTGATTTGGTATTTTTCATGAAAATGTTCTAGTTATGAGTAAATGAATTAAATATGTTATGTGAAGTAAGAAAATTGAAAAATATGATTTTATGGCTTGAGAATCATATATGAGGTATATCTCAGATTTTTGATGAGGGTTTTGGTTATTGGTGATGAAATCTTATGAGTTTGACATTTTATGATGATTAAATGCATTAATTAGTAAAGTGTAAACAATTTAATTAAATTGTTTATAAGTTTTAGAAATGATTAAAATATTATTATAATATTAATAATATTAGATTATGAGATTTCTAAGTGATTTATAATATTTGGATTAAAGTGTTATAAATATGGATATGAATTTTATTATGAAACTTTATCTTTTCTGTCGTCGAGAGTTCTTATACACGTATCTGCGATACTATGTATGAATATCACGAGGTACTATTCACGACAAATTGGTTTCTTCTCGACCAAATTATCGTTGATTTATGAATCTTACTCTTGAAATTAAAACTATGTTTTGATTATATTGTTTTTATATAACATTCTTATAACCCTAATGATAATATTTCTCTTTGACTTGAGTGTAAAGATGGGTAGATTATTGGTATGATCGTGACTATAGGTTCTCTTTGGCCGATGGTGCAAAAGTTGAATTGTTGGTTGGTATGATCATGACCATTGAATTTACAATTGAATATTTTTAGCTTAAGTGCAAAGGTGAATTGATCAACATGGTTATAATTATTGTTATATAACTTCGAAAAATGATTATGTATTTCTTTGATATATGAATATCTTTGGCTCGTAGTGCAAAGATGACTTGTTGATGAATATCTTAGCACATGTAGTGCAAAGATGAATTATTGATGAATATCTTTGGCTCAGTAGTGCAAAGATGACTTGTTGATGAATATCTTAGCTTTGTAGTCTGAAGATGAATTATTGATGAATATCTTTTGCTCGTAATGCAAAGATGATCTGTTGTTGAATATCTTTGCTTTGTAGTGCAAAGATGAATTATTGATGAATATCTTTGGCTCGTAATGCAAAGATGACTGTTGTTGAATATCTTTAGCTTTGTAGTGTAAAGATGAATTTTGATGAATATCTTTGGCCGTGGTGCAAAGATGAATTTATTAGTATGATTATGAGCAGAAATCGTGATTTGGTATAACCATGATATTTGATGTTTCGGTAAAGACAGGATGAAAATTATCTTACGTCACCGGATGAGAAGAGGAATTTAGAATCACAATTATGATTATGAGTTATTCATATGATTGTGGAAAGGAACTGTTGATTGATGTTACAAGGATAAAATATTGTTGGTGGACTTTTAACGTGGAGAAGACAATAGACTTTATAGTCTATTTGACTCTTTTAATGGATTGCTTTCGTTCAATGCTACAACTATGGTTGAAAAGTTTTATCATCTACCATATGTTCTAAATCTACGATTTATTATTGATGAAGACTATTGATAATTTATGTATCTTTAGTTATAATATTCTTTCTTGAGCTAGTTGTGCTCACCCTTTTGTTTCACAATTCCTTTCGGAGTAATAAGAGTGTAGTTGGGTTGGCCCAGGGGATAACAAGGAATAGAGCGGTGGTCTATAGTTGTTGAGGTTCTCCTTAAAGAGTATGGAAATAATTTTATTGAGGACTTTAGTGTGTCAGTATTTTATACATCATTTAATAGTTATTTTGGTGAATTAAATAGGGTGAAGCGAACCCAACTTTGGAAGGGTGTTTTGTCACTATCATACAAGATGTCTAATGACATACAAACTCGTGTTATCATAAGACATGGTTGTGCTCATCCACTTCTTTGAGTATATTTACAAGCACTACCTATATAATCTTGGTGTTTGTTTGGAGTATAATACCCAATTAGAGATGTGGAGATAATGATATGTCGAGAGAAGACTCACCATTGGGAAGAATATGATAGTAATCTTCTCGTTTTTCTTTGGGGTCTATTGGGTCAACCAAGGATAATTACAGGCCATATGATATCTACCATAACCTAAAAGCATGGCCTCCCATGTATGAAGGTTTCCTTGAGCACTTCCCAAAGATTCTAATTTCTAAAAGCAGTTTTTGACTATACCTTTATGTAAGGTGTCATTGTGACGTCTTCTGTTGGTATATATTTGTATCCAAACTCACAAAGATATGTGTTGTTGTATTTTGCACGACAATTGTTGTAATAAAGTTGTAGTTGTTTTCCGTACCATATATTTGGCGACTTAGAATGGGTTGGATGGAATGGACCTATTTTGGGGTCGTTACATATTCTACTAATTTCATGGAGTATAGAAGTCCAAACTTTAACCAACTTAGTATAATAAAGAATGGAATAACAAAAGAAATCACCATGCATGCGGTACTTCGCATAGACAGGTTATTCCAACAGAATAATAATAACGGAACCAGGTCAGGCGAAATTCACACCGACAGGATGTTCCAACAGAATAATAAAGAATGGAATAACAACAGAAATCACCATGCATACGGTATTTCGCATAGACAGGCTATTCCAACAGAATACTAAATAACGGAACCAGGTCAGGCGTAATATGCACTGACAGGATATTCCAACAGAATAATAAATATCGGAACCGGTCCCGTAAAAAGCATACAGAGAGATATTCAACGAATAATAAAGAATGGAACCGGTCCCATAAAAAACGCACAGACGGGATATTCAACGGAATAATAAAGAATGGAATAACGAAGAATTTCACCAAGTATAGGGTAGCAGCGTACTCTGAGTTATTCAAATGAATGATAAAGAATGGAATAATAGAAGTTCTCTGCATGAATATAAAATAAATAATACCCCTACGAGTACAACAAATAATATTCCCTACCTTAAAAAAGAAAATCTTTGATATATATGTAGTAGTGAAGTAGCGAGTAATTTTCTTCTTTCTTCTCTATAGTTTATCTCTCAGAGAGTTTAAATTGAATTAAATAAGAAATAATGAAGGAATGAGCTTCTATTTATAGAAAAATGGATACATAATAACTAACTCATGAGCGATCCAGATTGATTTACTTTAATCGGCGGTCCATATTTAAAGCAAAATCTTTTAAATAAAATATAATATATTCTATTTATAATCTAATAAAACAAATAACTTTGTGACGACCCCAAAATTAGGTATACATCACCCATCTTGGGTCGCCAGATACATGGTACAGAATTCAAATACAACTTACTAATACCACTGTCATGTACAATATGACAAAACATAAACTGAATACACATATTATCTACTAGAGATTATACAAACTCAAAAGGAGTCCTCATTACAATTATTATCACACTATTTCACGAATAGTGAGAACTACTAATGCTATCCTCTCGGACCATCACTCCGTTCCCCAGAGCTTCGTTCCAACTATATTCTCATTTCACGAAGAAACGGTGAAGAAAGGTGAGCTCAACTAGCCGATGAAATATTATGACTAAGATAATGCAAAATAAATTATCATTAGCCTCCAATGATGTTAAAGCGATAAAATACAATAGACATCAAGTTTAAGCTGCGGTGAACAAGCAATCCATTAAAAGAGTCAAGTAGAGAATAGAATCTACTATCTTTTATGATTTAAAAAGTTTTTCATCACTTTTATCGGCGAGACTCATTTCGATAAATAATCCACATCATTAAATCATCCACACCTTTTCTGAGCCAAGGATATTCTTTAGTATCACGACCACAAATTATCCATGCACTACGAGGCCAAAGATAATCGTGTTTTCATCAACGGTCCTAATCATACCATATAACAATTCATCTTTGCTCCCTTGGCCGAAAAGAATCCATAGCCATAATCATACCAAAAATTGTCCATCAATGCACTACGGGCTAATGAGGACTTTTAATTTTCACATCATTTGTAACATTACGGTTATGATTATACCGAATAATCCCTGGTCATAATCATACCAAGTCCATCTATGCACTACAGGCCACAGTTGACTTTCAACATAACATAAACATGAGGATGATGATAATGATATAAGAATTCAATTAAACAAGTTCAAGAATTAATTTTTCCAGGAACTAATAACGTCCAAATTGTCAACATGATACTTCTTTGTAGAGTAAAATTCAAGAATGCTCAGAAGAATGTTTCCATGAAAAGATACTGGATGAAGCGCAAATATCAAGGATATTCCACTAATTTCATGGAGTATAAAAGTCAAAACTTTAACCAACTGAGTATAATAAAGAATGGAATAACAAAAGAAATCACCATACATGCGGTACTTAGCATGGACGAAGTTATTCAACGAATAATAATAAAGGAACCGTCCTGTGAAACACACGATGTGATATTCCAACAAAATAATAAAAAGATTTTAACCGGTCCTGTAAAACACACGACGAGATATTCCAATGAGAATAATAAAAGATTTTAACCGGTCCTGTAAAACACACATGACGAGGATATTCCAAGAGAATAATAAAGATGGAATAATAAAAAATGGAACCGGTGTCCAAGTATAAAGCAGACGGGATATTCCGAAACAGAATAATAAAGATGTAATAATAGAAGAATGTCACCAAGTATAGGGTAGCCCGCGTATACAGGTTATTCCAACAGAACAATAAAGAAATGAAATAACAAAAGTTCTCTTCTTGAATACAAAAGAATAATATCCCTTACCGTAAAAGAAACTGAATATAAGAGTAGAGAAGTAGCAGAATACTTTTCTTCTTTCTCTCTATAATTTTTCTCTCTCTAGAGTTTCAGTGAATTTGTAAGAAATAATGAAGGAATGAGCTTATTTATAGGAGAATGGAAGAACCTTTGTTAATGGATGAAATAATTTTGCAAATATCACGTATCAAGGTTTTGATATCACCAATGCAAAAATTCAATCAACTAACTTGATAAGATTACAACAAAAAATTAAAATATAATACATATATATAAACACATGTTTTCAACTTATATATATCAATATTATATATACACCACTTAATTTTTTCCCCATAACCAACATCAATCCCCACCCACCCAATAATCAAATTCACTACACTCTTTACACATCACTATCACACTACCACTTTTCCACCATTTTCCACTCACACACATCACTTTCACTCTTTCTTTTCTCCCCACCACTCTCCACTCACACATATAATATTATATATATACACATACATCACAATCTTATATATATAAACTCCTTCCCATATCGTAACTCTCTCCCACCCCCATTTCCAAAATCGGTTTTTAACACATATGGGCCCCACATGTGGGCCCCTTTTTAAATAATTTCTACCGATTATTTTGAAAAATAGGTAAATGGGGTCTACTATAAAATAAGCAAAACTGGTGACTTCTCACGTAAGCATCGATAATCAATACCGTGTCTACTATGCGACCACAGCATATTCTTATTTTTTACTACAAAGTATTTCAACAATATTAATCGGTAAAACTTCCGTGAGTTATTTTTAATAAAAATATTTTTATCGTTTTCTCAATCCGAAAATAATTCCGTTGTGGGGTCCACCAATGATTGCGCCGTTGTACAAATATTTCCTATTTAAAACGAATATTCCCCGACCAATCGAATATAATACAACAACTTGCATACTTTGCAAAATTTATAAATGCTACCCACAACTATAACATTATATCAAATCCACACCATAATATTAAAAAATATTTCGAGAAATTTAAACCTTTATTCATAAAATCTGGGGTCTCACAATCTCCCCCCTTATGGAATTTCACCCTCGAAATTTACGTACGTACCTGGTATGCCGAACAGGTGAGGATACCTTGACTTCACTTCCAATTCTAACCCTTGAGGTATAACCTTTGAGTGTCGAATATAATCCTTTTTATCCAAGATTTTAACACGTATCTCCTCATACGTTAAATCATCCGCTATCTCGTCCGGTTTTAAATCAATAATGTGGTTCGGGTTGTCCACATATTAACCTAACATTGATACATTAAAAACGTTATGAACACGCGACATACTTGGCGGTAAAACGAGTCTATAAGCCATGGTTCTTACTCGATCAAGTATTTCAAATGGGTCAATTAAATCGAGGGTTGAGATTTCCACTCTTCGTCGATTCTTGCTTTTAGAATAACGCCCTCTTGAACCTTCTTCATTCATCTGCTCTGAGTATGTAGCTTGAGCGGCTTTAACTTTATCGATTAAAGTCAATTCTACTCGTATATTCGTTATCTTCACGTGGGTTCGTATATTTGTACTTGTAAACGCATACGATCTTCTACTCAACGCATCAGTTACCACGTTCGCTTTTCCACGATGATATTGAATGGTACGATCGTAATCTTCAACAGCTCGAGCCAACTTCTTTGGCGCATGATACGTTCATTTTAAGTAAAGAAATATTTGAGGGTTTAAGAAATGAGTTTTGTACTGGGGTTAATACAAAATTCGATTTCACGCTCTAGGGGTAGGCTAGGAAGTCTTCAGGAATACGTCAGGAAATTTATTAACGATAGAAATATCATTCAAAACTGTGACTCTCATCCAAGACTTGGATAACACGTCACATTGATACCTATTAACTTGCCATCGTCATTCACAACGTCGCCTACAGAAAGTCTTGCTTCGGTGCATTCCACACAAGGAAGTCAACAACGAAAGAATCGGGGCTCTTTACTTATGGCTTAATATGACAATGATTGACTTTAGTGGTTTGGTTGCTTGAATTCGCATAACAGGTTGGTTAGGAGTATGAAAGCTAACAACCTTACAAAAAGCATGATGAGTAGTTAACCAATCGATTCCTAAAATCACATCAAAGGCAAGTATTTTCAAAGAGATACGATCGACAGGTAACGTGAAAGTGTTGATTTGAACAAGATTTATAAATAGTGGAGGTAACGAAGGTTTCTCCCAACTGAGTTTAAATAGATATATCAAAGACTAACTTTTCCGGAGTTAAATTCAAACATTGAACACAATTAAGTTAAATAAAAGAGTGAGTAGAACCGGTATCTAACACGGTATAGACTTCGTAAGAGTTTATGACTAACATACCAGTGATAATTTTATTCAGGTTCCTCGTCACGAAAAAAAAATATTCTCTCTTAAACTACCGGCTTTGGCTTGTCTGGGACATCCTTTGGCATCACTATCCCAGCTAGAATTGACTTCACCATACGATAAAATCGAGCTAGGTGACCTTCTCTTCCGCAATTAAAACACGTTTTGGATTGCTGCGTAAAGTTTGGACAGATGTGTCCCTCCTGTCCGCATTTGAAACATACGACCGGTGGTCGTTCTTCTTCCTTTGAAACGGGTGCTGGTGTCGACGTCTTCACGTCATTGTTGAACCTTCTCTTCTTAAAATGTCCATTCTTATTATCTTGGCCATGATTACCACCGAATTGGTTATCATTCTTGGCATGATAATATCCCCCACGATGGTTATCGTTGTTCCGATGACCGTTGCCACTGGTATGATTATTATCGTGTTATTGGTCGTTGCTTTTTGGTTGTGCTGACTCATTATCGCGCTCCAATAACTGAGCCATATTCACAACATCTGAATATAAACAAAGTTTGTGAGAAATGAGGTATTGACGTATATCGGGTTTCAAACCTCGCAAAAACATTCGCGTCATTCGCTCCTCATTATCGACCAAATGGGATGCAAACCGGGATAACTCCACAAACTTAGCCTCGTACTGTGACACGGTCATATTGTTTTGCTCCATCTTGATGAATTCTACCTCCATCATGTGACGAATACTTTCAGGAAAGTACTTATCATTAAATAATTCTTGGAACTTCTCCCAAGACATCTTGAGTCGTCCAGTCGGGAGTGCGTTTCTGATTCCCACCAATGATCTCCTTCTTCACGCAACATAAAGGTGGTGAATGGAACCTTTTGCTCCTCTGAGCATTCCAAGACATCAAATATCTTGGTAATCTGCTTTATCCATGTCTCCCTTTTAAGTGGTTACGGCTTTCCCAAAAACTCGTGGTCCCAGCTCCTTGAATTGCTTAGCGGTGACCAACCGTGGGTTGCCATTGTTTCCTCCTACATTATGAGCAGGAGCCATTACTTTGATGTTGCATGAATTCTAAAAAGCTCTTAAGCGTCACTCAAATCGTTTCATCGATTGATCGATCGTTGTTGTTTACGGAGGATTATCGCCATCTGTTGCACATTGTTACGATTATTGATCATGGAGAATCAGCAGGTCTCTGTGCTCCATTGTTATTCTCAACATTCTCGGATGCCATTTTCAAACACCGCCACAAAACAAGGGTTAATTGACATGCAACATATTATCACTATACTCGTGAGCCAATCAAATACGAAATAAACTTAGGTAGGTCATACTAGCGAAGGAATTCCCGTCTCTCCCTCCTAGTTCTAGTCTCACATCTTAGCAGGGATCATATCCTAAGCTTTGATACTAAACCGTGATTTACCCCAAAATTTGGTATACATCACCCATCTTGGGTCGCCGGATACATGGTACGTAATTCAAATACAACTTACTAATACCACTATCGTGTACAATAATGACAAAACATAAAAGCGTGAGTTTGAATTCAAATATTATCTACTAGAGATTATACAAACTCAAAAGGAGTCCTCATTACAATTATTATCACACTATTTCACAGAATAGTGAAGACTACTAATGTTATTGAGGAAATGACCTGGGAGTTGGAAACGGAAATGAAAGCGAGGTATCCTCATCTTTTAGAAACACCGAGTAATGCGTCGTCGTCAATTTTGAGGGCGAAATTTCATAAGGAGGGAGGTTGTAAGACCCCAAATTATTAATAAATGAAATTTAATTCCTCTATTTATTATTTTGAAATAGTAAGGGTTGATTTGATTAATGTGGTTAGTTATGGGTAAAATCTTAAATATTTTAAATAAGTAAGTGGTTATAAAATATTCATTTTTATCGGAGAATATTCGTTTGGTCGTGGAATATTCTTCTTTGTCGTGGAATATTAAATGCGACGGTAGCTTGGTCTTTTATGGGCCCCATAACTTGAAGCGATTGGATGAAGAAAGCGACAAGTATAAGTTATTTATAAATAACGGTGTAGTTATTCAAGATTATCTTGTTGGAATACCCGTTGGTTAAAACACGATGTCTGGCGTTGTTGCATGATAAGCACTGCGATATTGCACCAATTATTGATTCTTACGTGAAGGCACTACTCAATAATTGTTACAATAATTACTTATTCAATATTTTATTTTATTAATTCAATAATTGCTACGTTGATATTTTATATTATCTTTGTTGTTTCATGGTAATTGTCACTACACAAAGATTTTTCCATTATCGAAGCAATAATTCATATTATCCTAATAATATTATTAGATAACATTATTGGCCATGTCTAGAAAGTTTTGTCTAAGGAGAGGTTTGGTCACCTAATTGCTTGCGCAAGTAAGAGAGATCCTTATTGAAAGCCCCTCTTCTGAAGGCCGGCACAAGCCGATCTTGTGATTCTGTAATATTATTTGTGAATAATTAATTATTGATTTATATGATGAGAAAAATATTGATTTTATGTGGATATAGATGGAGAAATTTTTAAAGTGACAATTGTTAAAAATTGATATTTTATCTTTTACGATAAAATAATATTTTATTATATTATTATAATATAATAATGGTGATATTTTTATAATAAATGTGGGATATATGAGTATATGAGGAGGAAGAGTATTTTTGTTGCATTAAATGATTAACACATGTTTTGTGTGTCGGTGGACCCCATTTTTGACCGAAATTTGATTATAGCTGTGAAAATCCCAGTTTATGGATTTGGGCCAATTTCATTTTTTAGAATTTGGAAAAACTTTCTTCTGTAAAGTTGTAGAGAATGAAATTTCCTATGAAAAAGACATGAGGTTTGAATTTTTCTGATAAAAGGGATATTTATTATGAATTATTAAAGTTCCAAAGTTCCAGAATAATTAATTTTTGAAGTGTAAAATATTTTAATTAAGAAAAACGTTTTTGTTATTTTTATGGGGTGGATGGCTGATGATTTTGGTCTGGTGTGGTGTGCGTAGGAATATAATTTAAAAATATTAATAATTTATTAAATTTTCTGTTTTGGTGTTCTAAGCATTTTCCTATAAATAGGGTGCTTAGGTTAGAATTGAAAATTACACCAGAAACTGAAGTTTTCTCTCTCAAAATATTGAGCGTATTCTTGTGAGTATTTTGATACTTTGAGTGTTGCTTTATCTGATTGTAAGTTTTCTTGACCTTACTATATTCAAGATTCCAAATAGGAAGTCTTATTCTTTCGAGGTAAGGGATGTTATTTTTTAAGTAAATGATATTATTTCTTTCAATATCATTATCTTAGAAATATTAGTCCGAACTTTTATCAAATTTGGAAGTTTTTGTGTCGGGGTTACTATTCACGTATACGTCACTATTCACGAATACGACACTATTCACAGAAAAATTAAAATTTTGTTTTTCGTCCAAAATATCAATTATGGATACTAGCTTTGATTGTATCCATGTTTTGATCATTCTTGAATTTTACTCCACCGTGATTATTTATGAGGTATTTTTGGACATGGAATAGGCGAAATACTGAATCCTTAATATTTATTCTTTTGTTTCACCGGATTTGTTTTCTTTAAAATATTTTCATCATCCTCAGGTCCTAAATGATGATATTATTGAATATCTTTGGCACCGTAGTGCAAAAGATAAATGATTCTGATGAATATCTTTGGCACAGAGTGCAAAGATGAATAGGTGTTTAGATGAACATGACCGGTGATGAATATCTTTGGCACAGTAGTGCAAAGATGAATATTTTATTCGGATATATATTGATTGATGTTACAGGGATAAAATATCGACGATGGACTTTTAAATTCATATATAGAAGATAATAGATTTTATTCTCTATTTAACTCTTCTAATGAATTATTATTTCCGCTACGAATATTGATTTAAAACTTGTTGTCTATTGTATTCTATTAGATTTTTCCCTGTTGAGGACTAACGATAATTTGTTCTATATTATCTTAGTCATAATGTTCTATACTGGGCTAGTTGAGCTCACCATTTTCTTTTTTGTTCCATTTTTCTTCTCAGGAGGCGAGAATGTAGCGAGTACTAGTCGGGGTATGGAATGATGGTTCTAGAAGTGGTTTTAGTAGTCCTCACTATTTTTGTAAAATAATGTATCAATAATTGTAATGAGGACTTATTTGAGTGTGGATATTGTCTAGATGACAATATTTATATTTTAACTCACAGTTTAAGTGTTGTCGTATTTTGTACGACAGTTGTATTAATAAAATTGTATTTGTTTCTGTACCATGTATTTGGCGACTCAGAATGGGTGTTGTATACCTATTTTGGGGGCGTCACATTTGGTATCAGAGCTTAGGGATATGATCTCCATGCGGAGATCGGGAATGAACTAGGAGGGGAGAGACGAGTAAATCTTTCGCTAGTGTGTCCTACCTAAGCTTATTTGTTGGTCAGTCATAATATAGGGGTATTATGTGATTTATTAATTTGTTTAATTAACTATTGTTTTATGGTAGTATTTAAGAATGGCAACTGAGAATGTTAACAGTGGAGTAAATGAAACCGTGGAGTCGCATATACTCACCAATGAGGAAAACGTGCAACAGGCTGACAAGGTTCCTCTTGTGAACAACACCACTGAGCAGATGATGAACGATGGGATGTTTAGAAGCTTTTTGTAGTTCATGCAAAATCAGACGAGGGAGACTTGTGTTCAAAATACAGGAGGAAATGATAGCAATTCATGATTTGTCACAGCCAAGCAGTTCAAGGATTTGGGACCACCAGAATTCTGGGGAAAGCCGGATCCGATTAAGGCGGAGACGTGGGTCAAACAAATTACCAAGATATTCGATGTCTTGGGATGCACGGAGGAACAAAAGGTTCCATTCGCCACCTTTATATTCCGTAATGAGGCAGATTACTGGTGGAAATCTGTGAAGCGTACCCATCCAGCCGCGCTCAGCATGTCTTGGAAGATATTTCAGAAACTGTTCAATGACAAATACTTTCCTGAAAGTGTTCGTCATATGAAGGAGGTAGAGTTTATTAGATTGGAACAAAACAATATGACGGTGTCCCAGTATGAGGCGAAGTTCGGGGAGTTATCCAGGTTTGCACCTCATTTGGTGGAGAATGAGAAACGTATGACGCGGATGTTTCTGAGAGGTTTGAAACCCGACATACGTCAATATCTCATTTCTCATAAATTTTCTCTCTATTCAGATGTTGTCAACAGGGCTCAATTATTAGAGCGAGATAACGAGTACGGTCAACCGAGGGACCACAACCAGGATCATACTGGTGACAACAGTCATCAGAACAACGATAACCAGCGGAGAAAGAAGAATACGGACAAGAGCGGCAACCATTCTGGTGGTAATCATGGCCATGAGAATAGAAGAAGCGAGCCGGGAGGAGATTTTAAAAAGAGGAGATTCAACAATGACAATACGAAGACGTCAGCACCAACAGCAACTGGTTCCAGGGGAGGAGAACGACCACCGGTCATATGCTATTAGTGCAGAAAAGAAGGTCATATCGGCCCAAACTGCCCACACCAGTTTAAGGTATGTTATAATTGTGGAAAGGAAGGACATATCGCTCGAGATTACACTGTAGCGAAACCAAGTCCAGCGGGGATGGTGCTCAAAAGGTTGTCCTAGAAAAGTTAAAGTCAACGGTTCCTGGAAGAGCGTTTGTCGTGACTGTTCAACATGCGAGGAACCCAAACGAGGTGATCACGGGTAAGCTAATCATAAATTCATGCGAAGTTTATACCTTACTAGAATCTGGGCTTTACCCATTCATTTATCTTTCCTGCTTGTGCTCAACGTTTAAACTTGACTCCGGAGAAATTAGACTTTGATTTATCTGTGGAGACTCCGTTAGGAGAAACTTTCATCACATCCACTGTTTATAAATCTTGTTTGATCCAAGTTGGCACCATCACCTTACCTATTGACCTTATCTCTTTAAAGATACTTGCATTTGACGTGATTTTAGGAATTGATTGGTTAACTACTCATCATGCCAAAATTGATTGTTTTTGTAAGGTTGTTAGTTTTCATATTCCTAACCAACCTGTTGTGCGAATTCAAGTGTAAGACCCCAACTTATTATTAATGAAATTTAATTTTCTCTATTTATTATTTTGAAATAGTAAGGGTTGATTTGATTAATGTGGATAGTTAGGGGTTAAATACGTAAATACTTCAAAATAAGCAAGTGGTTATAAAATATTCATTGTTGTCGGGGAATATTCGTTTGGTCGTGGAATATTAAATCTTTGTCGGAATATATTAAATGCGACAGCGACCCATGTGGGGCCCCATAACGAAAGCGATTGGATGAAGAAAGCGACAAATATAAGTTGGTTAAAAATAACGGCGTAGTTATTACTGGTTAAGACATTGGAATACCCGGTGGTTAAAATACGATGTCTGCTGTGGTTGCACAATGAGTATTTACGGTATTGCACAAAGATTGTTGAATTATTGATCCTTACGTAAGAAGGCACTACTCAATAATTTTCACGATGAGTTCTTGTTCAATATTTTATTTTATTGATTCAATAATTGTTGCGTTGATATTTTATATTATTGTTGTTCAATAATTGTCAACGCACATTATCTCCATTATCGGATCAATAATTCATATTATTTAAATAATATTATTAGATAGCATTATTGGCAATGTCTAGAAAGTTACATCGAGAAGAGGTTTGGTCACCTAATTGCGGCGCCAAGATGAGGAGAAATCCTTATTGGAAAGCCCCCTCTTTCTGAGGAACAGATGCGGTTGTCATAATTGTGATTACGTAATATTATTTGTGAATAATTAATTATTGATTTATATGATAAAAAATATTTATAAATGATGGATTTATTTGTTTTATGTGGTTATAATTGAATGATTTAATGTTGAGGTGTTTTATCAGTAATTTTGTCGGAATGGAGGTATTAAAAATCAAATCAGTATTTTTACGATATATTGTGTGAGTTATAATTTTTAATCCGACCGTTGGATCGTTGTAATTTTTGGATATGTTATATATACATAAGTTGAGTATATGTCCACAAATTTTGAACCGTTAAAATGAGCGAATGATTTTTTATGAATTTTAATAGGTGGTGATTCTAAATTAGGTTTATAAATGATTTTGGTGGAAAATTCTAGAATTGGTGGGCCCCACTTGTGGTTGGTGAAGAAATGTGCTGAATTTTATTTCAAATGTGGTGGGTGGGAATAGTAGCGAGTAAAGCCATCGGGTTGCGAGTTTAAATGCGCTTGACGTGCTAACATTTTCCTATAAATAGAGGGCTAAGTTAGAATTGAAAATCACACCGAAAACAAAGTTTTCTCTCTTTCTCTCTCTATATTATTGGCGTATTTTGTGAGTATTTAGATACTTTGAGAGTTCTTTATTCAAAGACAAGTTTCATTCAAAGATCACTTGAGCCTTTCCTTCCGAAATCTTGATTCTTTGAGGTAAGGGATATTATTTTTTTCGTAATGATATTATTTCTTGATATCATTATCTTTGAAATGTTGATCGAGGTTTTTATCAAATTTGGAATTTTTCATGTCGGGTTACTATTCATGAGTTACTTATTCACGAGTTACTATTCATGAGTTACTATTCACGAGTTACTTATTCACGAGTCTTATTCATGGAAGCGTGAAAATGTTTTTTGTGGAATTTCTATCTTTTGGTGTCTGAGTTACTATTCACGTATATCTGGCACTATTCCTCGAAAAATAAAATTTCTTCTTTTCGTCCAAAATATCTATTTTGGATACTAGCTTTGATTGTATCCATGTTTTGATCATTCTTGAATTTTACACCACTATGATTATTTTGAGGTATTGTTGGACATGGATAAAACAAAAATACGAATCCTTAATCCTTAATCCTTGTCATTTTGTTTCCTTTGGATTCGTTCTTTAAAAATATTTTCATCATCCTCGAGTCTTAAATGATGATATTATTGAATATCTTTGGCTTTGTGTAGTGCAAAGATGAATGATTTCTGAAGAATATCTTTGGCCTTTAGTGCAAAGATGAGCAGTGTTGAGATGAACATGACCGATCGATGAATATCTTTGGCACATAGTGCAAAGATGAATATTTGATTTGAGATGAATATTGATTGATGTTACGAGGGATAAAATATTGATGATGATGGATTTGTTAAATTCATAGATTATAGTAGATTTCATTCTCTACGTAACTCTTACATGAATTATTATTTCCATTGCGAATATTGATCCGAAACTTGTTATACATTGTATTCTATCGATTTTTCCTGTTGAAGACTAACGATAATTTGTTCTATATTATCTTAGTCATAACATTCTTCTTGGGCTAGTTGAGCTCACCCTTTTCCTTTTTGTTCCATTTTTCTTCTCGGGAGGCGAGAATGTAGCGAGTACTTAGTCGGGGTATGGAATGAAGGTTCTAGAGAGTTGTTTAGTAGTCCTCACCATTTTTATAAAATAATGTATCAATAATTATGATGGGGATTTATTTGAGTATAGATATTGTCTAGAAGATAATATTTGTATTCAAACTCACAGTTTTATTGTTGTAATAATAAAGTTGTAGTTGTTTCTGTACCATATATTTGGCGACTCAGAATGGGTTGGATGGAATGGACCTATTTTGGGGTCGTCACATCAAGCAACTAAGCCATTAAAATCAATCACTGTTATATCAAGTCATAAAGCTATTCGTTTATTAAAAAACGTATGTCAAGCTTTCTTAGCCCATGTTATGGATTTGAATAAAGACACATCATATTTGAATAATATTCATGTTGTTATTGACTTTCCCGGCGTATTTCTGAAGAACTTCCGGCCTACCCCCGAGCGTGAAGTTGAATTCTTTATTGATCTTGAACTCAGTACAAAGCCCATTTCTAAAATCCCATATCGAATGGCTCTATTAAACTTCGAGGAGTTAAAGGTCTAACTACGAGGAGTTGTTGGACATCGATTTAATTCGATCTAAAGTACATCTCCTTGGGGTGCTCCCTGTTTTATTAAGTAAAGAAGAAAGGCGAGTATGCGACTTTGTATCGACTAAGGAATTAAACCATGTCACTATCAAGAATAGGTATCCATTACCTCGTATTGATGACTGTTTGACCCGCCATTCTGAGAACAATTCTTTTCAAAAATCGATCTTCGCTTACGGATATCATCATCGAAGATTAGAATCGAGGATATTCCAAAGACGCCTTTAGAACTTCGATGCGGGCATTATGAATTCTTAGTCATGTCTTTTGGATTAACTAATGCTCCTGCGGCTTTCATGGATATGATGAACCGAGTATTCAAGGAATATTTGGATCAGTTCGTTGTTGTCTTTATTGATGACATCCTCATATATTCGAAAAGTCGTGAAGATCATGAGCACCATTTGAAGCTGGTACTCCAAAGGCTTCGTGAAAACAAGTTATATGCCAAGTTGAAGAAATGCGAGTTCTGGCTTGAGGAAGTAGCATTCCTTGGGCACGTGGTGTCAAAACATGGAGTATCTGTTGACCAGGCGAAGATTGAAGCAATACAAAGTTGGGAACAACCGAAGTCGGTGACCGAAGTACACAGTTTTCTAGGCTTAGCTGGTTATTATCGGAGATTCGTGGAAGGATTTTCTCGAATCGCTACTCCATTAACTCAGCTGACTCGAAAAGATATAAAATTCGTATGGAGCGAGGAATGCGAGGAGAGTTTCCAAGAGCTTAAGAGGAGACTCATTTCGGCACCTGTTCTGACAATACCATCTGGTTCGGATGGATTTGTTATCTACAGCGATGCTTCAGGCAAAGGGTTAGGATGTGTTCTCATGCAACGTGGAAAAGTCATAACCTATGCCTCGCGACAACTTAAAGAATGGCGCATGGCCTAGAATTCTCTAGAGCCTTTATGAAAGTCTGGGATATGGCGCATGGCCTAGAACGCGCCCAACCGCGGACTTATGTGGATTCAGGATTTAAGATATGTGTGCAAGCTCAATTGATTGTATCACAGATAATGGGTTCAAGAATATAATTCACCTATAATCTACAATCATGAGTTTGTTCCACTAAATGTTGATTCAAACCCACAAGGTATCGACGTTATGTATCTAAAATCCATTGTCCTTCTCACTTCCTTTTAATTTTCATCTCTTTGATAAATTTTGGATCATGTGGGGGATTGTTGGTTATGCTCCAAAATATAATGGTTTTTTCAAAGTCCCATATTGGTTATTTTAGGAACTCTCATGGTGCATATTAGTACTTGTTGTTATGGGCTTAGTAACATGGTTGAGGAAATAGGAATGGGCTCGCGCACATGAGGACGACTTAGGAATTGGGCTAAGCCAAGCTTGGTTCTCGAACTTTCGGTCAGAAAACCTTAGTGCTTGTCTAATGCGCGACATCGCCTGCCATGTGAGGGGTTTCTTAGATCCGGTGGATTGTTAACCAGCGGTGCACCTAGGTAGCCCACTGTTTTGGTTAAATCCCTAATTTGTTTTTATACTAAGTCTAGCTTTAATGCCCTAGCCGTTTTTTCCCCAAAACGTAAAAACCTTATTTAGTTCCTTTTTACGTTACTGATTCCCAACATCATTCTTCCCGTTGCTTTCCAACGTTCTTCCTGTTTCTTATTTGTATATATATAACAGTGTCTTATGCTCTTTTCATAAGCAATTTTTATCGCAGAAACAGTCTTCCTTCTCCTTATTTCTGTACTATTTTTGTTCATGTATTCTGGGCAATCCACAAAGACAGGTCCATAGTCTTCTTCTTCGAGTACACGCAATTGAAGGCTTGCCGTTGAATCCTAGAGGGTGAATGCCATTGGAGCTCAACTGTACCAAGGTTTATAACCAGTGAGGGCGGAATCACTTTTTAGGACAGTAGCTTTGCTACGCCTCGACTTCTTTCGTATAACAGCTAAGTTGTTCCAATTTTGTTCGGCTTTTAGTCTTGTTAGTATTACTCTTGCTACTGCTATTACTCCAACAGTAGATGCCTTGAGCTGGCTCACCCGGTCAAGCTCTTGGCTAGAAAAGATATACGTGTGCGTGTGTATTAGTATAGAGATAAAGAAGAGAGGATATATATTCAGAGATTCACCGGTATGAGCTATGAAGTAATAGTTGAATTGGGCTGAGAAACAGAGGGTTCAAAGATTACACATTCTGGGGTTTAACTCATAAGTAAAGAAACACACGGACATGCTCTTCATCTTTTAAACACCATTTTAGACCTAAACTAAAGCCTACTTATCAATGTCTTTTCAGCGGTCTATTCAAAATCTTCTTCAACACCATCTGTGACGCCCCCAAAATTAGGTATACATCACCCATTCTGAGTCGCCAGATACATGGTACAAAATTCAAATACAACTTCATTTATACAACTGTTGAGCTGTCGTATAGAATACGACCACAGTTAACTATGAGTTATAATATAAATGTATGTAACTCTCATGGTACCTCGACCACAACCTTACAATGATACTTTACATAAAAGTATAGTCAAAAACTGTTTTAGAAATTAAAATCTTTGGGAAGTGCTCAAGGAAACCTTCGTACATGGGAGGCCATGCGTCTAGGTTATGATAGATATCATATGTCCACAAAATTATCCTTGGTTAACCCAAAAGTCCCCAAAGAAAAACAAGAAGATTACTATCATCTTCTTTCCAATGGTGAGTCTTCTCTTGACATATAAATATCTCCGTTGTCTCCAAATAAAAATTATATTTCACATAAACCCCAAGATCATATAGGTAGTGGTCGTAGATATAATTAGCAAGTAGATGTGCACAACCATGTCTTATGAGAACACGAGGTTGTATGTCATTAGATGTAAGACCCCGAAATTTTTTTTTAAATAAAAAGGAATTTCCTTTATTTATTATTTTGAAATAGTAAGGATGGATTTGATTAATGTGGTTAGTTATGGGTAAAATGCAAAATATTTCAAAAATAAGCAAAGTGGTTATAAAATATTCATTGTTGTTTTGGAATATTAGTTTGGTCGTGGAATATTAAATGCTTGTTCGGGAATATTAAATGCGACCAAGCAGACCATGTGTGGACCCCATAACTGAAAGCGATTGGATGAGGAAAACGACAAAGTTTGGGTGGTTATAAATAACGGGCGTGGTTATTCTGAATTAAGATTGTTGGAATACCCGGTTGGTTAAAATACGATGTCTGGCATGGTTGCCAAGATGGCACACGGTATTACCATGATTGTTGAATTATTGATCCTTACGTGAAGGCACTACTCAATAATTTTCCACGATGAATTCTTGCTCAATATTTTATTTTATTGATTCAATAATTCTTTGCGTTGATATTTTATATTATTGTTGTTCAATAATTGTCAACGCACATTATCTCCATTATCGGATCAATAATTCATATTATTTGAATAATATTATTAGATAACATTATTGGCAATGTCTAGAAAGTTACGTACAAGGAGAGGTTTGAGTCACCTAATTGCGCAAGAAAGAAGGAGAGATCCTTATTGGAAAGCCCCTCTTTCTGAGGAGCAGCTTTGGTTGTCATAATTGTGATTACGTAATATTATTTGTGAATAATTAATTATTGATTCATATGATAAAGAAATATTTATTTTATGTGGATATAAATGATGGATTTATTTATGTGGTTATAAATGAAGAAATTATTGTTGAGGTGTTTTATCAGTATTTTATCGGATGGAGGTATTAAAAATCAAATCAGTATTTTTACGATATATTGCGTGAGTTATAATTTTTGGGTATGTTATACATACATAAGTTGAGTATATGTCCACAAATTTTGAACCGTTAAAAATTCACGAATGATTTGTTATGAATTTTAAGAGGTGACTGATTCGGAAATTAGGTTTATAATTGATTTTGGTGGAAAATTCTAGAATTGAGTGGGCCCCACTTGTGGTTGGTGAAGAAATGTGCTTTGAATTTTATTTCAAATGTGGTGGGTGGCAATAGTAGCGAGTAAAGCCATCGGTGGCGGTCAAGTGCCGCTTGGTGGGCTAACATTTTCCTATAAATAGAGGGCTAAGTTAGAATTGAAAATCACACCGAAAACAAAGATTTCTCTCTTTCTCTCTATATTATTGAGCGTATTTTGTGAGTATTTAGATACTTTGAGAGTTCTTTATTCAAGACAAGTTTCATTCAAAGATCACTTGAGCCTTTCCTTCCAAGTAATCTTGATTCTTTGAGGTAAGGGATATTATTTTTTCAAGTAATGATATTATTTCTTCAATATCATTATCTTTGAAATGTTGATCTGAAGTTTTATCAAATTTGGAACTTTTCATGTATGGGGTTACTATTCATGAGTTACTATTCACGAGTTACTATTCATGAGTTACTATTCACGAGTTCTTATTCACGAGTACTATTCATGAAAGCGTGAAAATGTTTTTTTGTGGAATTTCTATCTTTTGGTGTTGGAGTTACTATTCACGTTATCTGGCACTATTCACGTATCTGACCTATTCATTCGATATCTGGCACTATTCAATCGAAAAATAAAATTTCTTCTTTTGTCCAAAACATCTATTTTTGGATACTAGCTTTGATTGTATCCATGTTTTGATCATTCTTGAATTTTACACCACTATGATTATTTTGAGGTAGTTTTGAACATGGATAAAACAAAGTCGAATCCATAATCTTTGGCTGTGGTGCAAAGATGAATGATTTCTGAAGAATATCTTTGGCCTTTAGTGCAAAAGATGAGCAGTGTTGAGATGAACATGACCGAAGTGATGAATATCTTTGGCACAGAGTCTGCAAGATGAATGTTTGATTTGAGATGAATATTGATTGATGTTACGAGGATAAAATATTGATGATGGGAATTTGTTAAATTCATAGATTATAGTAGATTTCATTCTCACGTAACTCTTACATGAATTATTATTTCATTGCGAATATTGATCTGAAACTCTTGTTGTCTATTGTATTCTATTAAATTTTTCCTGTTGAAGACTAACGATAATTTGTTGTATATTATCTTAGTCATAATATTCTTCTTGAGCTAGTTAAGCTCACCCTTTTCCTTTTGTTCCATTCTTCTCGGGAGGCGAGAATATAGCGAGTGCAATTAGGGATTATGGAATGAAGGTTTTAGAAAGGATTGTTTAGTAGTCCTCACCATTTTGTAAAATAATGTATCAATAAATGTGATGAGGATTTATTTGAGTATAAATATTGTCTAGAAGATAATATTTGTATTTAAACTCACGATTTCTTGTTGTAATAATAAAGTTGTAGTTGTTTACGTACCATGTATTGACAACTCGGAATGGGTGATGTATACCTATTTTGGGGGCGTCACGGTTGGTATCGAGCTTAGGATATGATCTCTCGCGGAGATCGGGGAATAAAACTAGGAGGAGAGAGAGAGTAAATCCTTCGCTAGTGTGTCCTACCTAAGCTTATTTGTTAGTTAGTCAAGATATAGGGATATTATGTGATATATTGATTTCCTTAATTAACCCTTGTTTTATGGCGATATTTGAGAATGTCGACTTAGAATATTAACGATGGAGTAAATGAGGCCGTGGAGATGCACATACTTACCAACGAGGAGAGCGTGCAACAGTGGCAATGTTCCTCCGTGAGAACAACACCAGCGGCGAGATGATGAGCGAGGGGATGTTTAGAAGCTTTTTGCGGTTCATGCAAAATCGAGACGAGGAGACTCGTGTTCAAAATACGAGGAGAAATGATAGCAATTCACGGGTTGTCACAACCAAGCGATTCAAAGAGTTGGGACCACGAAATTTAAGGGAAAGCGGATCCGATCATGGCGGAAACATGGGTCAAACAAATTACCAAGATATTCGATGTCTTGGGATGCGGAGAAACGAAGGTTCCATTCGCCACCTTTATGTTCCGTGGCGAAGGCGAGACTTCTTGGTGGGAGTCTGTGAAGCGTACCCATCCAGTACTTTTCAAATGTCTTGGGAGAGCGTTTGAGAGACTATTTAATGACAAATACTTTCACGAAAGTGTTCGTCGTATGAAGGAAGTGGAGTTCATCGATTAGAGCAAAACAACATGGCGGTGTCTCGATGCGAGGCAAAGTTTGCGAGTTATCGAGTTTGCACCTCATTTGGTGGAGAATGAGGAGCGTATGACGCGGATGTTTCTTAGAGGTTTGAAACCCGGCATATACGTCGATATCTCATTTCTCATAAACTTTCTCTTTATTCGAGATGTTGTAAATGAGGCTCAATTATTAGGCGAGATAACGAAAATACGGTCAACCGAGGACCATAACCGAGGATCGTACGGAGATAGCGATCAATGAATAATGATAACTGCGGAGAAAAGCAGACGACGAAAATGGTAACCACTCTGGTGGTAATCATGGTCGTGAAAAAGCGAAGAAGCGAGTCGGGAGGAGATTTTAAAAGAGGAGATTTTACAACGACTATGTGAAGACGACGGTCTTGCGCGAAGCGGTTCTAAGGGAGAGAAACGACCACCGGTCATATATGCTACAAATCTGGAAAAGAGGGACATATCGATCAAAGCGCCTGACAGATTCAAGGTATGCTATATAGTTGTGGAAAGGAAGGACATATCGCTTCGAGATTTATGCAGTAGCGAAACCTAGTTCAATGAGGACGGTGACTCAAAAGACCGTCCCGAGAAAAGTCAAAGTCAACGATTCCGGAAGAAGCGTTTGTTGTATCGGTCATAATGCGAGGAACCCAAACGAGGTGATCACGGGTAAGCTATTTATAAATTCTTGCGAAGTTTATACCTTACTCGATACTGGTGCTACCCATTCATTTATCTCTCCTGCTTGTGCTCAACGTTTAAACTTGACTCCGGAGAAATTAGACTTTGACCTATCTGTGGAGACTCCGTTAGAAGAAACTTTCATTACATCTGTTGTTTAAAAATCTTGTTTGATTCAGGTCGGCACTATCACATTACCTGTTAACCTTATTTCTATAGAGATATTTGCTTTTGATGTGATTTTAAGGTTAACTACTCATCATGCCAAATTGATTGCCTTTGTAAGGTTGTTAGTTTTCATATTCCTAAGCAACCTGTTATTCGAATTCAAGCAATCAAACCATTGTAATCAAACATTTTCATATTAAGCCATGAAGTCATTCGTTTATTACGGATGTCAAGTTTTCTTAGTCCATGTTATGGATTTGAATAAAGACACGTCAGATTTGAATAATATTCTTGTTGTTATTGATTTTTCTGACGTATTTTACGAAGAATTTCTTGGCTTACTCCCAAAGGCGATATTAAATTTTGTATCGACTTTGAACCCGAGACAAAACTCATTTCTAAAATCTCATATCGAATGGCTCTATTGAACTTGAGGAGTTAAAAATTCAACTATAAATTTGGTACTGAGCCTTTATCTGGTGACTTCCTTTGTGGAATGCACCAAAGCCGAACTCTCAAATGGGGACACCATATTAGTGCGATAGTAAAGCGATAGGTGTCATTGTAACGTGTTATCCAAGGTTGGGATATGAGTCACGATTGAGAACAACCTAAGTCGGTAATCAAAATAATCGTAGCTTTCTAGGCTTAGTTGGTTATTATCGGAGATTAGTTGAAGGATATTCTCGAATCGCTATTCCATTAACGGTGACTTCGTAGAAATACAAAATTCGAATGGAGCAAGGAATGTGGGAAGAGCTTGAAGAACTCAAGAGGAGACTCATTTCGGCGACATGTTACGACCATGCCATCCTGAAAAAGCGAGCGTGGTGGTGACGTATTAAGAAGAAGATCGTATATACAAGTACGAGTGCGATATTGTCAAAGACTAATTTTGTATAATTTACAAATAATAGAGATGGAGATGAAAACTCTAGGTACCCACGTGATGATATCTGAGTATAATCGACTTTAATCGGTAAAGTTAAAATTTTGCTCAAGCCACCCTCAGGGCAGGAGGCGTGCGTATGAAGAAGAAAGTATGCGTGAAGGAGCTATTAGGAAGCGAGAATTGATGAAGAAGGAATACTTGAGTCAACTCCAGGACTTTGCATTCCTAATGATTTTGATTTGAAGCATAGAATCATGATGGAGGCACACACACATTGTTTGCAATCCATCCTGGAAGTACTAAAATGTATCGTGATCTTGAACATACATTTTGTGGAGCAATATGAGGAGAGAGATCGCGTAGTTTATCTCAAGATGTTTAACTTGTCAACGTGTAAAGCGGAGCATCTTGTACCTAAGGGTCCGTTGCAACCACTTGAGATTCCTAATGGAAGTGGTAACACATTACCACAATTTCATTACTAATCTTCCCAAGGTTTCTCAAGGCATAGATGCTATTTGGGTTATTGTTGATAGATTAACCAAGTCTGCTCATTTCTTACCGATACGAGAGACTTACTCCCTTGAACGTCTTTCTCGTATGTACGTAAATGAGATTATGAGATTGCATGGCATGCCAGTATCCATAGTTTTAGATCGTGACCCAAGATTCACTTCATGATTTTGGGTTAGTTTGTAGAAAGCTATGGGCACGGATTTGCGATTTAGTTCGGCATACCATCCCCAAACGGACGAACAATCAGAGAGGACTATTCAAACTCTTGAAGATTTATTAAGACTCTGTGTCCTAGACTTCAAGGGTAGTTGGGATAAGTATTTACCATTGGTGGAATTCTCCTACAACAACGATTATCGAGCAAGTATAGGTGTGGCTCCATTCAAGCATTATATGGGCCGAAAATGTCGTTCTCCATATGTTGGGATGAGGTGGGTGAAGCAACATTGTTGGGACCCGAGTTAAATACGTATGACTCACCGAAAAGATCCAAATGATTCGACAACGTAAACAAAGCGGCACAAGATCGACAAAAGAGTTATCGCGGATCTTCATCGAAAGGGCGTGGAATTTAATGTGGGGATCATGTATTGTTGCGAAGTTGCTCCATGGAAGGGAGTTACAAGATTTGGAAAGAGAGGAAAGCTCAATCCACGATTTATTGGTCCATTTCAAATTCTTGATCGAGTAGGAAATGTAGCCTATAGACTCGCGTTACCTCAAAGTATGTCTCGTGTTCATAATGTGTTTTACATATCGGTGCTTTCAATAAATATGTGGATGACCCGAACCATGTCATTGAGTTAGAACCCAGGACGAGATAATAGAAGACCAACGTGTGAGGAGGAGGTACTGTCAAGATTTTGGATAGGAAGGAGCATGTCCTACGCTATGAAAAGGTCATACCACAAGTTAAAGTTTTGTGGAGGAATCATGCTATATAGGAAATGACACAGGAATTGGAAACGAAAATGAAAGCGAGGTATTCTCATCTTTTCAAACACACAGTGCGTACGTCAATTTCGAGGATGAAATTTCATAAGGAAGGGAGGTTGTAAGACCAAAAATTTTTTAAATAAAAGGAATTTCCTTTATTTATTATTTTGAAATAGTAAGGATGGATTTGATTAATGTGGTTAGTTATGGGTAAAATCATAAATATTTCAAAATAAGCAAGTGGTTATAAAATATTCATTGTTGTCGGGGAATATTCGTTTGGTCGTGGAATATTAAATGCTTTTCGGGGAATATTATTTATGCTGACGGTAGCGACCATGTGTGGGCCCCATAACGAAAGCGATTGGATGAGGAAAGCGACAAAAGTTTGGGTGGTTATAAATAACGGCGTAGTTATTCTGAATTAAGGCATTGGAATACCCGGTGGTTAAAATACGATGTCTGGCGTGGTTGCCGCGATAGCACGCGGTATTACAGCAGTATTGTTGAATTATTGATCCTTACGTGAAGGCTTTACTCAATAATTTTCACGATGAATTCTTGCTCAATATTTTATTTTATTGATTCAATAATTGCTGCGTTGATATTTTATATTATTGTTGTTCAATAATTGTCACTTTTACATTATCTCCATTATCGGATCAATAATTCATATTATTTGAATAATATTATTAGATAACATTATTGGCAATGTCTAGAAAGTTACGTCTAAGGAGAGGTTTGGTCACCTAATTTGGCGCCCGATGAGAGAGATCCTTATTGGAAAGCCCCTCTTTCTGAGGAGCGGCTTTGGTTGTCATAATTGTGATTACATAATATTATTTGTGAATAATTAATTATTGATTCATATGATAAAGAAATATTTATTTTATGTGGATATAAATGATGGATTTATTTATGTGGTTATAAATGAAGAAATTATTGTTGAGGTGTTTTATCGATATTTTATCGGATGGAGGTATTAAAAATCAAATCGAGTATTTTTACGATATATTAAGTGAGTTATAATTTTTAATCCGTAGTTGGATCGTTGTAATTTTTGGGTATGTTATACATACATAAGTTGAGTATATGTCCACAAATTTTGAACCGTTAAAATTCACGAATGATTTGTTATGAATTTTAAGAGGTGGTGATTCTAAATTAGGTTTATAATTGATTTTGGTGGAAAATTCTAGAATTGAGTGGGCCCCACTTGTGGTTGGTGAAGAAATGTGCTGAATTTTATTTCAAATGTGGTGGGTGGCAATAGTAGCGGTAAAAGCCATCGGTAGCAAAGTCAAGTCCTTGGTAGGCTAATATTTTCTATAAATAGAGGGCTAAGTTAGAATTGAAAATCACACGAAACAAAGATTTCTCTCTTTCTCTCTATATTATTGAGCGTATTTTGTGAGTATTTAGATACTTTGAGAGTTCTTTGTTGAAAGTACAAGTTTCATTCAAGATCACTTGAGACCTTTCCTTCCGGGCACTTGATTCTTTGAGGTAAGGGATATTATTTTTTCGTAATGATATTATTTCTTGATATCATTATCTTTGAAATGTTGATCTGAAGTTTTATCAAATTTGGAACTTTTTCATGTCGGGTTACTATTCATGAGTTACTATTCACGAGTTACTATTCATGAGTTACTATTCACGAGTTCTTATTCACGAGTACTATTAATGAAGCGTGAAAATGTTTTTTTGTGGAATTTCTATCTTTTGGTGTTGGAGTTACTATTCACGTATCTGACACTATTCACGTATCTGACCTTATTCACCGAAAAATAAAATTTCTTCTTTTTGTCCAAAACATCTATTTTGGATACTAGCTTTGATTGTATCCATGTTTTGATCATTCTTGAATTTTACACCACTATGATTATTTTGAGGTAGTTTTGAACATGGATAAAACAAAGTACGAATCCATAATCCATAATCCTTGTCATTTTGTTTCACTGGATTCGTTCTTTAAAAATATTTTTCATCATCCTCAGTCTTAAATGATGATATTATTGAATATCTTTGGCACGTAGGTCAGTGCAAAAGATGAGCAGTGTTTAAATGAACACGACTAATCGATGAATATCTTTGGCACAGAGTGCAAAGATGAGCAGTGTTGAGATGAACATGAATGGATCGATGAATATCTTTGGCACAGTAGTGCAAAGATGAATGTTTGATTTGAGATGAATATTGATTGATGTTACGAGGATAAAATATTGATGATGGACATTAAATTCATAGATTATAGTAGATTTCATTCTCTACGTAACTCTTCTATGAATTATTATTTCACAATGAATATTGATCAAAACTTGTTGTCTATTGTATTCTATTAAATTTTTCCTGTTGAAGACTAACGATAATTTGTTGTATATTATCTTAGTCATAATATTCTTTCTTGAGCTAGTTAAGCTCACCCTTTTCCTTTTGTTCCATTCTTCTCGGGGAGGCGAGAATATAAGCGAGTACGCAGTCGGGGTATGGAATGAAGGTTTTAGAAAGGATTGTTTAGTAGTCCTCACCATTTTTGTAAAATAATGTATCAATAAATGTGATGAGGATTTATTTGAGTATAAATATTGTCTAGAAGATAATATTTGTATTTAAACTCACAGTTTTACTGTTGTAATAATAAAGTTGTAGTTGTTTCTGTACCATGTATTGACAACTCAGAATGGGTGATGTATACCTATTTTGGGGGCGTCACATTAGACATCTTGTATGATAGTGGCAAAACACCCTTCCAAAGTTGGGTTCGCCTCACCCTATTTGATTCACCAAATATAACTACTAAATGATGTATAGAATACAACACACTTTTCTATACTGTTTAGGGAGAACCTCCACAACTAGAGACCACCGTTCTATTCCCCTGTTATCCCCACTCGACCCAGCAACACTCTTATTACCTGAAAGGAATTGTGAAGCAGAAAGGGTGAGCACAACTAGCCCAGTAAAGAATATCATGACTAAAGCTAATTTACACCATCAATAGCCTTCATCATTAATAAATCAGAGATTTAGAACATATGGTAGATGATAAAAGTTTTCAACCATAGTTGCAGCGGAACGAGAAATCCATTAGAAGAGTCAAATAGACCATCAAGTCTAT
The DNA here is from genome assembly GCA_020205615.1 of Panax quinquefolius. NCBI lineage: Eukaryota > Viridiplantae > Streptophyta > Magnoliopsida > Apiales > Araliaceae > Panax > Panax quinquefolius. The sequence continues at coordinate 101,341,262 of CM035166.1, read as the reverse complement.
TATCTTCTCCATGTTAAAAGTCCACCAATAATGTTTTATCCCTGTAACATCAATCAACAATTCCTGTCCACAATCATATGAATAACTCATAATCATAATTGTGATTCTAAATTCCTCTTCGCACCCAGGACGAAGATAATTTTCATCACCTATCTTCACCTGAAACATCAAAAATCATGGTTATACCAAATCACAATTATTGTTCATAATCATACTAATAAAATTCATCTTTGCACTACGGCCAAAGATATTCATTAACAATTCATCTTTGAACTACAAGCCAAAGACATACAACTGTATTTTAGAAAGTCAAGTAGAGCATGATATCTACTATCTTCTACAAATTAAAAGTGTATAACCAATATTTTATCGGCCGAGACTCGACAATAAATAATCCACATCATCGAATTATCCATGCACTACGGCCAAGGATATTCATTAGTATCACATCCATGAATTATCCATGCACTACGGCCAAAGATATTCATTATATCACATCCATGAATTAATATTTCATCGCTGAGACTCAGCTCAATAATTAATCCACATCATCGAATCATCCACCGCTTCTGGGTGCCAAGGATATTCATTAGTATCACGACCACGAATTATCCATGCACTACTGGACTAAAGATAATCGTGTTTTTCATCAACCAGTCCCGATCATGCCATAAAATAATTCATCTTTGCACCCTTGGCCGAAGAGAATCCATAATCATAATCATACCAAAAATTGTCCATCAATGCACTACGGGCCAATGAGGATTTTTTTTCCACATCATTTGTAACATTACGGTCATGATTATATCGAATAATCCCTGGTCATAATCATACCAAGTCCATCTATGCACTACAGGCCACAGATGACTTTTTCCACATCATTTGTAACATTACGGTCATGATTATACTGAATAATCCCTGGTCATAATCATACCAAGTCCATCTATGCACTACAGGCCACTGATGAATTTCAACATAATATAGACATGAGGATGATGACAATGATATAAGAATTCAATAAAATAAGTTCAAGAATTAATTTATCCAGAAACTAATAACGTCCAAATTGTCAACATGATACTTCTTTATGGAGTAAAATTCAAGAATGCTCAGAAGAATATTTCCATGAAAAGACACTAGATGAAGCGCAAATATCAAGGATATTCCACTAATTTCATGGAGTATAGAAGTCCAAACTTTAACCAACTGAGTATAATAAAGAATGGAATAACAAAAGAAATCACCATGCATGCGATTGCTTAGCATGGCAGTTATTCAACAGAATAATAATAACGGAACCGGTCAAAGCGAAATTAAACCGGCGGGATGTTCCAACATAATAATAAAGAATGGAATAACAACGAAATCACCATGCATGCGGTACTTAGCATAGGCGAGTTATTCCAATGAATACTAAATAACGAAACCAGTCAAGCGTAATATGCAGCGGCAGGATATTCCAATGAGAATAATAAATAACGGAACCCGGTCCCGTAAGAAACGCATGAAACATGATATTCGAATAGAATAATAAAGAATGGAACCGGTCCCGTAAAACGCATGACCGGGATATTCAACGTAATAATAAAGAATGGAATAACGAAAGAATTTCACCAAGTATAGGGTAGCTTGGCGTATCTGAGTTATTCACGAAAGTAGTATGCATACAAAGCCAATCATGTTTGATGATAAAGCATATACTTTGTAACAATCTTATTCATTTATTAATAAAAAGTATTAATTTATTAAAGGCTTTTAATTATCTACATAATCTTTGTTTTATAATATGTGATCAACCCATAGTTTTAAGCAATGCTTTTAGAATAATGATGATGATCATTCTAATGAGATCTAAATTCTTAGAAAGCTTAAAACTAAAATAGTTCCCAATCATTGGATTACTAAATTGGGGATTAGTGAATCCGGATAGATTGGTACATCGTTGCTTGCTCATTGGATGAGGATGATTGATCTCATGATCATTTGTGTGGAGACACTAAAGCAAGTATGTAGGTGCTTATTAGAGAATAAGTTCATTTGAGCGTGGCTCGCTAAAGAATACCTAATGGAGTTTTACTTGCTTTTCGATAGGAATTCTGTAGTGATAGTAGTACAAGTAATCCTTGGACTTGAGATCATCATAGTATCTTGTGTATGATGAGTTATACTTTGACTTATTCCTTAAGACCCTTAGGGTATATCAAAGGGTATGCTTGGGTATAATAAGTTGTGCATGGAGATAATGTATGATCAATAAAGAATCTACCACTTCTAATAAAGAAGAGAAATGTCCTATGTGATTCGATAAATGACAACCCGGTGAGTCCTTGGCGAAGCGAATGAAATTAGAAAGGAGTTTCTAATTTGCATTATTTGAGTTGTGCATTTAAGAGTCGAAATACATATAATTAAATAAAATAAGACTTGACGATAATTCCATGTCTTATATTTAATTGGGACATTGTATGGTGGAAGAGATTGAATTATACGGTAACTATTTACTCAAAGGTTCTTTTATGATTAATGTAAAATCTATATTATCGGAAAGTCGTTGATCATTGGGAGGCTTATCCCTATTGTAGAATAAATATTATTTATTTAAACAAATTAATTGTTTAATTTATTTATTTAAATAAGATTAGAATTGTTCTAATTGATTTATTCACAACCTGTTTAATATGGAAAACCTAAAGGGTCACACCATAAAAGGAAGAATAATTATTTAAGAAGTTAATGGCATAATCGTAATAATATGTTATGTATATTTAATTTAATCTATGATGATAGAATAAATTAAGTAGCTTAATATTTATTATTTAATATTTTAGAAATATTAAATATAAATTAATAAGAGAGTCTTATTAATATTATTACAATTATTATTATTTTAATTTCTAAAAGAGTTTAGGAATTAATTTAATATAAGTACTCTCATTTATTCCTAATTGGATTAGGAAGAAAAATTAGTTAAAGGAGTTTAATTAATTATCCCTAATAAGATTAGGGAGCTTAATTAATTAAAAGAATTTAATTAATTAAATAAAAAAAACCCAATTCTTAATTGTTAAGGGGGTTGCCCACATCTATAAATAAGAGGAGTCTTATTATGGGTGGGGTGGTGGTTGACTTTTACAACTACGTAATAATTCCAATTTGTTGGAGAGTACGCCTTTCTATAGAGATAGAAAACTAGGGTTTAGCCAACCACCCATCTTCTTGAATTTTTATTCTTCCTTGGTGGATCACCTCTAGAGGCCAAACACTTGGGTGGCTAACGTTGATCAAAGGAAGGAACCAAACCCGGTGGATTCAAGTTGAGCGAAAAGGATTTGGAGGTGAACTTGTACCTGAGGAAGCTCGATCTTCAAGGGTATGATTTTATTCTTTATCTTTTCGTTTAATTAATAATTATGCATAAAGGGTGATCCGGGTATATGGTTTGTAAATTTTTTAAACTCTGATTTTTACACGTTTCCGCACTTTATTTTGCAATTTGATCGTTCTTGAATATTACAAACCTAACAGTGGCATCAGAGCCAAACCTTTATGCGAATTATTAATTGTTCAGATTTGATATGTATGTTGATATGTGTTTAGAACAATTTAATTGGGCATAATTTTATTGTATAAAATTTATTTAAAAAAAAAAAACGGAAATCCGTTTGTTTTTTTTTTTCTCGCTTAATCCGTGGCTGACTCATGCATGGAGGTGATCATGTGGTAGCTTTTTTTTAAAAGAATCACCAGAATTTTTTTTTAACAAATAACATGAAGCAACCAAGCATGTGACCCATTTTAAAGGCTGTAGGAATTTTTTTTTTTAAGGCTACGGTATCACCACGTGTATCACCAAGTGATATATGCTAACATGCACGGATATAATATATTTATATTTTAAACCGCTCGATTTTATATATATATATATATATCCGGTTATTTTATAATATATTATATATATATAATATATTATTCTCAATAATTTTATAATTAAAATAAAAGGTTTATTTTAATTTTAAAATAATAGGTTTATTTTAATTTTAAAATTAAATTTCATGCTAACTAATTAGAGTTGGAATTGGATTCCATGATAACTAATTAGAGTTGAAATTGGATTTCATGTTTCCTTAAATAAAGAAATTTATTTAGATATGAAATAAGATTTCATATTATTCAAAATAAAAGAGTTTATTTGTGAATAGGAAAAAGAATCCTAATTTCCTTAAATAAAGGAGTTTATTTAGATATGAAATAAGATTTCATATTATTCAAAATAAAGGAGTTTATTTGTGAATAGGAAAAAGAAAATCCGTGTTTCCTTAAATAAAGGAGTTTATTTAAATATGAAATAAGATTTCATATTATTCAAAATAAAGGAGTTTATTTGTGAATAGGAAAGATAATCCGTGTTTCCTTTAATAATTTTTTTTTTTTACATGGAATTGGATTCCATAATTAATTAAAATAAAAGAGTTTATTTTAATTAAAGATTTTTTTATATATGGAATTGGATTCCATAATTAATTAAAATAAAGGAGTTTATTTTAATTAAAGATTTTGATTAAAATAAAATAGTTTATTTTATTCAAAAATGGATAAATTAAAATAAAATAGTTTTATTTTGATTTAAATTTGGATTAAAATAAAGGAGTTTATTTTGATTCAAAAATAGATTTTATACTAACTAAATTTGCCCATTAAATGATATCAATATATATATTAAATGTTTATTATTCATAAGATGAATGTCATTTATTGATACATATGGTGATGTGTATGATAATAAATGAGATTGATTATGGACTATTGACCAATGCGATTGGATTTTATTTTAGTTGGATGCATGAATGTATGGGTTTTATTAAATGGGGTCTGCGTACCTCGTCTTCTCTAATTTTTCTTAATGTAAATTCTATCTCCCTCCTATGTACTTCCCCTTGACTGCTGATCAAGGTTTCTATTTATTTTAAAATAGTTTTGTAATAGGAATAATTAGAATTATTTTGAAAAATTGGAGATCAAGGAGCAAGGAGCGCTTGAAGACCCGTTTGTAATGGAGCCCGGGTTTAAATGTAATAGTTATATTTAAATATTAATTCTTGCACCCCTAGGGTTTGACCTTTTGGTTCACTTGGTGGCTCTAGTGAACCAAACTAGAATAAAAGTCCATAATCAATCCGGGTAGAATATAGTATTCTATATGTGCATGCTTATTCTATATATATTATATATTATGCAAACATGTTTCGCATGTTCATTAATATATTGCCGTATTTTATATATATATATATGTAATGCTATAAACAAGATGAGACAAATTAATAACAAATCCCTCAATTTTTATATTAAGTCCTAAGCGTTCAAAGATATTTGGAATATCGAGCGTCGCCTTCTAGCATGATAAAATTAATAGAGTATTAAATATTTAATATGAGTTTGTTGTATCACCACAAGGCAAGTATTAAGTATTTAAGATGTTAATTATCACATTTGATGCTTATAAAGAAAAATTGAACAATATTGTTTTGTTGTGTCACCACAAAGATGATATTTTCTTTTTTGAATATATGGAGTGCTAGGTCGGACTTAACTTGGATAATTTTGATTCGGATGTGCCACCACTTGATCAAAATAATCTAAGAGGCAAAATACTGAGGAGTTGCATAGTTGATGTAATTGACAAAAGTTGTCTACCTATTTATTTATATATAGTTTGTTGTGTCACCACAAGGCTATATACATTTGAAATGGGATCCTTATTCTCACTAGCAAATCTTTAATTAGATTTTGCCGAACTATATAAGTGAGGGTAATATAGTTTGAAGAAAATAGTGGGAGATACCAATTTAAAACAAGACCTAAATTATTTTGGTAATTAATAAAAGAATGTATGTTAAAATGTTGTTAATTACAAATTCATTTACGAATTTTACAATGTCTAAAATTACTATCAACTGCGAAGCATATTAGATGCTAAATTAATCGACCTAATTAAACAGTTGGTTAAGGAATTTGAGAATAGTTCTCATGGTTTGAAAAAGCTATCTTATGTCCTTATCGCCTATCCTCGCAATGGTTGCGAGACAATGCCTCTCGAGGAAGAGATTGCTACTTTTAGAAAATGGCAAAATGATGCACGATTAGCTCGATGCATCATGCTCGCATCCATGAGTAACGAGCTTGATGTCGGCATGAAACTATGGATGCTCTACTATATTCCCGCACATCAAGTAGTTGATGGTGAGGAAAGTAGGGCCGATAGATATCGAGATATCTAAGGAGCTCTTCCGATCTAAAATGGCCAATGGCACTATAAATGCATAAAAAAGTCCTTAATATTATCAATTTGATTGATCAATTAGGACAACGAGTTTTGTCATGGATGGAGAGTTAAGCCAAGATTTGATCTTGCACTCACTCCGGACTCTTTTCACAATTGTTGTGAATTTTCATATAAACAAGCTAGATATCGACTTCACCGATTTGCTTAACATGTTGAAAAATGTTGAGAGTCACTTTCAAACCAAGAAAGATCAAGTCTTCTTGGTAGGGGCCAAAGGATCTTACGAAAAAGAAGAACGATTCAAAGAAGGTAAATAGAAAGGCGTAAACAAAGGATAATAAGAATAAAAGCGATCGGATAGCAAATGAGCTTGCTTCCACTGCAATAAGCCCAGACCTTTGGAAAGAAATCTGAGAAGCATCTTGCGAGAGGCTAACCAAAGAAGCTTAGTGAAGTTTCAGATTACAAATACAAATTTGTTCATGATTTAAAATAAATTTTCTTTAAGTCGAGGTTCTACTTGGGTATTGGATACCGACTTTGGTTATCATAAATATAGATTTATGAAGGGACCAAGCAGAAGTAGAAAGCTAAACAAATATAAGTAATCCTATGTGTGGGAAATGTAACAAAGGTTGCTACATTAGCCATAGAAACTTATAGTTTAGCAATGCCTACGGGCAAGTCTATTAAGTAAATAAGTTGTTATTGTATTCCAGTTCTCGTTGGAAACATTATTTCCATTTTATTGTTGGACAATGAAATCTTTGGTATTATAATTAAGAACAATTGTTGTTCTATTTATAATAATAATATTTTGTATATAACTGAAATATTACTTAATAGATTTTGTATACTTGACTTACGTGGAAAATTATTTTATAAATTGAACAAAATAATATAAGAAAAGGAGATGATCATTCAAAGAGTTGAATATATGTATTTGTTGAAATACAAGTGTGAATTATTTGAAAGGCTCAAAGAATTCAGAAATGAAACAAATTGACAAAGTATTAAGATTCTTTGATTAGATTAAGGAATAAATACTTGTGTAATAAGTTTCTAGATCATCTCAAATGGTTTTCTCATAATGGACACCTCCTGATACGCAATAATTGATTGATGTATCTGAATGAAAAAATCATACCTTGTTGGACATGGTGCGGTCCATAATGATTTTACCGACACTCCAAAGATCCTTCAGGGTCATATCCTAGAAATGGTCAGCATATCTCTGAAAAGGTAACCTCAAAATCCATTGAAGACTCCATAAAAGTTATGGACAGGGAGGATTCCTAATCTTAAGTTTGTTAAGATAAGGGGTTCCAACTTATGTGAAAAGGTTTCAAAAGGATAAGCTTGGGACAAGATTTGACAAGTGTCGATTTGTGGGACATCCTAAAGTAAGTTTAGGGTATATGTTCTATAATTCTACTTAGCAAAAGGTGTTTGTTGTAAAACACGTTGCCTTCTAAGATAAAGGTGTTTATCATTGAAGGGGCTAGTGGGAGGATAATAGATCTTGAAGAGTTCAATAACCACAAAACACTATAAGTCAAATAAGAGGAACCTGTAGATAGACCTATTGTACCTGGCAACCGAATCGTAAATGAATAATAATCTTGAAGATACCTAGGAGGTATGGATTCATCATGGATGATGATGATGAGGTACGCATCATAGAAGATGATGATCCAGAGTTACATGCGATGATGTAAGACTTCTAGTGTGTACAAAAGGGTCAGTGGGAGCGTCGTGACATTTCTAGTATTATATATTGATATATTATGGATAAGGAATGACATACCAATACTACAATCAGTAAATATAAAGTTGTCTAAACATTCTTCCATGAATGATTTGCGAAGAGTATCTTAATTGGGGATAAAATCTATATAGATAGATACAAGAGGATGCTCGACTTAACCCAAGGAACGTATATTCATTTGATGCTAAAGTCGTTTAGCATGGCAAACTCCAAGAGATGTCTCATGTTGATGAGCTATGGAGTGTATCTCTTTAATAGTCCCATAGACTCCAAAAGAGGTCATATGAGTGACAATCATGTATGCAATAAAATGTACGAGACCTCGATGTTGATCGGTCATATTATGGAGAAGTTTACTATGAGTGCATGAAAAACATCTTAAAGTGCTTAACCGACACTAAGGATGTGATCATATTCATGGTGGGTCTAAATTAAAACTAGAGGGCTTAACAGACTCAAGTTTTTCGGACGGAACCAAGATGATGAAAAAAATCCACTTTAAGGTAAAGCGTTATCTTGAGCAATTGTGCGATGAATTGGAAAGGTTCCAAACAATGAAAGAGTTCTTTGGTTTAGTGATAAAGACAAAGTATATAAATATAAATGAAGTTTACTGCAAGTTGATTGTTTGGATTAAAAGTTCATTCTGAGAACTAGGAATAGTTCCTAAGTCTCATCTTAGATCTAAACATGTGTTGTGGAACTTTCATTTGATTATTAGAATCATTGAAAGATGGGAAATCACTATAGAGATAGTGGACTCTCATGAACAACATTACATATCCATTAACTAAAGCTTATCCAATGCGGGATAATCGTCACTTAGAGAAAAGAGTATGAGTTACCATGACGATTGGCTTTAGTGCAAGTGGGAGATTGAAAGTAGTATGCACACAAGCCAATCATGTTTGATGATAAAGCATATACTTTGTAACAATCTTATTTATTTATTAATAAAAGTACTAATTTATTAAAGGCTTTTAATTATCTACATAATCTTTGTTTTATAATATGTGATAAACCCATAGTTTTAAGCAATGCTTTTAGAATAATGATGATGATCATTCTAATGAGATCTAAATTCTTAGAAAGCTTAAAACTAAAATAGTTCCCAATCATTGGATTACTAAATTGGGATTTAGTGAATCCGGATAGATTGGTACATCGTTAACTTTTTCTCATTGGATGAGGATGATTGATCTCATGGTCATTTGTGTGGAGACACTAAAAGCAAGTATGTAGGTGCTTATTAGAGAATAAGTTCAACTTTGAGCGTGGCTCGCTAAAGAATACCTAATGGAGTTTTACTTGCTCGTCGATAGGAATTCCTATAGTGATAGTAGTACAAGTAATCCTTGGACTTGAGATCATCATAGTATCTTGTGTATGATGAGTTATACTTTGACTTATTCCTTAAGACCCTTAGGGTATATCAAAGGGTATGCTTGGGTATAATAAGTTGTACATGGAGATAATGTATGATCAATAAAGAATCTACCACTTCTAATAAAAGAAGAGAAATGTCCTATGTGATTCGATAAATGACAACCCAAAGAGTCCTTGGCGGCGGCGAGAATGAAATTAGAAAGGAGTTTCTAATTTGCATTATTTGGAGTTAATGCATTTAAGAGTCGAAATACATATAATTAAATAAAATAAGACTTGACAAGAATTCCATGTCTTATATTTAATTGGGACATTGTATGGTGGAAGGATTGAATTGTCTGATAACTATTTACTCAAAGGTTCTTTTATGATTAATGTCGAAATCTATATTATTTGGAAAGTCGTTGATCGCTAGGGAGGCTTATCCTATTGTAGAATAAATATTATTTATTTAAACAAATTAATTGTTTAATTTATTTATTTAAATAAGATTAGAATTGTTCTAATTGATTTATTCACAACCCAGGTTTAATATGGAGAACCTAAAGGGTCACACCATAAAAGGAAGAATAATTATTTAAGAAGTTAATGGCATAATCGTAATAATATGTTATGTATATTTAATTTAATCTATGATGATAGAATAAATTAAGTAGCTTAATATTTATTATTTAATATTTTAGAAATATTAAATATAAATTAATAAGAGGAGTCTTATTAATATTATTACAATTATTATTATTTTAATTTCTAAAAGAGTTTAGGAATTAATTTAATATAAGTACTCTCATTTATTCCTAATTGGATTAGGAAGAAAAATTAGTTAAAGGAGTTTAATTAATTATCCCTAATAAGATTAGGGAGCTTAATTAATTAAAAGAATTTAATTAATTAAATAAAAAAAAACCCAATTCCTTAATTGTTAAGGGGGGTTGCCCACATCTATAAATAAGAGGAGTCTTATTATGGGTGGGGTGGTGGTTGACTTTTACAACTACGTAATAATTCTAATTTGTTGGAGAGTACACCTTTCTATAGAGATAGAAAACTAGGGTTTAGCCAACCACCCATCTTCTTGAATTTTTATTCTTCCTTGGTGGATCACCTCTAGAGGCCAAACACTTGGGTGGCTAACGTTGATCAAAGGAAGGAACCAAACCCGGTGGATTCAAGTTGAACGCGAAAGGATTTGGAGGTGAACTTGTACCTGAGGAAACTCGATCTTCAAGGGTATGATTTTATTCTTTATCTTTTCATTTAATTAATAATTATGCATAAAGGGTGATCCGGGTATATAGTTTGTAAATTTTTTAAACTCTGATTTTTACACGTTTCCGCACTTTATTTTGCAATTTGATCATTCTTGAATATTACAAACCTAACAATTCCAACAGAATGATAAAGAATGGAATAATAGAAGTTCTCTTCATGAATATAAAATAAATAATACCCCCTACGAGTACAACAAATAATATTCCCTACCTTAAAAAGAAGAGTACTGGATATATGAGTAGTGAAGTAGCAGAATACTTTTCTTCATTCTCTCTATAGTTTATCTCTCTAGAGTTTCAAAGTGAATTAAATAAGAAATAATGAAGGAATGAGCTTCTATTTATAGAAAAATAGATCGTATAAGAACTAACTCATGAAACGATCCAAATTGATTTACTTTAATCGGACGGTCCATATTTAAAGCAAAATCTTTTAAATAAAATATAATATATTCTATTTATAATCGATAAAACGAATAACTTTATAAAAGATTTTACTATGCAAAACACTATGCGAGCACTATGCATAATAAAATATAATATATTCTAATTATTATCTAATAAAATAGATAACTTTATAAAAGTATTACATTTTTATATAAAAAAGATTTTACTATTAGCCTAATAAAACGAATAACTTTATAAAAGTATTCTGTTTTATATAAAAAGTTTTTTTGTTTTATTACATTAATAATACCAATAAAACAAAAATGTGTGACTTATCACATAAGCATCAATAATCAATACCGTGTGCTACTATGCAACCACGCGTATTACTGTACTTTTAACACCGGGTGTTTCAACAGTTAGCGGTAAAACTTCCGCCGTTATTTTCATAAACAGTTAACGGTAAAACTTCCGCCGTTATTTTCATAAAAATATTTTTGTCGTTTTCTCAATCCGACAATAATTCTGTTGTGGGGTCCACCAATGATTGTACCATCATACGAATATTCCCCGACACAACGAATATTTTATATCAATTTGCTTACTTTGCAAAAAAAAAATTCACATATTACCCTTAACTTTAAACTTTTATCAATTTAACTATTTACCAAAATAGAAAAATTGAATACTTTTATTTCATAAAATTTGGGGTCTCACACCATCACCTAAAATTAAGCATGAGATGCACTACAGTTTCCATTCAATAACATCTTTAAATCCCTTCAATTTCTAGACTAACATAATGATCACTGATATACACAATCAAGAAGATATCCAAAATTAAGTTAATGATATCTCAAGCCACAGAACAAGTTTATGGAAAACCAACATTTCTAAGCGAGATTTGTATGTCAGAAAAGCTAACTGATGTCCAGAAGAAGAATATAATTATTAGCCATGCAATGACACATGAGGATCAATAATGCTAATAACAAACCAATTTGACGAGAAAACGAGTAAAACAGCCCTTTCTGCAGAGTATGTCAATCTCCATTATTGTTGAATCATCTCCTAGTACATATGACATAGCCCTGAATTGGTATTCACCTCACTTAGTGTAAATGAACTTTTCCTATTAATTGACAATATTGGAGTTTTCTTTACAACATAAAAATAGAACAATAGATAAACGTCCATAATATGCCATAAGCCACATAATTGCACTAATCATCTAAAAAAACTATAGTCGGGATTAGAATCAGAACTAAAAGTGTTCCTAGTGAAGTAGTTAGATACTCCCTCCGTTTCTAAAACATTGTCGTTTTAGAAGAAAAAATTTATTCCAAAATGTTTGTCGTTCAAGAAGAATAAATTATTTACTTTCCTATATTACCCTTACCTTTTCTCATTGTCCCAATAGATTCTCTCTCTTGTATTAATAGTTTTCAACTTTCCATAGAGGGTTAGTGATGAAATTTCAAACAAATTTTACTTGATAAATGATACTTTCTTAATCTATGTGCTAAAACCTTAAATGACAATCTTTTAGGAACGAAGGGAGTATTACACAAAGCCTTCGATTAGAAATAGTTGTGGTTGAATTGTTACAAGTTTTTTGCACCCCAGACATAATCCATAAGATAAAACATTGTCATAGAGTACAGGGTAATTTAGTAAAAATAAAAATAATATAGAAAATAATAAAGAACATCAAAAGGGAAAAGTAGCAAAGTACTTTATAGCTAATAGCCCAACATAATAATGGTCCCTTTAGAAAGGTCGACCAAATAAGGAACAGACTCAAGGACAGGAAAATTCTAAAGCCAATATAAACCCGAAGGGAATCTAAATAGAGGAAAAGGAAAAGAGTGGCTTTGAAACCCAAGTTTTATCGATTTTTCAGTATTTCGATTTTGTACCGATTGCAAAAAAGTTAAAAATCACCGCTACTAGGTATCAAAAAATATAAAGACCAAAAAACGATGCAAGAAAAAAGCTAGAATGCAAATGGGTTTTGTTCAACCTGTTCGGTAAAAATCGAAAAACCAAATTTTTTAGCACCCCTAAATACGACAACACATATCTTCAGAATTTAAATACAAATATTGTCTTCTAGACAATATCCACACTCAAATAAGTCCTCATTACAATTATTGATACACTATTTTACAAAATAGTAAGGACTACTAAAATAACTGTTTTGAACCATCACTCCACACCCCGACTAGTTCCCGCTATATTCTCGTCTCCTGAGAAGAAAAATGGAACAAAAAAGAAAAGGGTGAGCTCAACTAGCCAGTAAAGAATATTATGACTAAGATAGTGTACAACAATTATCCTTAGTCTTCAATAGGGAAAAATTTAATAGAATATAATAGACAACAAGTTTTAAATCAATATTCGTAAGGAAAATAACAATTCATTAGAAAAGTTAAGTAGAGAATGAAATCTACTATCTTCTATGGTTTAAAAGTTCATCATCAATATTGTATCCATGTAACATCAATCAATATACATCTTGAATCAAATATTCATCTTTGCACTATAGGCCAAAGATATTCATCAGTTGGTCATGTTCATCTCAACACCTGTTCATCTTTGCACTATGGGCCAAAGATATTCATCATGTAATCGTTCATCTTTGCACTACATGCCAAAGATATTTAGTTATATCACCATTTAGGACTGAGAATGATGAAAATATTTTAAGGAAAATGAATCCAGTGAGATAAAAGGACAAAGATTAGAGATTCGTACTTTAATTTATCTAAGTTCAAAAATACTCCATAATAATCAATTGTGGAGCAAAATTCAAGAATGAAGATCAAAACATGGATCCAATCAAATATAGGAACCATAACAAACAACTTGGACACAATTTTTTTTAATTTTTTACGTGAATAATTATAAGTATCGTGAATAATGTCGTATATACATGAATAGTGTTGTATACATGAATAAGTAACTGAACACGAAAAGGTAGAAATTTCACAAGAAACATCATACTTCATGAATAGTACCGTATACGTGAATAGTAACATCGAGATGAAAAGATAAAAATTTTATAATTAAATTCATACCAATATTTCGGTATAATGATATTGAAAGAAATAATATCATTTACAAAAAAAATAACATTCCTTACCTCAAAAGAACAGTACTTTTGACTGGAATATCAGATATAATGCTGAAGAAAACTTGCACCGTATAGAAACACTCAAGATATCTAAATACTCACAAAAATACACTCGATAATATAGAGAGAGAAAACTTCAGTTTCTGGTGTGATTTTCAATTCTAACCTAAGCACCATATTTATAGAAAAATGTTTAGAAAACCAAATCAGAAAAATTAATAAAATAATATTATTTATAAAAAAATTCCTACGCCCACTTTGAATTCAGATTCTAGCATTTTCCACATGCAAAAGTACAATTTTGGGGCCCACTGTAAGACCCCAAATTTTATGAAATAAAAATATTCAATTTTTCTTATAATTACTATTCAGTAAATGGTTAAATTGATAAAAAGTTAAAGTTAAGGGTGATATATGAATTCTTTTTCAAAATACGCAAGTGGTTATAAAATACTCATTGCTGTCGGGGAATATTCGTGTAGTCGTGGAATATTCGTACGACGGCGCAACCATTTATGGGCCCCATAACAGAATAACTATCGGATGAAGAAAACGACAATTTTGAGTTTTATAAATAAACGGCGTAATTTTTACCATTAACACTGTTGGAATACCTGGTGGTTAAAATACGATGTCTGCGTGGTTGCATGATGTAGCACACCAGTATTGTACAATATTTTTGAATTATTTATTCTTACGTGAAGACACTACTCAATAATTATTGCGATAATTCTTTATTCAATATTTTATTTTATTGATTCAATAATTCTTTGCGTTGATATTTTATATTATTGTTGTTTCAATAATTGTCATTGCACAGTATCTCTTTTATCAGATCAATAATTCATATTATTTGAATAATATTATTAGATAACATTATTGGCAATGTCTAGAATGTTACATCGAGGAGAGATTTGGTCACCTAATTGCTGCCAGATGAGGAGAAATCTTTATCGGAAAGCCCTCTTTCACAGGAGCAACTACCGTTGTCATTATTGTGATTCTGTAATATTATTTGTGAATACTTATTTATTGATTTATATGATAAGAAAATATTTTTTTGATGTGGATATAAATGATGGATTTATTTATGTGGTTATAAATGAAAGAATTAAAGCTGAGGTATTTTATTAGTATTTTGTCATAATGGAGGCATTAAAAATCAAATCAGTGTTCTTAAAGCTCTATTAAGCGTGAGTTATAATTTTAATTTGATAGTAGCATCGTTGTGATTTTTGGATATGTTATACATATATAAGTTGAGTATATGTCCACAAATTTTGAACCGTTAAAAATTAACGTATGATTTGTTATGAATTTTAAAAGGTGTTAAAAATCATCCGTTTGTGGATTTCAGATATTTTCTGTTTAGAATTTAGAAAAACTTAAAGCTACAAAGTTGTAGAGAATTTGATTTCGTGTGGAATGGACATAAAATTCATATTTTTCTGATAAAAGGGCTATTTATTATGAATTACTGAAGTTTCAGAAAATAAAATAATTTTTATTAAAATTGGGTGGGACCCACTTTTGGTTGGTGTTGAAAACATGTGCTAGAATTTTTGTTCAAGGGTGATGGCTGGTCTTGGTTGGTTTTGGTAGGTGTAGGAAAATAAAATAATAATATTATTTTATTATTTTAGTCTCCTTTGGCGTTCTAGCATTTTCCTATAAATAGATGCTTAAGTTAGAATTGAAAATCACACCAGAAACAAGTTTTCTTTCTCTCTATATTATCGAGCGTATTTTTATGAGTATTTAGATACTTTGAGAGTTGCTATTCAGTGCAAGGTTCCTTCGGCTTTACATTCCAGTCAGAAGTACTGCTCTTTTGAGGTAAGGAATTGTAAGGGTTATTATGTTTTTCAGTTTCGTAATTTTTCTGACTCTAAAAAATTTTGGAAAAATTTGAAATGATAATTTGATGAGTTTTCTAGATTGTGTCCAAAAATGACTAATTTTGGATGTATAGATTAGGAGTTATGATTTTTTGGGAAAAGACTATTTTAAAAGTAAACCCTTATAACTCCTTGTGGTAAACCCCAAAATTGGTGAAATTTTTATTAGGAGTACATGTATATAATAGCAGTATACTCTGTAAATTTTGAAATTTTTGGACAAAAGAAATGGGATTTATGATAAATGTCTAAATATTAGACAGGTTTGGCCATATGAAAAATAGTAAATGAATTTTAAAAATTCCGATAAAAATATATGTTCAATATGGGACTATATTCTACTAAATCCTAGAAAAGAAATTTTTTTTTGACTGATTTGGTATTTTTCATGAAAATAAACTAGTTATGAGTAAATGAATTAAATATGTTATGTGAAGCAAGAAAAGTGAAAAATAGGATTTTATGGCTTGAGAATCCTATATAAGGTTTATGCAGATTTTTGATGAGGGTTTTGGTTATTGGTGATGAAATCTTATGAGTTTGGCATTTTAGGATGATTAAATGCATTAATTAGTAAAGTGTAAACAATTAAAATAAATTATTTATATGTTTAAGAAATGATTAAAATATTGTTGCAATATTAATAATATTAGATTATGAGATTATTAAGTGACTTATAATATTTGGATGAAGGTGTTGTAAATATTGATATGGTTTTTATTGTGAAACTTTATCTTTTTGTGTCGGAGTTACTATTCATGAGTTACTATTCATAAGTTACTATTTATGAGTTACTATTCACGAGTTCTTATTCATGACAAAATTGGTTTCTTTTTCTAAGACCAAATTATCGTTGATTTATGAATCTTACTCTTAAGATTAAATCTATATGTTGATTATATTATTTTTATTATCATATATAACATTTTTATAACCCTAATGATGATATTTCTCTTTCACTTGAGTGCAAAGATGGGTAGATTTTTGGTATGATCATGACTATGGGTTCCTTTTGGCCAGTAGTGCAAAGTTGAATTGTTGACTGGTATGATCATGACCATTGAATTTATAATTGAATAACTTTAGCTTAAGTGCAAAGGTAAATTGATCAACATGGTTATAATTATTGTTTATATAAATTTTGAAATGATCATATATTTCTTTGAGATATTAATATCTTTGGCCTGTAGTGCAAAGATGATCTGTTGTTGAATATCTTTGGCATGTAGTGCAAAGATGATCTGGTGTTGAATATCTTTGACCTGTAGTTCAAAGATGAATTGGAAAGGTTCCAAACAGCAAAGAGTTGTTGGTTTAGTGATAAAGACAAAGTATATAAATATAAATGAAGCTGCAAGTTGATTGTTTGGATTAAAAGTTCATTACAGAACTAGGAATAGTTCCTAAGTCTCATCTTGGATCTAAACATGTGTTGTGGCACTTTCATTTGATTATTAGAATCATTGAAAGATGGGAAATCACTATAGAGATAGTGGACTCTTATGAACAACATTACATATCCATTAACTAAAGCTTATCCAACAGCAGGATAATCGTCACTTAGAGAAGAAGAGTATGAGTTACCATGACGATTGGCTTTAGTGCAAGTGGGAGATTGAAAGTAGTATGCACACAAGCCAATCATGTTTGATGATAAAGCATATACTTTGTAACAATCTTATTTATTTATTAATAAAAAGTACTAATTTATTAAAGGCTTTTAATTATCTACATAATGCTGTTTTATAATATGTGATAAACCCATAGTTTTAAGCAATGCTTTTAGAATAATGATGATGATCATTCTAATGAGATCTAAATTCTTAGAAAGCTTAAAACTAAAATAGTTCCCAATCATTGGATTACTAAATTGGGGATTAGTGAATCCGAATAGATTGGTACATCGTTAACTTGCTTTCATTGGATGAGGATGATTGATCTCATGGTCATTTGTGTGGAGACACTAAAGCAAGTATGTAGGTGCTTATTAGAGAATAAGTTCCTTTGAGCGTGGCTCGCTAAAGAATACCTAATGGAGTTTTACTTGCTGTCAATAGGAATTCCTATAGTGATAGTAGTCAAGTAATCCTTGGACTTGAGATCATCATAGTATCTTGTGTATGATGAGTTATACTTTGACTTATTCCTTAAGACCCTTAGGGTATATCAAAGGGTATGCTTGGGTATAATAAGTTGTACATGGAGATAATGTATGATCGATAAAGAATCTACCACTTCTATAAAAGAAGAGAATGTCTATGTGATTCGATAAATGACAACCCAAAGAGTCCTTGGCGGCGAGAATGAAATTAGAAAGGAGTTTCTAATTTGCATTATTTGGAGTTGTGCATTTAAGAGTCGAAATACATATAATTAAATAAAATAAGACTTGACAGTAATTCCATGTCTTATATTTAATTGGGACATTGTATGGTGGAAGGATTGAATTGTACGGTAACTATTTACTCAAAGGTTCTTTTATGATTAATGTCGAAATCTATATTATTTGGAAAGTCGTTGATCGCTAGGGAGGCTTATCCCTATTGTAGAATAAATATTATTTATTTAAACAAATTAATTGTTTAATTTATTTATTTAAATAAGATTAGAATTGTTCTAATTGATTTATTCACAACCGGTTTAATATGGAGAACCTAAAGGGTCACACCATAAAAGGAAGAATAATTATTTAAGAAGTTAATGTCATAATCGTAATAATATGTTATGTATATTTAATTTAATCTATGATGATAGAATAAATTAAGTAGCTTAATATTTATTATTTAATATTTTAGAAATATTAAATATAAATTAATAAGAGGAGTCTTATTAATATTATTACAATTATTATTATTTTAATTTCTAAAAGAATTTAGGAATTAATTTAATATAAGTACTCTCATTTATTCCTAATTGGATTAGGAAGAAAAATTAGTTAAAGGAGTTTAATTAATTATCCTAATAAGATTAGGGAGCTTAATTAATTAAAAATTTAATTAATTAAATAAAAAACCCAATTCCTTAATTGTTAAGGGGTTTGCCCACATCTATAAATAAGAGGAGTCTTATTATGGGTGGGGTGGTGGTTGACTTTTACAACTACGTAATAATTCTAATTTGTTGGAGAGTACACCTTTCTATAGAGATAGAAAACTAGGGTTTAGCCAACCACCCATCTTCTTGAATTTTATTCTTCCTTGGTGGATCACCTCTGAGGCCAAACACTTGGGTGGCTAACGTTGATCGAAGGAAGGAACCAAACCCGGTGGATTCAAGTTGAGCGAAAAAGGATTTGGAGGTGAACTTGTACACGAGGAAACTCGATCTTCAAGGGTATGATTTTATTCTTTATCTTTTCGTTTAATTAATAATTATGCATAAAGGGTGATCCGGGTATATAGTTTGTAAATTTTTTAAACTCTGATTTTTACACGTTTCCGCACTTTATTTTGCAATTTGATCATTCTTGAATATTACAAACCTAACAATTCCAACAGAATGATAAAGAATGGAATAATAGAAGTTCTCTTCATGAATATAAAATAAATAATACCCCCTACGAGTACAACAAATAATATTCCCTACCTTAAGAAGAAGAGTACTGGATATATGAGTAGTGAAGTAGCTGAATACTTTTCTTCATTCTCTCTATAGTTTATCTCTCTAGAGTTTAAATTGAATTAAAGAAAATAATGAAGGAATGAGCTTCTATTTATAGAAAATAGATACATAGTAACTAACTCATGAACGATCCAAATTGATTTACTTTAATCTGACGGTCCATATTTAAAGCAAAATCTTTTAAATAAAATATAATATATTCTATTTATAATCTGATAAAACGAATAACTTTATAAAAGATTTTACTATGCAAACACTATGCAGGCACTATGCATAATAAAATATAATATATTCTAATTATTGTCTAATAAAATAGATAACTTTATAAAAGTATTACATTTTATATAAAAAGATTTTACTATTAGCCTAATAAAACGAATAACTTTATAAAAGTATTCTGTTTTATATAAAAAGTTTTTTTGTTTTATTACATTAATAATACCAATAAAACAAAAATGTGTGACTTATCACATAAGCATCAATAATCAATACCGTGTGCTACTATGCAACGACCAGACATCGCATTTTTTAACAACGGGTGTTTCAACAGTTAACGGTAAAACTTCCGCCGTTATTTTCATAAAAATATTTTTGTCGTTTTCTCAATCCGACAATAATTCTGTTGTGGGGTCCACCAATGATTGTACCATCATACGAATATTCCCCGACACAACGAATATTTTATATCAATTTGCTTACTTTGCAAAAAAAAAATTCACATATTACCCTTAACTTTAAACTTTTATCAATTTAACTATTTACCAAAATAGAAAAATTGAATACTTTTATTTCATAAAATTTGGGGTCTCACACCATCACCTAAAATTAAGCATGAGATGCACTACGGTTTCCATTCAATAACATCTTTAAATCCCTTCATTTCTAGACTAACATAATGATCACCGATATACACAATCGAGAAGATATCCAAAATTAAGTTAATGATATCTCGAAGCCACGAGAACAAGTTTATGGAAAACCAACATTTCTAAGCGAGATTTGTATGTCGGAAAAGCTAACGATGTCCGGAAGAAGAATATAATTATTAGCCATGCAATGACACATGAGGATCAATAATGCTAATAACAAACCAATTTGACGAGAAAGCGAGTAAAACAAATTTTTCTCTGCAGTATGTCGATCTCCATTATTGTTGAATCATCTCCTAGTACATATGACATAGCCCTGCGAATTGGTATTCACCTCACTTAGTGTAAATGAACTTTTCCTATTAATTGACAATATTGGAGTTTTCTTTCTGACATAAAAATAGAACAATAGATAAACGTCCATAATATGCCATAAGCCACATAATTGCACTAATCATCTAAAAAACTATAGTGGGATTAGAATCGGAACTAAAAGTGTTCTAGTGAAGTAGTTAGATACTCCTCCGTTTACAAAACATTGTCGTTTTAGAAGAAAAATTTATTCCAAAATGTTTGTCGTTCAAGAAGAATAAATTATTTACTTTCCTATATTACCCTTACCTTTTCTCATTGTCCCAATAGATTCTCTCTCTTGTATTAATAGTTTTCAACTTTCCATAGAGGGTTAGTGATGAAATTTCAAACAAATTTTACTTGATAAATGATACTTTCTTAATCTATGTGCTAAAACCTTAAATGACAATCTTTTAGGAACGAAGGGAGTATTACACAAAGCCTTCGATTAGAAATAGTTGTGGTTGAATTGTTACAAGTTTTTTGCACCCCAGACATAATCCATAAGATAAAACATTGTCATAGAGTACAGGGTAATTTAGTAAAAATAAAAATAATATAGAAAATAATAAAGAACATCAAAAGGGAAAAGTAGCAAAGTACTTTATAGCTAATAGCCCAACATAATAATGGTCCCTTTAGAAAGGTCGACCAAATAAGGAACAGACTCAAGGACAGGAAAATTCTAAAGCCAATATAAACCAGAAGGGAATCTAAATAGAGGAAAAGGAAAAGAGTGGCTTTGAAACCCAAGTTTTATCGATTTTTCAGTATTTCGATTTTGTACCGATTGCAAAAAGTTAAGTACCGCTACCGGTATCAAAAAATATAAAAGACCAAAAAACCGGTACCGAAAAAAACCGGTACCGTCGGTTTCGGTTCCAACCGGTTCGGTAAAAAATCGAAAAAACCAAATTTTTTTAGCACCCCTAAATACGACAACACATATGCTGTGAATTTAAATACAAATATTGTCTTCTAGACAATATCCACACTCAAATAAGTCCTCATTACAATTATTGATACACTATTTTACAAAATAGTAAGGACTACTAAAATAACTGTTTTGAACCATCACTCCACACCCCGAATTAGTTCCATTATATTCTCGCCTCCCGAGAAGAAAAATGGAACAAAAAGGAAAAGGGTGAGCTCAACTAGACAGTAAAGAATATTATGACTAAGATAGTGTACAACAATTATCCTTAGTCTTCAATAGGGAAAAATTTAATAGAATATAATAGACAACAAGTTTTAAATCAATATTAAATAACGAAAATAACAATTCATTAGAAAAGTTAAGTAGAGAATGAAATCTACTATCTTCTATGGTTTAAAAGTTCATCATCAATATTGTATCCATGTAACATCAATCAATATACATCTTGAATCAAATATTCATCTTTGCACTATAGGCCAAAGATATTCATCAGTTGGTCATGTTCATCTCAACACCTGTTCATCTTTGCACTATGGGCCAAAGATATTCATCATGTAATCGTTCATCTTTGCACTACATGCCAAAGATATTTAGTTATATCACCATTTAGGACTGAGAATGATGAAAATATTTTAAGGAAAATGAATCCAGTGAGATAAAAGGACAAAGATTAGAGATTCGTACTTTAATTTATCTAAGTTCAAAAATACTCCATAATAATCAATTGTGGAGCAAAATTCAAGAATGAAGATCAAAACATGGATCCAATCAAATATAGGAACCATAACAAACAACTTGGACACAATTTTTTTTTTAATTTTTTCTGTGAATAGTGTCGTATACGTGAATAGTGTCGTATACATGAATAGTGTTGTATACATGAATAGTAACCCCAACACGAAAAGGTAGAAATTTCACAAGAAACATCATACTTCATGAATAGTACCGTATACGTGAATAGTAACATCGAGATGAAAAGATAAAAATTTTATAATTAAATTCATACCAATATTTCGGTATAATGATATTGAAAGAAATAATATCATTTACAAAAAAAATAACATTCCTTACCTCAAAAGAACAAAGTACTTTTAGATCGAATATCGATATAATCTTTGAAGAAAACTTGCACCGTATAGAAACACTCAAGATATCTAAATACTCACAAAAATACACTCGATAATATAGAGAGAGAAAACTTCAGTTTCTGGTGTGATTTTCAATTCTAACCTAAGCACCATATTTATAGAAAAATGTTTAGAAAACCAAATCAGAAAAATTAATAAAATAATATTATTTATAAAAAAATTCCTACGCCCACTTTGAATTCAGATTCTAGCATTTTCCACATGCAAAAGTACAATTTTGGGGCCCACTGTAAGACCCCAAATTTTATGAAATAAAAATATTCAATTTTTCTTATAATTACTATTCAGTAAATGGTTAAATTGATAAAAAGTTAAAGTTAAGGGTGATATATGAATTCTTTTTCAAAATCATGATGGTTATAAAATACTCATTCTTTGTCGGGGAATATTCGTAGTAAATGGAATATTAAATGCGATGACAGCTATGACTCCATTTATGGGCCCCATAATGAGAATAACTATCGGATGAAGAAAGCGACAATTTTGAGTTTTATAAATAAACGGTAATAATTTTACCATTAACACCGCTTGGAATACGGTGGTTAAAATACGATGTCTGGCATGGTTGCATGCGAAGCACACGGTATTGTACAATATTTTTGAATTATTTATTCTTACGTAAGAAGACACTACTCAATAATTATTGCAGTAATTACTGTTCAATATTTTATTTTATTGATTCAATAATTGCTGCGTTGATATTTTATATTATTGTTGTTTCAATAATTGTCATTGCACAGTATCTCTTTTATCAGATCAATAATTCATATTATTTGAATAATATTATTAGATAACATTATTGGCAATGTCTAGAATGTTCTGTCAAGGAGAGATTTGGTCACCTAATTGCGCGCCAGTAAGGAGAAATCTTTATCGGAAAGCCCCCTCTTTCCTGGGAACGGCCTGGTTGTCATTATTGTGATTCTGTAATATTATTTGTGAATACTTATTTATTGATTTATATGATAAGAAAATATTTTTTTGATGTGGATATAAATGATGGATTTATTTATGTGGTTATAAATGAAAGAATTAAAGCTGAGGTATTTTATTAGTATTTTGTCATAATGGAGGCATTAAAAATCAAATCAGTGTTCTTAAAGCTCTATTGCGTGAGTTATAATTTTAATTTGACCGTAGCATCGTTGTGATTTTTGGATATGTTATACATATATAAGTTGAGTATATGTCCACAAATTTTGAACCGTTAAAAATTAACGTATGATTTGTTATGAATTTTAAAAGGTGTTAAAAATCATCCGTTTGTGGATTTCAGATATTTTCTGTTTAGAATTTAGAAAAACTTAAAGCTACAAAGTTGTAGAGAATTTGATTTAAATGTGGAATGGACATAAAATTCATATTTTTTCGATAAAAGGGCTATTTATTATGAATTCTTGAAGTTTCGAAAATAAAATAATTTTATTAAAATTGGGTGGGACCCACTTTTGGTTGGTGTTGAAAACATGTGCTAGAATTTTTGTTCAAGGGTGATGGCTGGTCTTGGTTGGTTTTGGTAGGTGTCTGAAAATAAAATAATAATATTATTTTATTATTTTAGTCTCCTTTTAGCGTTCTAAGATTTTCCTATAAATAGGCGCTTAAGTTAGAATTGAAAATCACACCGAAACAAGTTTTCTTTCTCTCTATATTATCGAAGCGTATTTTTGTGAGTATTTAGATACTTTGAGAGTTGCTATTCAATCTGCAAGGTTCCTTGACTTTTACATTCCAAATTAAGCATCTTTCTTTTTGAGGTAAGGAATTGTAAGGGTTATTATGTTTTTCAGTTTAAGTAATTTTTACGACTCTAAAAATTTTGGAAAAATTTGAAATGATAATTTGATGAGTTTTCTAGATTGTGTCCAAAAATGACTAATTTTGGATGTATAGATTAGGAGTTATGATTTTTTGGGAAAAGACTATTTTAAAAGTAAACCCTTATAACTCCTTTTGGTAAACTCCAAAATTGGTGAAATTTTTATTAGGAGTACATGTATATAATAGCAGTATACTCTGTAAATTTTGAAATTTTTGGACAAAAGTACAGTTTATGATAAATGTCTAAATATTAGACAGTTTTGGCCATATGAAAAATAGTAAATGAATTTTAAAAATTCCGATAAAAATATATGTTCAATATGGGACTATATTCTACTAAATCCTAGAAAAGAAATTTTTTTTTTGACTGATTTGGTATTTTTCATGAAAATAAACTAGTTATGAGTAAATGAATTAAATATGTTATGTGAAGCAAGAAAAGTGAAAAATAGGATTTTATGGCTTGAGAATCCTATATAAGGTTTATGCAGATTTTTGATGAGGGTTTTGGTTATTGGTGATGAAATCTTATGAGTTTGGCATTTTAGGATGATTAAATGCATTAATTAGTAAAGTGTAAACAATTAAAATAAATTATTTATATGTTTAAGAAATGATTAAAATATTGTTGCAATATTAATAATATTAGATTATGAGATTATTAAGTGACTTATAATATTTGGATGAAGGTGTTATAAATATTGATATGGTTTTTATTGTGAAACTTTATCTTTTTGTGTCGGAGTTACTATTCATGAGTTACTATTCATAAGTTACTATTTATGAGTTACTATTCACGAGTTACTATTCATGACAAAATTGGTTTCTTTTTCTGACCAAATTATCGTTGATTTATGAATCTTACTCTTAAGATTAAATCTATATGTTGATTATATTATTTTTATTATCATATATAACATTTTTATAACCCTAATGATGATATTTCTCTTTCACTTGAGTGCAAAAATGGGTAGATTTTTGGTATGATCATGACTATGGGTTCCCTTTGGCCAGTAGTGCAAAGTTGAATTGTTGACTGGTATGATCATGACCATTGAATTTATAATTGAATAACTTTAGCTTAAGTGCAAAGGTAAATTGATCAACATGGTTATAATTATTGTTTATATAAATTTTGAAATGATCATATATTTCTTTGAGATATTAATATCTTTGGCCTGTAGTGCAAAGATGATCTGTTGTTGAATATCTTTGGCATGTAGTGCAAAGATGATCTGGTGTTGAATATCTTTGGCCTGTAGTGCAAAGATGATATGTTGATGAATATATTTGGCTCGTAGTGCAAAGATGTCCAGTTGTTGAAATATCTTTTGCCTATAGTGCAAAGATGAACTGTTGATGAATATCTTTGGCCCGTAGTGCAAAGATGAATTTATTAGTATGATTATGAACAGAAACTGTGATTTGGTATAACCAGGATCTTCGATGTTTTAGGTAAAGATAGGTGATGAAAATTATCTTCGTCCTGGATGAGAAGAGGAATTTCGAACCACAATTATGATTATGAGTTATTCATATGATTGTGGACCAGAAATGTTGATTGATGTTACAGGGATAAAACATTGTTGGTGGATTTTTAACATGGAGAATATAATAGACTTTATGGTCTATTTGAGTCTTCTAATTGATTGCTCGTTCTGCTGCAACTATGGTTAAAATTTTTATCATCTACCATATGTTCTAAATCTCTGATTTATTACTGATGAAGGCTATTGATAATTTAATTATCTTTAGTCATGATATTCTTTTCTTTAGGCTAGTTGTGCTCACCCTTTTGCTTCACAATTCCTTCGGGTAATAAAAGTGTAGGCCGGGGTCGAGCGGGAATAACAAGGGAATAGAATCGATGGTCTATAGAGATGTTGAGGTGAGGTGAATTTAACTTGGAAGGGTGTTTTTCCACTATCATACAAGATGTCTAATGACATACAACCTCGTGTCATCATAAGACAGGGTTGTGCTCATCCACTTGTTGAGTATATCTACCAGCATTATCTATATGATCTTGAAGTCTATTTGAAATATAACTCTCAATTAGAGACAGTGGAGATAATGATATGTCAAGAGAAGACTCGCCATTGGGAAGAATATAATAGTAATCTTCTCATTTTTCTTTGGGGTCTATTGGGTCAACCAAGGATAATTCTGTGGCCATATGATATCTATAATAACCTAAACGCATGGCCTCCCATGTACGAAGGTTTCCTTGAGCACTTCCCAAAGATTCTAATTTCTAAAACAGTTTTCGACTATACCTTTATGTAAGGTTTCATTATGAGGTGCTGTCCATGATTGGGACATGAGTCACAGTTGATATATATTTGTATCCAAACTCACAACATATGTGTTGTTATATTTTTGCACCACAATTGTTGTAATAAAGTTGTAGTTATTTTCCGTACCATGTATTTGGCGACTCAGAATGGGTTGGATGGAATGGACCTATTTTGGGGTCATTACATTTGGTATCAGAGCTTAGGGATATGATCTCTGGCCGAGATCGGGATTAGAACTAAGAGGGGAGAGATGAGTAAATCCTTCGCTAGTGTGTCCTACCTAAGCTTAATTGTTGGTCAGTCATAATATACGGATATTATGTGATATGTTAATTTGCTTAATTAACCCTTGTTTTATGGCGATTTGAGAATGGCGGTGAGAATGCTAACAATGGAGTGAATGAGGCGTGGGGATACCTCTAATCACTAACCATGATAATGTGATGTCTGACGAAGAAGGAATTAGAGATATCCATGTGGTGAGTAAAGAATTGATAGTTGCACCCGAGATAGTTGCAGAGGTAACAGCTGAGAGTGAGGTAGAAGAGGAAGATGAGGTACCTGAGGAGAGTTTATTAGAGGTATTATATGATCAAAATGTAGAATTTCAAAATCGTATTCATGAGTTAGAAGATCAGGCTGAAGAACGACAAGCGGTCGTGGAACATAAGGATGCAACAATTCAAGCTTGTGTTACCCGATATGTGATGCTTGAACAGAAGCATTCTTTGGCAGAATGTAAGATGATAAAGATGGAATCTGAGCTGAAAGAAGAAAAAACTGAACGAGTAAGAATGAGTGATGCATGGGTAAAAGCCACACGACACGTGGATATTGTGGAAAGAGATGTCCGATCTAAGAAGGCTAAAATAGATGATATGAATTTCTCTTTTTGGAAAGCAATTGGGAGAACCCAACATCGAGTTTTGAATTACCCTGTACAGAGCGGTCAACCTGAATTCGATATGGATCGAAGATTGATGATTCAGATCATGAATCAGGAGTACGACGAGGCAGTTGAGGGAGGAATATGCCCTATAAAAAATTATGTTCCAACGGTAGTGATGACGCCAAATCTTGCCCCCAGACAAGTCAGTCCCAGAAGTAGTTCAAGGGATAGCGGTTGTCATGACTTCCCAACAAGTGAGGAACCCAAATGAAGTTATCACGGAGATGAAGCGATGGAGAAATCACGATGACCGGAGATAGAATCAAGAAGTGAAAGCAAGGTATTCTCAACTTTTGAAATACCGAGTACGTAAATTTGGGGGACGAAATTTCATAAGGAGGGAGATTGTAAGACCACGAATTTTATGAAATAAAAGTATTCAATTTTTTATAATTACTATTCAAGGTAAATGGTTAAATTGATAAAAGTTAAAGTTAAGGGTGATATCTGAATTTTTTTTATCAAAATATGCAAGTGGTTATAAAATATTCTTTACGTGCAGGAATATTCGTTTGGTCGTGGAATATTCTTTACATTGGGGAATATTTTAATGCGACAGTAGCGACCATTTGTGGGCCCCATAGCAGAATAACTGTCGGATGAAGAAAAAGACAAATTAAAGTTTTTATAAATAATGGCATAATCGTTATCGTTAACTCGATGTTGGATTCTCCCAATTGCTGTCCAAAAAGCGAAATCCATTTCATTTATTTTGGCCTTATTGGATCGGACGTCTTTTTCTACAATATCAACGTGTCGTGTAGCTTTTACCCATGCATCCTCCATTCTCATTCGTTTGGTTGCTTCTTCTTTCATCAGAACTTTGATCATAGCATTCTCAGATTCCAGCTCTAATATCTTATACTCTGCCAAAGAGTGCTTCTATTCAAGCATCGCACATCGGGTAACACAATTTAGAATTGTTGCATCTCTTTGCTCCACGACCTTTCTTGGTTTCTTGACTTGCTCTTCTTCTACTCATGAATACGATTTTGTAATTCTAAATTTCGATCATAAAATTCTTCTAATAAATTCTCCTCACATTCCTTTTCTTCCTCTTCTTCCTTACTCTCAGCTGCTACCTCTGCTGTAAGACCCCAACTTATTAATGAATAAAATCAAATTTTCCTCTAATTATTATTGTGAATAATAAGGTGTTAATTTGATATAATATTTTGGTTATGGGTGAAATGTGCAAATTTTTCAAAATAAGCAAGTGGTTATAAAATATTCATTTTGTCGAGGAATATTCGTTTGGTCGTGGAATATTCTTTACGTCGGGAATATTAAATGCACGAGCAACCATTTATTTGTGGGCCCATAAATCGGATAACTAATCGAATGAAGAAAACGACAAAATTGAATAACGGCGTAGTTGTTACCGTTAACACTATTGGAATACCCGGTGGTTAAAATACAATGTATGCGCATGGTTTTGCATGAAGAGCACCACTAATTGCAAAGTGTTTTAGAATTATTGATTCTTACGAAGGAAGGCACTACTTAATAATTATTACAGTAATTACTGTTCAATATTTTATTGGTTCAATAATTGATGCGTTGATATTTTTATATTATTGTTGTTTCAATAATTGTTACTGCACAGTATTTCCTATTATCAGATCAATAATTCATATTATTTGAATAATATTATTAGATAACATTATTGGCAATGTCTAGAAAGTTCAGTCTAAGGAGAGGTTTGGTCACCTAATTGCGCGCCAGTAAGGAGAAATCCTTATCGGAAAACCCCCTCTTTCCTGGGAACAGCCTGGTTCTCTTAAATGTGATTCTGTAATATTATTTGTGAATAATTAATTATTGATTCATATGATAAGGAAATATTTATTTTATGTGGATATAAATGAGGGATATATTTTTGTGGTTAAAAATGAAGGAGTTAATGTTGAGGTGTTTTATCGAGATTTTTTGTCGGAATGGAGGTATTAAAAAAATCAAATTAGGGTTTTTGAGATATTTTATGGGGTTATAATTTTTAATCCGAATAGTTGGATCGTTGTGATTTTTGGATATGTTATACATATATAAGTTGAGTATATGTCCACAAATTTTGAACCATTAAAAATGAACGTATGATTTGTTATGAATTTTACGAGATGACTGGTTCAGAAATTGTTGAATTTTCGGAGTTTATCATTTTGGTGGAAAATTCTAGAATTGGTGGGCCCCACTTTTGGTTGGTGAGAAAATGTGCTGAGATTTTTATTCAAATGTGGTAGGCTTGAATAGTAGCAGGTAAAGCCATCAGGTTGCAGGTCAAGTCTGCTTCGGCGTGCTAACATTTTCCTATAAATAAAGGGTTAAGTTAGAATTGAAAATCACACCAGAATTCATAAGTTTTCTCTCTTTCTCTCTCTATATTATTGAGTGTATTTTGTGAGTATTTTGATACTTTGAGAGTTGTTATTCACCTGAAGTCTCATTCATTTCGTATCCGATATTTCGATCGAAATCTTTGCTCGTTTAAGGTAAGGGATATTATTTTCTTCCTAATGATGTTATTCTCTCAACATCATTATGCTGAAATATTGGTCTGAAATTTTTATCAAATTTGGAACTTTTTGTGTCGGGGTTACTATTCATGTATACGACACTATTCACGTATATGACACTATTCACGAATACGGCCTTATTCACC
The DNA here is from genome assembly GCA_020205615.1 of Panax quinquefolius. Classification (NCBI taxonomy): domain Eukaryota; kingdom Viridiplantae; phylum Streptophyta; class Magnoliopsida; order Apiales; family Araliaceae; genus Panax; species Panax quinquefolius. Next base: position 101,310,478 of record CM035166.1, on the reverse strand, counting down.
TAAAAATGAAATTTTCTCCTTTTTATCCAAAATGTCTATTATGGTTACTATCTTTGATTGTATCCATGTTTTGATCATTATTTTTTAATTTTGCTTCGAAATTGGTTATTATGGAGTATTATTAAACTTGGATAAACTGTAATACGAATCCCTAATATTTGTTCTTTTATCTCACTGGATTCGTTTTCTTTAAAATATTTTTTATCATCCTCAGTCCTAAATGATGATATTACTGAATATCTTTGGCCTGTAGTGCAAAGATGAATGATTACCAGATGAATATCTTTGGCCCGTAGTGCAAAGATGAACAGGTGTTGAGATGAACATGACCAACTGGTGATACAAATGAATATCTTTGGCCTGTAGTGCAAAGATGAATATTTGATTCAAGATGAATATTGATTGATGTTACAGGGATAAAATATTGATGATGGACTTTTAAATCTTAGGAGATAGTAGAATTCTTTCTCTATTTGACTCTTCTAATGGATTGTTGTTTCCGCTGCAGTTGTTGATCTAAAACTTGTTGTCGACTGTATTCTATCAGATTTTTCCCTGTTGAAAACTAATGATAATTTGTTGTATATTATCTTAGTCATAATATTCTTTACTGGGCTAGTTGAGCTCACCCTTTTTGTTCCATTTTTCTCAGGAGGCGAGAATATAGCGGGAACTAGTCGGGGTGCGGAGTGATGTTTTCAGTCAGTGGTGTTAGCAGTCCTCACTATTTTATAAAATAGTGTGATAATAATTGTAATAAGGACTCCTTTTGAGTTTTCATACTCTCTAGTAGAGAATAATTGTATTCAAACTCACAGTATTGGGTTGTTATATTTTACACAACAATTGTATTAATGAAGCTGTAGTTGTTTTTGTACCAAGTATTTGGCGACTCATAATGGGTGATGTATACCTATTTTGGGGGCATCACAGTTGGTATCAGAGCTTAGGGATATGATCCCTGGCTGAGATGTGAGACAAGAACTAGGAGGGGAGAGACGGAGAATTCCTTCGCTAGTATGACCTGACTAAGTTTATTTGGTGTTTATTTGGTCGGTCAAAGTATAGGGATAATATATGACACGACTATTAACCCTTGTTTTATGACAGTATTTAAGAATGGCAGCTGAGAATGTTAATAATGGAGTGAATCAGACCGTGGAGACACCTTTGATCACCACCCGGGGGAACGTGCAACAGGAAGACAATATTCCTCCTGTAAACAACACTACCGAACAAATGATGAATGATGGGATGTTTAGAAGCTTTTTGCAGTTCATGCAAAACTAGACGAGGGAGAGTCGTGCACAAAATATGGGTGGAAATGCTAGCAATGCGCTACCGGGTCACAATGAAGCGATTCAGAGTTAGGACCACCAGAATTTAAGGGAAAGCCGGATCCGATCATGGCGGAAATGTGGGTCAAGCAAATTACAAAGATATTCGATGTCTTAGGATGTACGGAGGAACAGAAGGTTCCATTCGCCACCTTTATGTTCCGCATATGAGGCGGATCTCTTTGGTGGGAGTCTCGTGAGCGTACTGACTGAGGCACTCAACATATCTTGGGAAACGTTTCAGAAACTATTTAATGACAAGTACTTTCCTGAAAGTATTCATCATATGAAGGAGGTAGAGTTTATTAGACTGGAATAAAACAATATGACGGTATCCCAGTACGAGGCGAATTTTGCAGAGTTATCCAGGTTTGCACCTCATTTGGTCTAGAATGAGGAACGAATGACGAGGATGTTTCTGAGAGGTCTAAAGCCCGAGATTCAGCAATATCTTATCTCTCATAAATTTTCTTTATATTCAGATATTGTAAACAAGGCTCAATTATTAGAGCAAGATAATAAGTATGTTCAACCGAGGGACCACAACCAGGGTTATACCGGTGGCGGAAGTCATCGGAGCAATGAAAACCAGCAGGGAGGAAAACATTCGGACAAAAGTGGTAATCACTATGGTGGTAATCGTGGCCGTGATAATAGAAGGAGCGAGTCAGGAGGAGATTTCAAAAAGAGAAGGTACAACAATGATAGCGTGAAGACGTCAGCACCAACATCAACTGTTTCTAGGGGAGGAGAACGACCATCGGTCGTATGTTACAAATGCGGGAAAGAGGGACACATTAGCCCAAACTGCCCACAACAGTTCAAGGTATGTTATAACTGTGGAAAGGAAGGTCATATAGCTAAAGATTGTCTTGTTGTGAAACCAAGTTCAACGGGGATAGTGACTCCGAAGGCTGTTCCGGACAAGTCAAAGTCGGTGGTTCCTGGAAGGGCGTTTGTCGTGACTGCCCGAAACGCAAGACACCCGAACGAGGTGATCACGGGTAAGCTAATCTTAAACTCTTGCGAAGTTTATACCTTATTAGATACCGGTTTTAGGAGTGAGCAAAAAACGGATAAAACCGAACTACCGAACCGAACCGAAGTATTTTAACTGATTTATTTTGGTTTTTGGTTTTTTTTTGGAATTTCGGTTATATCCGAATTATTATTCAGTATTCGGTTCCGGTTCCGATTTTCAAAACAGATATTTCGGGTTACCCGAATAACCGGATTTTAATATTTAAAAAAATTAATTATAAATTATTAATCATATATTCATATTATCTATTAACTTCTATTCCTCCATTTTGTTTTCTGAGTTTTACTTTCCCCCCAATTCCATTTTGCCCTAACCCACTCGCCAGTCACCCAGATATGAGACTCGAATTCTCACTCAGTCACTCTCAAATCTCGAATTCTCGATCGTCTCAAGTCTCCGGCCCGGCCTCCACCTCTCCCCTTCTCAGTCTCCGACAGTCCGGCGCGGTCTCTTACTCTCTGCCTCTCGTCTCGACAGTCGACTCTCGACCCTCAGTCTCTCACTGACTCTGACTCAGTCTCCGGCGTGGTCTCTGTCTGTCTCTCTTGACTCTAAGTAAATCAGCCGACTCATGCCCCACCGAGTCATTGTCTTTCAAGTAAGCATTAATTATTTTGGTGGTGCTTTTTGACTTCTATGGTTTTTGTCTGACCGGTTGTTGTGATTTTTAACACTCTATACCTTTTTCACCCTGTAGTTATTTCTTATCTGTGTATTTGTTATATTGCTTGTATATTGCTTGTATAGCTTATTTCATGAATCATGATAGCTGACTATTTAGATTGTATGGTTGTTACTTGTTGGTTAGTTATCTGCTGGAGCTGGACCAAGTGTATGAATGTATGATAGTTGGACCAAGTGTTTTTTAAATTAACAGAGTCACTTGTGAACTTCAAAAATTATTAACATGCATTTACATTCACTTCAAGAACAATAGCTTATTTCATGATAGCTGACTGTTTTTTAAATTAACAGAGTCGCTTGATTTATGCTTGAATATTAATTGCTTGAAGTTTTTGATTTATATAAAATTTTGTTGTTAATGTAATTTGTTTGAAAATTTTAGATGATTTCAAGAAGTATTTTAAATGATTTGCATATGGTGGATGATACAGACGAACCTGACCTTGATGACCTTGATGCAATTGGACATGAGAAAGAGGGGGGTGACAGTGTTCCTACCCCCAATCCCACCCCCACCCCCATAACCACAACCACAACTACAAAGAGTACGGGACAGTCAAAAAATGTAAAGCTGCAAAGAAAGATGATGGCACCTAGATCCAAGGTGTGGACTGAGGGGCACTTCATTCCAATTAAAGATAATGATGGTAATGTCATCAAAGGTAAGTGTACTTATTGTGGAAAAGAATTAGTTGCTGATTCATCTTCAAATGGTACTACTGCTTTAAGAAATCACTTTAGAATTTGTAAAAAAAATCCCATCAACATGGATAAAGCTCAATCCCAACTTGTAGGAATTAAAGAGGGTGAGGGGGAGGTTTGACCAAGAAGTTGTTAGGGCAGCCGTTACTTACAATCTTATTGTAGATGAGCTTCCTTTCAAACATGTTGAGAAAGATGGTTTTAAATGACTTATGCAAGCTGCATGTCCTAGGTTTCAGTTGCCTTCACGTTTTACATTTGCTAGAGACTGCATTCGTTTGTATGATAATGAGAAAATTAAGCCGAAAACATTCCTTAGAAAAAATTATGAACGTGTTTGCCTCACTACTGATTCTTGGACTTCCAATCAACGCTTGAATTATATGTGTGTTACTGCCCATTTTATTGATGAAAATTGGAAATTGCATAAGAAAATCTTAAATTTTCGAACCATCACGAGTCATAAGGGGAAGGACATTGGGGAAATGGTTGAGTCTTGTCTAAAAGAGTGGGGACTTTCTAAAGTTATGACACTCACTGTAGATAATGCTAGCTCAAATGATACAACAGCTGCTTACTTGAGAGAAAGATGTTCATTTTGGAAAACCAATGTCTTGGGTGGTAAGTTCATTCACATGCGATGTATAGCTCACATTATTAATCTTGTTGTGAATGATGGGTTGAAGTTGATTGAGAAATCTATTGAGAATGTAAGGCGTGCAGTGAAGTATGCAAAACAATCCCCGGCTAGGGTTAAGTCATTTAAGGACTGTATTGAGTATTGTGGTCTTCAAGACAAGAAAGGCTTAAGTCTAGATTGCCCAACTAGATGGAACTCTACTTACTTGATGTTAAGTTCAACCTTAAAGTACAAAGAAGCTTTTGATCGATATGGATTTACAGATAATGGCTTTGTAAAAGAGATGGGGGGCCAAGATATTCCAACAGACTCGGATTGGAATAGGGCTAAATTGTTTGTGAGATTCTTAGAACATTTTTATAATCTCACTGTGCGTATTTCCGGCTCATCTTATGTCACATCAAATACTGCATTTCATGAAATAAGTGAAACTTATGTTATGTTGAGTGAGTGGGAAAGAAGCAATGATAGAGAATTGAAACAAATGGCCAAGGCAATGAAAAGAAAATATGATAAGTATTGGGGAAATGTTACAAAGATGAATATGTTGTTGTATATTCCCGTTGTGCTTGATCCTCGGTCTAAGTTGAGTTTTGTTCAATTTATTTTAGACAAAATGTATGGAGATGATGAAATTGAAGTTGAAGATTCGTTGGTAGGTATGGGAGTAGATCTTCATTTTGATATTGACAATGAAGATAGGGAATTAGAATATCAATCAAGGAATAGGGCCACGGGGATAGAGATTGCCGATGGTGTGAAGAAAGCAATGGAAGATATGTTTAATGAGTACAAAAAAAAGTATTCAACTCAAGAAAGTGGGCCAAGTGGCACATCAAGTTTAAGTAACATGTCATCCCAGGGTTCTAATTCAATGGAATCCCAAAATACAAATAGACTTATGGATAAGTTCAAAAGCGTCGGATAGGAGTGATACTTGGAGAAAAATCGGAGTTGGACAAATATTTAAGTGAAGATGTGGAAGAAGCCAGAGTAGTCTTCGATATTTTGGTGTGGTGGAAAGCAAATAGTGCAAGATTCCCTATTCTTTCACGTCTTGCTCGTGATGTGTTGGCTATTCCCATTTCTACTGTTGCTTCAGAATCCGCATTTAGCACGGGGGGGCATTCTTGATTCATTTAGAAGTTCATTGTCTCCTAATATGGTGGAAGCTCTCATATGTGCTCAAGATTGGATTAAAAAGAAGAATTGCATTGATGTGGAGGAAGATAACGACTTTGCCGATAAACTTGAGTGTGGTAATAATTATTGTTTATGTTTATTTTATTGAACTAATTAATAAAACAATTTATAAAAATAATGTGTTTAATTATATTTTTCATTTTTCAGCAATTTCCAAGTTGAGCCTTGCTACTAATGATGCCAATGTTTCCACGAGGACCACAACTCAACTTGATTAATGAGGTAAATTCATCTTTTGATTCATTATTGCTATTTAACTGTATTAGGGGCAACATATATAAACAAATGAGAGTGCTTCGATACTCCCTTTGATAATTCTATGAATTTATGTTGCCTAAAGCAAAATTATTATTGTGATGGTAAAGTCATAAAGATGAAAATTATATATGAGTAGTATTCAAGAGTTGTAGTATCGCTAGCTGCTCTTAAATGAGAAAATTCATGACAGATTATTATTATTAAGTGTGTTGGTTTACCAAACTTTACATATATTCATTATTGCAATTTAATTAATGAGGTAATTGTTGAGCAATGTGGGGGCAAGTCCTTTTTCTTTAGCAATTGTTCACCTGCCAACCATCTTTTTCTTTTTCCATATCTCTTGAGTATGTGTGTTGTGTTGCATATGCAGGTGAAAAGTGGTAAACAAATGCTCTACTGGAATAGAAGTGCAGCAAAGATTGCTTGGTGAATCAAAAGGCGGAAGATGCATTTGTTCGGGTTGCCTTGGTGATATAAGTGGTGCAAGTCGTCACTTGTTGTCAAGGCAGTTGTTTACTTGTTTGTGTAATATGTGATAATGGACTGGACTAGACAGCATAATATGTCGTGGCAGTTGTTTACTTGTTTGTTTGTGTCATGGCAGTTCTTTCAATTCACTGGACTGCATAATGTTGTTTGTTTGTGTAATATGTGGCACTAGACTGCATAATGTTTCAATTCACTGGACTGTCATGGCAGTTGTTTGTGTAATATGTGGTAGATTGTCTTTAAAGTTTCAATTCACTAGACTGTCTTTCAATTCACAGGACAGCAATACTGCTGCTTTTAAATTCGGTTATTAACTGTATAACCGAATAACATGTTCGGTTATTCGGTTATTTGGTTATTCGGTTATTCGGTTATCACATATTTTGGTTATTTATTCGGATACCTAAAACAGGGTCGTTTCGGTTTACGGGTATAACCGAAATCCTAATTCGGTTCGGTTATTATCCGAATGCTCACTCCTAACCGGTTTTACCCATTCTTTTATCTCTCCTACTTATGCTCAACGTTTGAACTTGACTCCGGAGAAATTAGACTTTGACTTATCTGTTGAAACTCCGTTAGGAGAAACTTTCGTTACATCTACTGTTTATAAATCTTGCTTGATTCAAGTTGGTACCATCACATTACCTGGCGATCTTATTTCGTTGAAAATTCTTGCATTTGATGTGATTTTAGGGATTGATTGGTTAACCACGCATCATGCTAAAATTGATTGTTTTCGTAAGGTTGTTAGTTTTCATATTCCTAACCAATCTATTATGCGAATTTAAACAACCAAACCATTAAAGTCAATCACTGTCATTTCAAGCCATAAATTATTCGTTTATTGAAAAACAGATGTCAAGCTTTCTTAGCCCATGTCACGGACTTGAACAAAAACACGTCAGATTTGAATAAAATTTATGTTGTTAATGAATTTCTTGACGTATTTCCTGAAGAACTTCTCGGTCTACCCCCAGAGCGTGAAGTTGATTTTTTTATTGACCTTGAACCTGGCACAAAGCCCATTTCTAAAACCCCATATCGAATGGCTCCTATTGAACTTCAGGAGTTAAAGGTCCAACTACAGGTGTAACGACCCCAAAATAGGTCCATTCCATCCAACCCATTCTGAGTCGCCAAATATATGGTACGAAAAACAACTACAACTTTATTACAACAATTGTCGTGCAAAATACAACAACACATATTTTGTGAGTTTTGATACCAATATATACCAAATGTAACTCTGGACACCAACTTGGATAACACGTCACCATGACACCTTATATAAAGGTACAGTCAAAAACTGTTTTAGAAATTAGAATCTTTGGGAAGTGCTCAAGGAAACCTTCGTACATGGGAGGCCATGCTTTTAGGTTATGGTAGATATCATATGGCCACAGAATTATCCTTGGTTGACCCAATAGACCCCAAAGAAAAACGAAAAGATTACTATCATATTCTTCCCAATGGCGAGTCTTCTCTTGATTTATCATTATCTCCACTTCGTCTCAAATTGAAATTATACTTCAAACAAACACCAAGATCATATAGGTAGTGCTTGTAAATATACTCGACTAGTGGATGAGCACAACCATGTCTTATGATAACACGAGTTTGTATGTCATTAGACATCTTGTATGATAGTGACAAAACACCCTTCCAAAGTTGAGTTACTTCACCCTATTTAATTCACCAAAAATAACTATTAAATGATGTATAAAATACAACACACTAAAGTCCTCAATAAAATTATTTCCATACTCTTTAGGAGAACCTCAACAACTATAGACCACCATTCTATTCCCTTGTTATCCCATTTCAACCCAAATACACTTTTATTACACGAAAGGAATTGTGAAACAAAAGGGTGAAACACAACTAGCTCGATAAAGAATATTATGACTAAAGATAAATAAATTATCAATAGTCTTCATCATGTAATAAATCGAGAGATTTAGAACATATGGTAGTTGATAAAACTTTTCAACCATAGTTGCGTGAACGAGCGATCCATTAAAAGAGTCAAATAGACTATAAAGCCTATTATCTTCTCCACGTTAAAGTCCACCAACAATATTTTATCCTGTAACATCAATCAACAGTTCCTTTCCACAATCATATGAATAACTCATGATCATAATTGTGATTCTAAAATCCTCTTCTCATCCGGAGACGAAGATAATTTTCATCACTTGTCTTTACACGAAACATCAAATATCATGGTTATACCAAATCACAGCCTGCTTCATAATCATACTAATAAATTCATCTTTTCACCACGGGCCAAAGATATTCATCAACAGTTCATCTTTACACTACAAAAGCTAAAGATATTCAACAACAAAGTCATCTTTGCATTACGAGCCAAAGATATTCATCAATAATTCATCTTTGCACTACAAAGCAAAGATATTCAACAACAATCATCTTTGCATTCTGAGCCAAAGATATTCATCAATAATTCATCTTTTACTACAAAGCAAAGATATTCAACAACAGTCATCTTTGCATTACGAGCGAAAGATATTCATCAATAATTCATCTTTGCACTACTGAGGCTAAGATATTCATCAACAAGTCATCTTTGCACTCTGAGCCAAAGATATTCATCATCATTAGCATCTCTTTTGCTATACGCCAAAGATATTCAACAACAAGTCATCTTTGCACTAGAATGAGCCAAAGATATTCAACAATAACAGTCATCTTTGCTTTTACGGGCCAAAGATATTCATCAATAATTCATCTTTTTCACTGAAAGCAAAGATATTCATATATTAAAAAACACATAATCATTTCGGAAGTTATATAACAATAATTATAACCATGTTGATCAATTCACCTTTGCACTTAAGTTAAAAATATTCAATTGTAAATTCAATGGTCATGATCATACCAATCACAATTCAACTTTTTTCCTCTTCGCCAAAGAGAACCCTAGTCATGATCATACCAATAATCTACCCATCTTTACACTCAAGTGAAGAGAATATCATCATTAGGTTTATAAAAATGTTATATATGATAATAAAATCAATATAATCAAAACATCTAGATTTAATCTCAAGAGTAATATTCATAAATCAACTATAATTTGGTTAGAAAAAGAAACCAATTTTTAAGTGAATAGTACCCGTGTTCATACATAAGATCAGTATCGTCGTCGTAGTAACCTAACACGAAAAGATAAAGGTTCATAATAAAATTCATATCCATATTTATAACACCTTAATCCAAATGTTATAAATCACTTAGAAATCTCATAATCTAATATTATTAATATTATAATAATATTTTAATCATTTCTTAAACTTATAAACAATTTATTTAAATTGTTTACACTTTACTAATTAATGCATTTAATCATCATAAAATGCCAAACTCATAAAATTTCATCACCAATAACCAAAACCCTCATCAAAAATCTGCATATACCTCATATATGATTCTCAAACCATAAAATCATATTTTCTAATTTTCTTACTTCACATAACATATTTAATTCATTTACTCATAACTAGAACATTTTCATGAAAAATACCAAATCAGTTCCAAAATATTTCTTTTCTGGGATTTAGCATAAAATAGTCCCATATTGAACATATATTTTTCTTGAAATTTTAAAAATTCATTTACTATTTTCATACTACCAAAACCACCGAATATTTAAACATTTATCATAAATTGTACTTTTGTCCAAAAATTCTGAAATTAATATGGTATACTGATATTATATAGATGTACTCCCAATAAAAATTTCATCAATTTTGGAGTTAATCACAAGGAGTTATAAGCGGTTACTTTTAAAATAGTATTTTCTCATAAAATCCATAACTCCTAATCTATACATCCAAAAATCACCATTTTTGGACACAATCTACAAAACTCATCAAAATATCATTTCAAATTTTTCCAGAATTTTTGAAGGTCCGGAAAAATACAAAACTGAAAAACATAATCACCCTTAAAATCTCTTACTATCCTTTACCTCAAAAGAGCAGTACTTCTGACTGGAATAACGCTGAACGAACTTGCACCGTATAGAAATACTCAAAGTATACTCAAAATACTCACAAGAATACGCTCGATAATATAGAGAGAGAAAACTTCAGTTTCTGGTGTGATTTTCAATTCTAACCTAAGCACCCTATTTATAGGAAAATGCTTAGAACACCAAAGCAGAAAATTTAATAAAATATTAATATAATATATATTAAATTCCTAAGCCCACTCGACCATCGACCATCTGAATTCAGCCACTAATAATGACAAAAAAAAAAAAAAGCGTTTTTGTTATTAAAATTAATTAAAACTTTCAAAAATCAATTATTTGAACTTGAACTTCATAATTCATAATAAATATCTCTTTTATCGGAAAATTCGAATCTCGCAATTTTTATAGGAAATTCAATTCTCTACAACTTTGCGAGAAGAAAGTTTTTCCAAATTCAAATGAAAATTGACCGAAATCCACAAATGACGATTTTTTTGATCATAATCAAATTTCGATCAAGAAATGGGGTCCACCGACATGTTTAACATGTTTTAAACATTTATTGTAACAAAAATATTCTTCCTCCTCATATACTCATATATTCCACATTCATTTGTAAAAATATCACCATTAATATATTATTAAAATAATATATTTAAATGAATTATTTTATCGTAAAAAGATAAAATATTAATTTTCAACAATTATCACTTTAAAATTTTCTCCATCTATATCCACATAAAATAAATATTTTTCTCATCATAAAAATCAATAATTAATTATTCACAAATAATATTACATAATCACAATATTGACAACCGAGCGGTTCCTGAAAGAGGGGCTTTCCAATAAGAATTTCTCACTACTTGCGCCTTGATTAGGTGACCAAACCTCTCCTTAGACGTAACTTTCTAGACATTGCCAATAATGTTATCCAATAATATTATTCGGATAATATGAATTATTGCTCTGATAATGGAAAATCTTTATCGTAGTGATAATTATTGAAACAACAATAATATAAAATATCAACGTAGCAATTATTGAATCAATAAAATATAATATTGAGCGATAATTACTTTATGATTATTGAGTAATGCCTTCTTCTAAAAAAAAAAAATTATCATGCTTCATGAATAGTACTAAATGAATAGTAACTCGTGAATAGTAACTCGTGAATAAGAATCATGAATAATAACTTCGTGAATAGTAACTCGTAATAGTAACTTCATGAATAGTAACTCGTGAATAGTAACTCATGAATAGTAATTAAAAAAATTGAATACTTTTATTTCATAAAATTCGGGGTCTTACAATCTCCCTCCTTATGAAATTTCGTCCTCGAAATTTACGTACACTGTATTTCAAAGAGTTGAGAATACCTTGTTTTCATTTCGATTCTATCTCCCACATCATGATTTCTCCATTGCTCATCTCCTCAGATTTGGATATCATTCTAGAATACTGACTTTCAAAACAAGGGTTAATTTAACAAATTAACATATCACATAATATCCCGATATTATGACTAACCAACAAATAAGCTTAGGTAGGACACACTTTAGCAAAGGATTTACTCATCTCTCCCTCCTAGTTCTAATCCGATCTCCGCGGAGATCATATCCCTAAGCTCGATACCAAATGTAACGACCCCAAAATAGGTCCATTCCATCCAACCCATTCTCGAGTCGCCAAATATATGGTAGTGCAAAAAAACAACTACAACTTTATTACAACAATTGTCGTGCAAAAATACAACAACACACGTATTTTGTGAGTTTTGATACCAATATATACCAAATGTAACTCTGACACCAACTTGGATAACACATCACCATGACACCTTACATAAAGGTGCAATTCAAACTGTTTTAGAAATTAGAATCTTTGGGAAGTGCTCAAGAAAACCTTCCGATACATGGGAGGCCATGCTTTTAGGTTATGGTAGATATCATATGGCCACGAAATTATCCTTGGTTGATCCCATAGACCCCAAAAGAAAAACGAGAAGATTACTATCATATTCTTCCCAATGGCGAGTCTTCTCTTGATTTATCATTATCTCCACCGTCTCAAATTGAGAATTATACTTCAAACAAACACCAAGATCATATAGGTAGTGCTCGTAAATATACTCAAAGAAGTGGATGAAACTGACAACCATGTCTTATGATAACACGAGTTTGTATGTCATTAGACATCTTGTATGATAGTGACAAAACACCCTTCCAAAGTTGAGTTCGCTCACCCTATTTAATTCACCAAAATAACTATTAAATGATGTATAAAATACAACACACTAAAGTCCTCAATAAAATTATTTCCATACTCTTTAGGAGAACCTCAACAACTATAGACCACCATTCTATTCCTTGTTATCCCCGCCAACCCAAACTACACTTTTATTACACGAAAGGAATTGTGAAACAAAAGGTGAGCACAACTAGCTCGATAAAGAATATTATGACTAAAGATAAATAAATTATCAATAGTCTTCATCGATGTCGTCGAGATTTAGAACATATGGTAGTTGATAAAACTTTTCAACCATAGTTGCGGTAGAACGAAGCGATCCATTAAAAGAGTCAAATAGACTATAAAGCCTATTATCTTCTCCACGTTAAAAGTCCACCAACAATATTTTATCCTGTAACATCAATCAACGGTTCCTTTCCACAATCATATGAATAACTCATGATCATAATTGTGATTCTAAAATCCTCTTCTCATCCGGAATGAAGATAATTTTCATCACCGTCTTTACACGAAACATCAAATATCATGGTTATACCAAATCACGGTTCTTGTTCATAATCATACTAATAAATTCATCTTTCACCACGGGCCAAAGATATTCATCAACAGTTCATCTTTACACTACAAAGCAAAAGATATTCAACAACAGTCATCTTTGCATTACGAGCCAAAGATATTCATCAATAATTCATCTTTTTTACAAAGCAAAGATATTCAACAACAGTCATCTTTGCATTACGATCTTTTCATCAATAATTCATCTTTGCACTACGAAAGATATTCAACAAAGATATTCATTACAGCAAAGATATTCATCAATAATTCATCTTTGCACTTGCTGCACTAAGATATTCATCAACAAGTCATCTTTGCACCACGAGCCAAAGATATTCATCATCAGCCATCTCTCTTTGCATACATGCCAAAGATATTCAACAACAAGTCATCTTTGCACTACGAGCGAAAGATATTCAACAACAATCTTTTTGCACTACGGGCCAAAGATATTCATCAATAATTCATCTTTTGCTACGGTAAGCAAAGATATTCATATATTAAAGAAACACATAATCATTTCGGAAGTTATATAACAATAATTATAACCATGTTGATCAATTCACCTTTGCACTTAAGTTAAAAATATTCAATTGTAAATTCATGGGTCATGATCATACCAGGTCACAATTCAACTTTTTCCTCATCGCCAAAGAGAACCCTAGTCATGATCATACCAATAATCTACCCATCTTTACACTCAAGTGAAAGAGAATATCATCATTAGGTTTATAAAAATGTTATATATGATAATAAAATCAATATAATCAAAACATCTAGATTTAATCTCAAGAGTAATATTCATAAATCAACTATAATTTGGTTAGAAAAAGAAACCAATTTTTAAGTGAATAAGTACCCGTATTCATACATAATCTGTAGTATCGTGCGTAGTAACCTCGATACGAAAAAGATAAAGGTTCATAATAAAATTCATATCCATATTTATAACACCTTAATCCAAATGTTATAAATCACTTAGAAATCTCATAATCTAATATTATTAATATTATAATAATATTTTAATCATTTCTTAAACTTATAAACAATTTATTTAAATTGTTTACACTTTACTAATTAATGCATTTAATCATCATAAAATGCCAAACTCATAAAATTTCATCACCAATAACCAAAACCCTCATCAAAAATCTGCATATACCTCATATATGATTCTCAAACCATAAAATCATATTTTCTAATTTTCTTACTTCACATAACATATTTAATTCATTTACTCATAACTAGAACATTTTCATGAAAATACCAAATCAGTTCCAAAAATATTTTTTCTGGGATTTAGCATAAAATAGTCCCATATTGAACATATATTTTTCTCGAAATTTTAAAATTCATTTACTATTTTTTCATACGGCCAAAACCACCGAATATTTAAACATTTATCATAAATTGTACTTTTGTCCAAAAATTCTGAAATTAATACGGTATACTGATATTATATAGATGTACTCCCAATAAAAATTTCATCAATTTTGGAGTTAATCACAAGGAGTTATAAGCGGTTACTTTTAAAATAGTATTTTCTCATAAAATCCATAACTCCTATCTATACATCCAAAAATCACCATTTTGGACACAATCTACAAAACTCATCAAAATATCATTTCAAATTTTTCCAGAATTTTTGAAGGTCCGGAAAAATACAAAACTGAAAAACATAATCACCCTTAAAATCTCTTTACTATCCCTTACCTCAAAAAAAGCGAAGATTGACATTGGAATAACGCCGAATCGAACTTGCACCGTATAGAAATACTCAAAGTATACTCAAAATACTCACAAGAATACGCTCGATAATATAGAGAGAAAAAACTTGATTTACGGTGTGATTTTCAATTTAACCCAAGCACTTTATTTATAGGAAAATGCTTAGAACACCAAAAGCGAAAAAATTTAATAAAATATTAATATAATATATATTAAATTCCTAAGCCCACTCGACCATCTGACCATCTGAATTCAGCCACTAATAATGACAAAAAAAAAAAAAACGTTTTTGTTATTAAAATTAATTAAAACTTTCAAAAATCAATTATTTGAACTTGAACTTCAAAAATTCATAATAAATATCTCTTTTATCGTAAAATTGAATCTCACGTGTTTTTATAGGAAATTCAATTCTCTACAACTTTGCATAAGAAAGTTTTTCCAAATTCCAAATGAAATTGACCAAAAATCCACAAATGCAGACGATTTTACGATCTATAATCAAATTTCGATCGAAGAAATGGGGTCCACCGAAACATGTTTAACATGTTTTAAACATTTATTGTAACAAAAATATTCTTCCTCCTCATATACTCATATATTCCACATTCAATCGTAAAAATATCACCATTAATATATTATTAAAATAATATATTTAAATGAATTATTTTATCGAGAAAAGATAAAATATTAATTTTCAACAATTATCACTTTAAAAATTTTCTCCATCTATATCCACATAAAATAAATATTTTTCTCATCATAAAAATCAATAATTAATTATTCACAAATAATATTACATAATCCTGAATATTGACAACCGAGCGGTTCCTGAAAGAGGGCTTTCGATAAGAATTTCTCTCTTCTTGGCGCTGATTAGGTGACCAAACCTCTCCTTAGACAGAACTTTCTAGATATTGCCAATAATATTATTCAGATAATATGAATTATTACTCCGATAATGGAAAATATTTATAGTGATAATTATTGAAACAACAATAATATAAAATATCAACGTAGCAATTATTGAATCAATAAAATATAATATTGAATGCGAGTAATTACATATAATGTTATTGAGTAATGCCTTCTTTTACGAAAAAAAATTATCATGCTTCATGAATAGTACTCGTGAATAGTAACTCGTGAATAAGAACTCATGAATAAGAACTCGTGAATAAGAACTTCGTGAATAGTAACTCATGAATAGTAACTCGTGAATAGTAACTTCATGAATAGTAACTTCGTGAATAGTAACTCGTGAATAGTAACTCATGAATAGTAATTAAAAAAATGAATACTTTTATTTCATAAAATTGGGGTCTTACAACGAGAGTTGTTGGACATCCGCTTTATTCGATCCCAAGACATCTCCTTAGGGTGCTCCGTGTTGTTATTAAAGAAGAAAGATGGTAGTATGCGACTTTGTATCGACTATCGGGAATTGAACCATGTCACCATCAAGAATAGGTATCCACTACCTCGCATTGATGACCTGTTCGACCAGTTGCAAGGAGCATAATTCTTTTCAAAGATCGATCTTCATTCTGGATATCATCAGATGAAGATTAAAACTGAAGATATTCCAAAGACTGCTTTCAGAACTCGGTACGGGCATTATGAATTCTTAGTCATGTCATTTGGATTGACTATTGCTCCTACTGCTTTCATGGATATGATGAACCATGTGTTCAAAGAATATTTGGATCAGTTCGTTGTTGTCTTTATTGATGACATCCTCATCTATTCCAAAAGCCGTGAAGATCATGAGTGCCATTTGAAGCTAGTACTTCAAAGGCTTCGGGATAACAAGCTATATTCCAAGCTGAAGAAATGCGAGTTCTGGCTTGAGGAAGTAGCATTCCTTGGGCACATGGTGTCAAAACATGGAGTATCTGTTGACCAAGCGAAGATTGAAGCCATACAAAGTTAGGAGCAACCAAAGTGAGTCGGTGATCAAGACGTAGCTTTCTAGGCTTAGTAGTTACTATCGGAGATTCGTGGAAGGATTTTCTCGAATCGCTACTCAGCTAACTCAATGACTCAGTAAAGATATAAAATTCGGTTGGAGCGAGGACTGTGAGAAGAGTTTTCAAGAACTCAAGAGAAGACTCATTTAAGACTGTTGGACAATACCATCCGGTTTGGATGGATTTGTTATCTACAAATGCTGCTTGCAAAGGGTTAGGATGTGTTCTCATGCAACATGGGAAAGTCATAGCTTATGCCTCGCGACAACTCAAAGAATATGAGAGAAATTATCCTACTCATGATTTGGAGTCATGCGATCGTTTCGCGTTAAAGATCCGGAGACACTACACAGTATGGGGAGAAAGTGGAGATCTATCTACGGATCATAAAAGCCTCAAATATTTCTTCACCCAAAAGGAACTCAACATGCGGCAACGACGTTGGCTCGAGCAATAAAGATTACGATCATACCATTCTATATCATCCTGGAAAAGCGAACGTAGTAGCTGACGCATTGAGTAGAAGATCATACGCGGCACGAAAGTGCAATGTTGTTAACACAAAGGCCCATTTTGTATGACTTGCAAAGGATGGAGATAGAGATGAAGGCTCCAAGTACCCACGTGATGATATCAAACATACGAAAGTAGAAATCGACTTTAATCGATAAAGTTAAAGTCGCTTTCAAGCTACTGACATGGAGTGATGCGTATGAAGAAAAAAGTGTAAGAAGGTGCTATTCCAGAAGCAAGAATCGATGAAGAAGGAATACTTTGAGTCAACTCCAGACTTTGTGTTCTTAACGATTTTGACTTGAAGCATAGAATCATGATGGAGGCACACAACACACCGTTTGCAATCCATCCTGGGAGTACCAAAATGTATCATGATCTTCGACATACATTTTGGTGGAGCAATATGCAAAGAGAGATCGCGGAGTTTATCTCGAGGTGTTTAACTTGTCAACGTGTAAAGGCGGAGCATCAAATGCCAAAGGGTCCATTACAACCACTTGATATTCCAAAATGGAAGTAGGAACACATTACTATGGATTTCGTTACGGGTATTCCCAAGGTTTCTCAAGGCATAGATGCGATTTGGGTTATTGTTGATAGATTAACCAAGTCTGCCCACTTCTTGCCTATACGTGAGACTTATTCCCTTGAACGTCTTGCTAGTATGTACGTAGATGAGATTGTGAGATTGCATGGCATGCCAGTATCCATAGTTTCGAATCATGACCCAAGATTCACTTCACGATTTTGGGTTAGCTTGCAGAAAGCTATGGGCACGGACTTACGATTCAGTTCGGTATACCATCCTCAAACGGACGGACAATTAGAAAGGACTATTCAAACTCTTGAAGATATATTAAGACTACGTGTCCTAGATTTTAAAGGGAGTTGGGATAAGTACCTACCATTGGAGGAATTCTCATACAACAACAGTTATCAGGCAAGTATAGGCATGTCTCCATTCGAGGCGTAGTATGGAAGAAAATGTTGTTCTCCAGTATGTTGGGACGAGGTGGGTGAAGCAACATTGTTGGGACCAGAGTTGGTACGAATGACTACAGAGAAGATCCAAACGATTCGACAACGTATACAAATGACACAGGATCGACAAAAGAGTTATGCGGATCTTCATCGGAAGGACGTGGAATTTAATATTGGGGATCATGTATTGTTACATATTGCACCATGGAAAGGAGTTACAAGATTTGGGAAGAGAGGAAAGCTCAATCCACGATTTGTTGGTCCATTTGAAATTCTTGACCGAATAGGAAATGTGGCCTATAGACTTTAATTACCTCCAAGTATGTCTCGTGTTCATAATGTTTTTCACATATCTGTGCTTCGTAAATATGTGAATGACCTGAACCACATTATTGAGTTAGAACCGGACGAGATAGCCGAAGATTTAACATACGAGGAGGTACCTGTTAAGATATTGGATAAGAAAGAGCATGTCCTACGCACAAAGGTTATACTACAAGTTAAGGTTTTGTGGAGAAACCATGCTATTGAAGAAATAACCTGGGAGTTAGAATCAGAAATGAAAGCGAGGTATCCTCACCTTTTCGAAACACCAGGTACGTACGTCAATTTCGAGGACGAAATTTCATAAGGAGGGGAGATTGTAAGACCCCAACTTATTAATGAATAAAATCAAATTTTCCTCTAATTATTATTGTGAATAATAAGGTGTTAATTTAATATAATATTTTGGTTATGGGTGAAATGTGCAAATTTTTCAAAATAAGCAAGTGGTTATAAAATATTCATTTTGTCGGGGAATATTCGTTTGGTCGTGGA
Organism: Panax quinquefolius; assembly: GCA_020205615.1. NCBI lineage: Eukaryota > Viridiplantae > Streptophyta > Magnoliopsida > Apiales > Araliaceae > Panax > Panax quinquefolius. The sequence goes on along the minus strand of CM035166.1, from coordinate 101,291,295 downwards.
ATATTCTTTCCACGAGAGAATATTCGCACGACTAGCGACCGTTTATTCAGGGCCCTATAACGGATAACTATTGATGAAGAAAATGACAAAAATTAAATAACGACGTAGTTATTACCGCTAACACTATTGGAATACCCTATGGTTAAAATACAAGAATAATGCTGCTGGTTGCATTAAAGAAGACACCTGATTGCACGCGATATTTTAGAATTATTGATTCTTACGAAGGAAGGCACTACTCAATAATTGTTACAGTAATTACTGTTCAATATTTTATTGGTTCAATAATTGTTGAGTTGATATTTTTATATTATTGTTGTTTCAATAATTGTTACTGCACAGTATTTCCTATTATCAGATCAATAATTCATATTATTTGAATAATATTATTAGATAACATTATTGGCAATGTCTAGAAAGTTGTGTCTAAGGAGAGGTTTGGTCACCTAATTGTGTGCCAGTAAGGAGAAATCCTTATCGGAAAGCCCCCTCTTTCCTGGGAACAGCCTGGTTGTCATAAATATGATTCTGTAATATTATTTGTGAATAATTAATTATTGATTCATATGATAAGAAAATATTTATTTTATGTGGATATAAATGAGGGATATATTTTTGTGGTTAAAAATGAAGGAGTTAATGTTGAGGTGTTTTATCAGTATTTTTGTCGGAATGGAGGGTATTAAAAATCAAATTAGGGTTTTTGTGATATTTTGCGGGGGTTATAATTTTTAATCCGACCGTTGGATCGTTGTGATTTTTGGATATGTTATACATATATAAGTTGAGTATATGTCCACAAATTTTGAACCGTTAAAAATGAACGTATGATTTGTTATGAATTTTACGAGATGACTGGTTCTGAAATTGTTGAATTTTCGGAGTTTATCATTTTGGTGGAAAATTCTAGAATTGGTGGGCCCCACTTTTGGTTGGTGAAAAAATGTGTTGAGATTTTTATTCAAATGTGGTAGGCTTGAATAGTAGCAGGTAAAGCCATCAGTGTTGCAGTCAAGTCCGCTTTTGCCGTCTTAACATTTTCCTATAAATAGAGGGCTAAGTTAGAATTGAAAATCACACCAGAATTCATAAGTTTTCTCTCTTTCTCTCTCTATATTATTGAGTGTATTTTGTGAGTATTTTGATACTTTGAGAGTTGTTATTCAGCACAAGTTTCATTCAGCCTCGTATCCGATATTTCGATCAGAAGTACTGTTCGTTTAAGGTAAGGGATATTATTTTCTTCCTAATGATGTTATTCTCTCAACATCATTATGCTGAAATATTGGTCTGAACTTTTTATCAAATTTGAAACTTTTTGTGTCGGGGTTACTATTTATGTATACGACACTATTCATGTATATGACACTATTCACGAATACGGCACTATTCACCTAAAAAATAAAATTTTCTCCTTTTTATCCAAGATGTCTATTATGGTTACTATCTTTTATTGTATCCATGTTTTGATCTTTATTTTTGAATTCGCTTGAAATTGGTTATTATGGAGTATTATTGAACTTGGATAAAAGCTAAATATGAATCCCTAATATTTGTTCTTTTATCTCACTGGATTCGTTTTCTTTAAAATATTTTTCATCATCCTCAGTCCTAAATGATGATATTACTGAATATCTTTGGCCTGTAGTGCAAAGATGAATGATTACTTGATGAATATCTTTGGCCCGTAGTGCAAAAGATGAGCAGTGTTGAGATGAACATGACCAATTTGGTGATACTGAATGAATATCTTTGGCACATAATGCAAGATGAATATTTGATTCAAGATGAATATTGATTGATATTACAGGGATAAAATATTGATGATGGACTTTTAAATCTTAGGAGATAGTAGAATTCTTTCTCTACTTGACTCTTCTAATGGATTGTTGTTTCCGCTGCAGTTGTTGATCTAAAACTTGTTGTCGACTATATTCTATCAGATTTTTCCCTGTTGAAAATTTGTTGTATATTATCTTAGTCATAATATTCTTTACTGGGCTAGTTGAGCTCACCCTTTTTGTTCTATTTTTCTCAGGAGGCGAGAATATAGCGGGAACTATTCGGGGTGCGGAGTGATATTTTCAGTCAGTGGTGTTAGCAGTCCTCATTATTTTATAAAATAGTGTGATAATAATTGTAATAAGGACTCCTTTTGAGTTTGTATACTCTCTAGTAGAAAATAATTGTATTCAAACTCAAAGTATTGGGTTGTTGAATTTTACACAACAATTGTATTAATGAAATTGTAGTTGTATCTGTACCAAGTATTTGGCGACTCATAATGGGTGATGTATACCTATTTTGGGAGCGTCACATCTGCGACTATCTCGGGTGCAACTATTAATTTTTCACTCACCACATGGATATCTCTAATTCTTTCTTCGCCTGACATCACATTATCTTGGTTGGAGATTAGAGCTTTCTCCACGGTTTCATTCATTCAATTGTTAATATATTCAGCTGCCATTCTCAAATACTGCCACAAAACAAGGGTTAATTTAACAAATTAACATATCACATAATATCCCTATATTATGACCGACCAACAAATAAGCTTAGGTAGGACACACTAGCGAAGGATTTACTCTTCTCTCCCCTCCTAGTTCTATTCCCCGATCTCCGCCAGAGATCATATCCCTAAGCTCTGACACCAACTGTGACGCCCCCAAAATAGGTATACAACACCCATTCTGAGTCGTCAAAATACATACGTGTAGAAACAACTACAACTTTATTAATACAACATAAAAACTGTGAGTTTAAATACAAATATTGTCATCTAGACAATATCCACACTCAAATAAGTCCTCATTACAATTATTAATACACTATTTTACAGAATAGTGAGGACTACTAGAACCATCATTCCACACCCCGACTAGTACTCGCTACATTCTCGCCTCCTTAGAAGAAAAATGGAACAACAAGCAAAAGGGTGAGCTCAACTAGCCCAGTAAAGAACATTATGACCAAGATAATATAGAACAAATTATCGTTAGTCTTCAACAGGGAAAAATCTAATAGAATACAATAGACAACAAGTTTTAAATAAATATTCGCAGCGGAAATAATAATTCATTAGAAGAGTTAAGTAGAGAATGAAATCTACTATCATCTATGAATTTAAAAGTCCATCATCGATATTTATCCCTGTAACATCAATCAATATATATCTGGAATAAAATATTCATCTTTGCACTACAGGCCAAAGATATTCATCATTAGTCATGTTCATCTAAACACTGCTCATCTTTACTGACTACGGCCAAAGATATTCATCAAAAAATCATTCATCTTTGCACTACATGCCAAAGATATTCAGTAATATCATCATTTAAGATTGAGGATGATGAAAAATATTTTAAAGAAAACAAATTCAGTGAAACAAAAGAATAAATATTAAGGATCCGTACTTTAAACAATCCAAGTTCAAAAATACTTCATAAATAACCAGAGTGGAGTAAAATTCAAGAATAATCAAAACATGGATACAATCAAAGTTAGTATCCATAATAGATATTTTGGACAAAAAGAAGAAAATTCTATTTTTCGAATGAATAGGTCAGATATCGTGAATAGTATCGATATCGTGAATAGTAACTCAAACACTAAAAGATAGAAATTTTACAAAAAAATTATCATGCTTAAATGAATAGTACTTTCGTGAATAGTAACTCGTGAATAGTAACTCATGAATAAGAACCCCAGACATGAAAAGTTCCAAATTTGATAAAAAGTTCCAACCAATATTTCTAAGATAATGATATTGAAGAAATAATATCACTTACTGAAGAAAATAACATCCCTTATCTCGAAAGAATAAGATTTTACATTTGGAATCTTTGGGTATAATCTTTGAAGGAACTTGCATCGTATAACAACACTCAAAGTATCAAAATACTCACAAGAATACGCTCAATATATCGAGAGAGAAGATTTCAGTTTCTGGTGTGATTTTCAATTCTAACTTAAGCACCCTATTTATAGGAAAATGCTTAGAACACCAAAGCAGAAAATTTAATAAATTAATAATATAATTTTCTTAATTTCCTTAGCACACCACACCAGCTGATTTCAACCATTAACATGTGCCACTCAATTTCCTTAGAGCACCAAAACATTTTTCTTAAAATAAATAATAAAAACTTCCAAAAATCAATTATTTCGGAACTACGAAACTTCAATAATTCATAATAAATAGCCCTTTTATCAGAAAAATTCGAACCACATATCTTTTCCATAGGAAATTTCATTATCTACAACTTTACAGAATATAATTTTTCTAAATTCTAAACAGAAATTGATCGAAATCCACAAACGGGCGATTTTACAGGCTATAATCAAATTTCAGTCAAGAAATGGGGTCCACTACACACAAAACATGTGTTAATCATTTAATGCAACAAAAATACTCTTTCTCCTCATATACTCATATATCCCACATTCATTGTAAAAATATCATCATTATTATATAATATAATAAAATATTATTTTATCAGAAAAAATAAAATATTAATTTTTAACAATTGTCACTTTAAAAAATTTTCTCCATCTATATCCACATAAAATCAATATTTCCCTCTTCATATAAATCAATAATTAATTATTCACAAATAATATTACGTAATCACAATCATCGATAACCGGTCGTCGTTCCGGAAAGAGGGGCTTCGATAAGAATTTCTCCTTCTTGGTGCAAATTAGGTGACCAAACCTCTCCTTGTATGAACTTTCTAGACATTGCCAATAATGTTTTCTAATAATATTATTCGGATAATATGAATTATTGCTTCGATAATGAAAAATACATGTGTAGTGACAATTATTGAAACAACGATAATATAAAATATCAACGCAAAGAATTATTGAATCAATAAAATAAAATAATTTGAGCGATAACTCATAACAATTATTGAGTAGTGTCTTCTTACGTAAGAATCAATAATTGGTGCAATACCGCAAAGCATCTTGTGCAACAATTACGCGTGTTTTAACCACCGGGTATTCCAATAGTATTAATCTGTGAACAATCTGCGTCGTTATTTTATAAACAACTTATACTTGTCGTTTTCTTCATCCAATCGCTTTTTGTTATGGGGCCATACAAAGGTCGCTACCGTCGCATTTAATATTCCCCGACAAAGAAGAATATTTCCACGACCAAACGAATATTCCCCGACAACAATGAATATTTTATAACCACTTGCTTATTTAAAATATTTGCGCATTTTACCCACAACTAACCACATTAATCAAATCAACCCTTACTATTTCAAAGTAATAAATAGAGGAAATTTAATTTTATTTATAATAAGTTGGGGTCTTACAAATATGAACTAGAAGTTCAAAGGATTATTCATTTGCAATGAATTGTAAATCAATTACCAGAATTATTCACCGATAATAAGAAAATAGTGATATCTCACATTCTAGCTGCTAATACTCTAGCAGGGATTGAAGTCCCTGTAGGACAATTAGTTAATACGGCAGAAAATTGAATCAAAGTCACACCTGAAACGTGGAAGAATGATCGGTGTTAAAGATAAAATTACCCAGAAGAAGAAAGTACAAGAAAAACAAGTTGCAACCTATAAAGAGGCTATACCCATGAAACAGACTACAAAAAAATTATTGATCTATCAAAACTTATAAACAAAAATCTCCTGTAAATAAAACTCTTGAAGAGTTATCTCCTGAAGAGGATGAGTTATCTCTTGAAGAGGATCAAGTACCTGAAAATAACGAGATCTTGATACATTATGTATATACAAGAGTCGGATATATTGGATAGAAATAAAATTATTGTCGATAACATATTTTCATATAAAGTTGTTCTTGATATTACCAGAAGTAATGATCATGAATATGAACCACAAATCGTTGATGAATGTTCAACGTAGAAATGTTTAGCCAATGTAGAAAGAGGCGATTCAAGCAGAATTAAATTCACTAAGTAAATGTGAAGTTTTTGGACCTATAGTCCGAACACCTAAAGGCGTAATGCATGTTGGATATAAAAGGGTATTTGTATGTAAACGAAATAATAAAACTGAAATTATAAGGTACAAAGTGCGACTTGTAGCACAAGGTTTCTCGCAGAGACCTGATATTGATTATGAAAAAAATATGCTCCTATAATGGATGCAATTACATTCAGATTTTTAATTAGCTTGGTAGCAAGAGAAATTAATGGATGTTGTTACATCATATCTGTATGAATCATTAGATAATTATATCTACATGAAAATTCCTGAAAGATATAAAATGCCTGAAGCATAAATTCTATATCTCGAAGTATGTATTCTATCAAGCTACAAAGATCCTTATATGGGTTAAAGCTATCCGGATGCATATTGTGGTATAATCACCTAAGTGTATATCTTTTGAAAGAAGGATTTGAGAATAATCCAATTTGTGCATGCATTTTTATCAAAAGAACATAATATGGATTTATTATTACTATATTTATTGATGAAAGATCTTTCTCTAGAAGAGTCGACAAAAACAACAAATTTGAAATGAAAGATATTGCTAAGACACATTTTTGTCCTGCCCTACAAATTAATCTATGAAATTCTTGTTCATCAATCAACATACACAGAAAAAGTCCTGAAGCAACTTTACATGGATAATGTTAATCCCATGATTACTCTAATGATAGATTGGTCACTTGATATCAAGAAAGATCTGTTTTGACCACAAGAAAATGATGAAGAAACTTTTGGTCCTGAAGTATCATATCTTCGTGAAATTGATGTTTTGGTCCTGAAGTACTATATCTTAATGTAATTGGTGCTTTGATGTATCTTGCAAGTTTCACACAACCTCATATAGCATTTGCAGTCAACTTACTAGTAAGATGTAGTTATGCACCAACTTAGAGACATTTGAATAGAATTAAACATATTTTACGTGAGACTATTGATTTGGGATTATTCTATCCAAAGGGTGATAGAACCAAGCATATTGCATCAAAATTATTTTATACACATGAGCCCCAGAAGAATGGCGAAATTGATATCAAGCATATATGATCATGTGATAATTTGGTTGATATATTCATTAAGTCATTACCAACTACGATTTTGAAGAAGATGGTGTACAATATTGTCATACTTCGACTTAATGATATTTTTATCATGAACAATGAAAATTCTATGTACTTATGAAGGGGAGTAAAAACGATATGTGCTGATTATACTCTTTTACCTTCGCTAAGATTTTTTTCCCACTTGGTTTTCCTTTGCAAGCTTTTAATGAGGCAATCCCAAGGCACTAGAGGTTATACAAGAATATTATACTCTTTTCCTTGGCTAATTTTTTTTCCCATAGGATTTTTATTTTTGTAAGGTTTTTAACGAGACATATTCTTAGAAAATTGTTGCAAAAGAACTTCATCCATTCTGTATGAAAACAATGCTGCATGTATAGCTCAATTAAAGGGAGTATACATCAAATGAGATGGAACAAAGCATATATCATCGAAATTCTTTTTCACATATGACTTTGATAAGTGTAGTGACATTGATGTTCAACAAATTTGCTCAAAAGATAATCTAGTAGATTTGTTCACCAAAGCATTACCAACTACAACATTTGAAGGATTGCGGCGCAATATTAGAATATGACAGCTGAAGGACTGAAGGATACATTCATGATGGGGAGCTAATACGCGCTGCACTCTTTTTTCCTCAACTAAGGTTTTTTTCTCATTGGGTTTTTCCAGGTAAAATTTTTAATGAAGCAGTTTTCTATGCGTATTACTATACAATTAACATCCAAGGAGGACTGTTATAAATTATAATATATATATATATATATATATATATATATATATAAAATGGATGTTTAGATTCATTCCTCTCATCTTTATTGTAATGATCTTTTGAAACTCTCATATTTTTTAAGTTTTGAACTAATGGCCTTCGAGTTTTGAAACCTCTAAATATTGATGTTGATGTACCTATAAATAAATCTATCTAATAAAATACAATTTATTTTGAATTTTCTGCTAACTCAATAAATTATCTAGACCGTTCAAAATTTAAAATAAATCCCACCGTTCATATAATGCCGAAGACACAGGATACAACTAGTATATTATAAAGAGAATGAGATATATGAAAATATAAGGAGAATGCCGTTTCTTTTCGCCTATCATTGTTTTTAATATTAGGATTCTTTTATAATAATTATAGATTTTTTTTTATAAAAAAATATTTTAACTGTTCCAATCTCTGAAGAATCCAAACATAACAAGAGGAGAAGGTGGAAAAGAAAAACAGAGGCATCAAATTCAATCAGAATGAAACCAAGGTTGGACGGATCATAGCAGGCGGAGATAGAGATGAAGTTCGCCGTGAAAGCATGGAGCATGAATGGAAGGGCTAAAGTAGGTTCTCTGCACTTGGGCAGCTGCTCACATCCAATAGAGACTCCTGCCCTACTGCTCACTACGCGTAAAGGGCTGCCCGTTTACATCTCACCTGACATTCTCACCTCCCTTCCTTCCCCTGATTCTTTTCTACTTCAATGTAGCCCTCTTCACTTGTAAGTTTCTATATTATACTCACTATATCTATGTGTGTATATGTGTATATAGATTGCACAAAGCTGGTGAAATTGGAAAAGAAAAGGGGAGCAAGGGAAAGCAAGAAAGGATATTGGAAAGGACTAGTTGAAGGAAAAGATAATGAAAGGGAAAAGAAAGTGAAATTAGAAACAATCCTGTTAATGAATACAAATTTGGTTAGGTACACTAAATTTTAATTCCAGGATTAATTTTTGAATTAATTGTAATGGGTTTACTTTTAAGTTGTTTGTTTATTTATTTAAAAATTAATTGTTCCAAACAAAGCCTTGAATTGGGTTTACCTTTATGGTGGGAGAATAACATGGAAAGAACAATATGCTTTGTTTGATATTGGAAAGAGCTAGAAAAAAATATTAAAAGAAAAATGAAAAAAAGAAGTTAAATGTCTATTGCATTTGATTTTAGTATTGTACATGGAATAGTTAAATTTAGTGGATTGCATATGATCAACTTCATTGGAAGAGATTCTAATAGTGAATTAGTAATTGAGTGAGAGAGTACTATAATGACGCACTAAGTCAGTAAGTTGAGAGCTTATGAATATGTTTGCTACTAGGTTGCAGTTACTTTTGGTTATTTTACATCCTTTATGATTAAAAATTGTTGGAGGAAGTGAATGTTAGCAATGGCTTGCAGTTGAGGGAAAATTGTGCAGCAGGCATTGAAATATCTCAGATATTGGAGCCCTAATGAGAAGGACATGGTTGAAGAAAAAATAGTTTTAGTTAACCAGCTAAGGGTAAAATGGATATCATAAAATTATGACTAAAGTTCAAGCTCTGTATTTCCAACTCACTCTTTTAATGAACTTATTATCCCCTCTGGAGTTGTGCAGTTTTATCTAAAACGTACCTCGTGTTGTTCCTCCCCAAGTGTCTGCCTTCATATTTGCTTGATATGCATAATTCATTTCATAACTATTAATGGAAGGGTAGTTGTTTTCTCTTTAAAATAATAGGGATGATCACCAAGTTGCTTCCTTGAACAGCATCAGGGACAAAATAGTTGGTGGAGGTAAAGGAGCAACAACAATGTGCCATGGAGTAAGGAAAAAAAGTAAAGCCATATGTTCTGCTCTTCTTTTCTTCAGGAGGAATATAAGCACTAGTACTACTTCAACCGAACTTGGGAACTTCCTTCTAATCGCTTCCATTGCTAAAGCACTCTCTAAGACTGGTGGAACTCGTAATCTAGATGGGGATTCCATTCCCCTTTCAGAGAGTCTTGAACTCCAAATTCTCCAAAGGAACTCCCTTGACATATCACAGAAGGTGAATTTCTTCCAGTGGTGCTCTCTTAGGCCCAACTACAAGCACTCGGCTAAAGCATACTCCCAAATATTCCGAAGTGTATGCCTTTACTGCCACCAGCGTCAACTCCACCACCATCTCCTCGAGGATATCCTCAACCTGATTACTTTTATGAAGCAAGATGGTATTGTCCTAGATTCCGCAACCTTTAAACTGCTCCTTGATGCCTTCATCCGATCCGGAAAGTTCGATTCTGCACTCCAGATCTTGGATCACGTTGAAAATGAATTAGAAACTACCAGCTGCTTGAACCTTGACATATATAACTCTGTCCTCGTTGCGCTTGTCCGCAATAACCAGCTAGGTCTGGCTTTGTCCATTTTTTTCAGACTCTTAGATGCGTCCAATGTTAATGTCAGTGACACTGCCAATGGAAATAATAATGATCATGGTGTCTTTCCCAATGCTATAGCCTGTAATGAGTTGTTTGTGGCACTTCGTAAAGCAGAAATGAGGGTAGAATTTCAACGAGTTTTCGATAAATTGAGGGAAAAGAATATCTTTTCATTGGATACATGGGGATACAATATATGTATTCATGCATTTGGGTGCTTGGGCGATCTGGCTACTTCACTGTCACTCTTCAAAGAGATGAAGGAAAAGAGCCTAGGCTCCTGCAGTTCATGTAGTCCTGACTTGTGCACGTATAACAGCCTAATCCATGTGTTCTGCTTGAGTGGGAAGGTGAAGGATGCACTCCTTGTTTGGGAGGAACTGAAGGGCTCTGGTCACGAGCCAGATGCCTTCACTTATCGTATCCTTCTCCATGGCTGCTCTAAGTCCTACTTGTTGGATGACGCAACAAAGATATTTAATGAGATGCAATATAACGGCTTCCGCCCAAATACTGTTGTTTATAACTCCCTCTTGGACGGGTTTCTAAAGGCTAGGAAACTTACAGAAGCATGCAATCTGTATGAGAAAATGATTAATGAAGGGGTGAGAGCCTCATGTTGGACACACAACATTCTAATTGATGGTTTATTTAGAAATGGGAGGGCTGCAGCTGCTTATACCCTGTTTTCTGATTTGAAGAAGAAAGGGCAATTTGTGGATGGAATTACCTACAGCATTGTCATACTGCATGTTTCAAGGGAAGGTCAGCTTGAGGAAGCATTGCAATTAGTGGAAGAGATGGAAGCTAGAGGCTTTCTTGTCGATTTGGTTACTATAACATCACTCTTAATTGCGCTTTATAGGCATGGTCTGTGGGATTGGACGGAGAGGCTCATGAAGCACATTAGGGATGGCAATATAATGCCAGCTGTTCTCAAGTGGAAAGCTACTATGGAGGCTTCAATAAAAAATCCACAGAGCAAAAAAAAAGGATTTCACGCCTTTGTTTCCATCTAAAGGTGACTTTTCCGAGATCTTGAGTTTGATAAGTTCAGCTGACCAAGGGATTGATACGCATCTTGGTTTGGAGGGTGCTGGGCCTAATGACAAAGAGACTTCATTTGGTGATGTTGACCCATGGTCTTCATCACCGTATATGGATCTGTTGGCCGGTCAAGTGAGCTCCAATAAACATTCTTCTCAGCTGTTCTCGCTATCAAGGGGAAAAAGAATTCAGCAGAAAGGCATGGATTCTTTTGATATTGACATGGTCAACACTTACTTGTCTATATTTTTGGCAAAGGGAAATCTAAGCTTAGCCTATAAGTTATTTGAGATTTTCACCAATATGGGTGTCAACCCTGTCAGTTACACTTACAATTCCCTGTTGAGTTCATTTGTAAAGAAGGGTTATTTTAATGAAGCTTGGGGCGTTCTTCATGAAATGGGCGAAAAAGTTTGCCAAGCAGACATAGCAACATATAATTTAATAATTCAAGGGCTTGGTAAGTTGGGAAGGGCGGATCTAGCAACTGCTGTTCTGGAAAAGCTAATGAAGCAAGGTGGTTATCTTGATATTGTGATGTACAATACCCTGATTAATGCCCTTGGGAAGGCTGGTCGGATTGATGAAACAAACAAACTCTTTCAACAAATGAGGACTAGTGGGATAAACCCTGATGTTGTTACTTATAATACACTTAGAGAAGTTCATAGCAAGGCAGGCAGATTAAAGGATGCATACAAATTCTTAAAGATGATGTTGGATGCTGGTTGTCCCCCTAACCATGTCACGGATACAACTCTAGACTTCCTAGAGAGGGAGATTGAGAAAATGAGATACCAGAAGGCGTCAATTAAACGAGCCAATACCGAAGATTTTTCTTGAACAACACTGTTAGTGTGGTTGGTTATGGTACGTGTAGATTCACTTTTTTACTTACGTTCTGAGACTATGCTTCCTATAAAGATATTTGATGATTTACAAACAACTGCACACATGTGAAATGATATTCATGGTTTATGCAATTGCTTCATAAACTTTAGCAGATATATCTCTTAACTTGAAACTTAATGACATAGAAAGGGTGAGATGGTGAAAATTCAAGTTCTGGAAATAGTAAAGAAAGATATTGTGGTGTACAGGTAACCATATGATAAAATAGGATTCATATATCTGAACTCAAGTAAATGCGGATAGAATTTTTCAGTAGAGTTCAGTATGTAATACTTTTTGTTTAGGCGTGCCGAGCATAAAAGAATTTTGGAACACTGCTACACAGATCGACATTGTCATTTAGTTGGTCCCTTACGTATGCATTTGAAATTGATGATGCCTCTTTTTCAAACCCCAAGTTTGCACACTTGTTTTTACCGAGGAACATCTGCCTGCCTTTAGCAAAAGTAGAATAACTTGTTTTACAGAGTCTGCATTTTCTTAATATCAGACCTGTGATTTGGGTAACTTCAGATGTTTTCTAGTTTGGACAACATTTGAATAAAACTTTACTCTCAATATTATATATTAACTTTTCCTTTAGGTGATTTATTAAAATCATGTGATTCAAAGGTTTACTTGAATTCTCTGATGAAGTGTTTATGTTTAGTATGGTTATTTTTTTATTAGGTATTGATAACATAAATTAAACAACAGGTTTATCTCTTCTTCAATTATTCCAGTTACATCAGTAGTCTCGACTCTCGAGCTTTCCTTGTTCTGTGTTAACTCTGTATACTATCAACCACCAAAATTAATCTGCAAAAAGAAAAGAAAAGAAAAACCAGCGGTCTGTAACCGCATGCGATCTTGTTGACTGCATTGTCATTTCCTTCATGAAGAAATTGTTTACACTTTACAGAGGATTTCTGCTGACAAGCCTGACGTACATTATCACAAGTTCAGCTGTATCCAGTGCAGCTCACTCATCAGGTGAGAACACTCTACAACTATTTGTCGCTGGGTCTGCCCTTGGATGCTCATACTGAATTTCTGATATACTGGAAAATTAAGTTCTTATATTGTCACTCATTCCATGTATAATGCCCTGACCTTGTTAATAAGATTTACATCTTAGTTATTCGTCTTCAACATCTCCTTTATTATAGATGTTTCAGTTGTCCTCATAGAGATTATCTCAGTAGAATCAATGTTCGAAAAAGCTAAAATCGGTACGAGGCGTTTTTCTCTGGGCTATGCAAGGCGTAAGCCTTGATTCAAAGACCTAAAAGTCCCCAAAAATTTTTGAAAAAATACTAATAAAACCATAAAATAATTCATCATTACAATTAAGGTCATAGAAAACATAAATAACCAACGCCACAGTAATGTATCATTACAAAACATCAAAACAACATAATATCATCAAGTACTTATATAGTGATCATCCATCACTATGTAAGTAATGTATCATTTGTATCTAGTGGCTTGAATAATGGATCAAATCCTAGATCATCATCCCCATCACCATCATCATCATCACTAAGAGGATCCTCCATGGAATCATCATCGTATCTAATAGCTCTGTCATCCTCCTCATTGTCAGTGCTAAGATTCTCAAACTCAGGTTCTTCATCAACCAATTGCAATCCCTTCCCTTTATCTATAAATAAATAAGTGAATATATATGGGTTAAATGCTTTCTAAGTCACTGTACTATAGGTCGACTTACAAATGAGTCACTGAACTTTTTTTTCTTACAGTCAACTCACTGAACTTTAGTTTACTAACAAAAAGTTTAATATTCCGTTAAAGATGTTGACTTTGGATGGAAATTGCCACGTCAGAATTGCCACGTAAGCTGCTGACGTGGCAATTTTTTTTTATTAAAAAAAAAACTGCGTTTTTTTTAATTTTTATTATAAAAAAACTGCATTTTTTAAAAAATTTTATTAAAAAATTTGCGTTTTATGTACATTTATATTATTATATTTGTAAATTCTCCTCCATTTCCACATCATGAAAGCCACATGGGACAGATCTGTGCCACATCAAAAAAAATTGCCACGTCAGCAACTTACGTGGCAATTTCCGTCCAAAGTCAACATCTTTAACGGAATATTAAACTTTTTGTTAGTAAACTAAAGTTCAGTGAGTTGACTGTAAGAAAAAAAAGTTCAGTGACCCATTTATAAGTCGACCTATAGTACAGTGACTTAGAAAGCATTTAACCCGAATATATATTTAATCCAAATGAATATGTTTTTTTTAAAGAACACCTTAAAGGCAACTTAAGTAATGACACTAACCTTTTGACATAGTTTTTGACGGCAAAATGTTTCTCTTTCTCTTTTGACTTCCTTGTTTACTACTTGTTCCCCGAGTCCCTTGCCCTCCAAGTGTAATCTCCCTTACATTAGTCTCTTCTCTCCCAACCGTCTTCTCATTCCCATGAGTCCTTTCACCCTCCTCCATATCATCATTCCCAGAAGTCAGTCCCGAGATATTTTCATCATTTCCCCCCGCAATCCACTCATTATCAGATGACACATTTTCAACAACCAATGGATCTTCTTCTTCCATAGTGCCTTTTTTCTCGATATATGCCGATCTTTCAATTTTTTATCATACGTAATGTAAGCCCGATGAGTTAAGCCCGGATGCGACGAATGATTCCTTTTCTTTGTATGTATCTATATTACAAGTAATTTAGCATTAGTGATAATGTCGATCTCATAAAATCTTAATAAATGATTTTTATCTAATAAATACCGACCGAAAGTACTCCAATTACGCTCACACTTTAGAAGATGAGCAAGTTAAACTCGTAATCTTCAACTGCAAAGTTTCTTAATTCCGAGCTTCATCTCCATATCGCGATCCACCAATCACCGGATCAATATTAAAATATATATCAATCTTACCATTATATCGTTTAATCAAAATGAAAGCATAACCATACATTAATCAACGGTACTTACCGGAGCACGTTTCTTACACGTATTTTTGGCATTTGTGTAGCCAAATAACCTCGCCTCAATCGGAATGCATCCATTTGCAAATCGCCTTTCTCTCTTTCCACAACGTTAGGAATAAACTTGTCCATACAATAAGATGAATCCCATCTTAACTTCTCGCATTTGCATAGAAATTGTCTTCATATTGAAAATGAGGATTCAAATAATATACTGAATAGGTCAAAAGCCGCCGATGCAACTGATTGATCCCACTTCAGATCTATTATGCTCCATATCTCTTTATAGGTCTCCTCATTATCCGTTTTTTTAAGACTTCTTCTTTTTTGCATTGTCCACGGCACCATATAAAAATCCCATTTCCTAAGACCTTCTCCGAATCGACATCCTCAATACACCTACTAGAGGTTTTGTGGTCTTAATTGCATATCCCACGCTACCCCAAAAAATTCCTATCACTCGAAGATGATTTTTCTCGCCTCCTTACCTTGTGTTTTTTTGTCCAAGCACAATTTGCCCACTCCCCAGATGTAAACATAGCCTCCAAAGGTTGTCTCAAACTATCGACACTCTGCAGTTAAATAAGCGATGAAATTCTAGTGGCGGTAATCGAATCAACAAGGTCTTTATTAGTGTTTTCCTCATCAATGTCAAGACCCATCCATGATTATATATGAAGTTGCTTACCTATATAATGACATTCATCAAAAATAATAATAATTCAAGTATTCATTGAATAAAAAAGTATAACCAAATAATAATAATAGTAATTACCTTCTTTGCCTTTATCAAAGCATTTTTATGTTGAGAGGCAACTCTCCAAGCTTCTCAAGCATCAAATCAATGCAATGCGCGGCACACGGTGTCCACCACATACGTGGCCTCTTCTCCATTAACATCCTCCCCACCGCTTTATAATTAGATGCGTTGTCGGTGACTACTTGAATGACAAGGTCTTCTCCACTTCTCAACAACCTCATCAAGTAGTTTAAACATCAAAATAACATCTTTAATCAGCATTAGATGCATCAATGATTTCAAAAATACAGTTCCATGGGGGTTGTTTACAAGAAAGTTTATTAGTTGTCTTCCCTAATATCTTTCCAACCATCCGACAAGATTGACACCCGTGATGTGCCCAAGTCTTTTTACCTCCTTAACAAAGGCCTTTGTAGTCTTCTCTTCCTCCTTGATATCCAAGAGCTAAGTTCAGTATGGGGTGGGGGTTTTGAAAAAACGACCATAGTTCCCAATAGGCCAATCGGCTACATTTATAAATGAAGGACTATCAAGAACATCAAGGAATCTGCTCAAAGAATCTACCTATATCAAGACAGATCGCATTACGAGACTCCTTTGAAAATACTTGCGCCTTGTAGTAGCATCATCATCACCACCAAAGATCAACATCCACAACAAATCATCCACGGGTCCCCGAACTCCCTCTCGGAGGCACTACCCACACTTGAACCTCCCATTCCCAAGGATGGATGACTACCATAATAAGACCCAATTTGTATTTTTTCAGCTTCATCTCTTTGTCTTTCCTCCTTGGAGTCCATATTTTTTTATATGAAGCAAGCTCTTCCTTCACTTTGCTTGGTACTTTTTTGCAAGCCTCGACGTTACTATGATTTCCCACAAGATGATTTTTTAACCTTGTAATCCCTCATTTGCAAATTTTCTTACAAAAATTGCATTCCATATATAAATGAGCTTTATTAACTCCAGGGGCTGCGATGCCATATTTCCATGCATGATCTTTCTTACCCATAATCTTAATTTTAATTCACTGTAATAATAAAAGAAATTGTTATTACATATTTACATTAGCAAATAGCAATTCATGTACACAAAAATTGATATTGTTATTGACAGTCTAAAAAATCAAATGGAATTATCATATGCTATTGTACACAATAAAAACTGTTAATGCTATAATTGCTATTGTGATACACTGTAAACTATAATTGCTATTGTGATACACTGTACAATGTACACTATTAAAACAATAACAATTAAAACTAAAACAGAACTCAAAACATTCACTACAGTCACTACATTCAGACGCGAGGAGAAGACGAACTAAGAGAAGAAAACAGAAAAGAAAGTCGCGATCGAAGGAGAAGGAACTGAGAGAAGAAAACAAAAAAGAAAAAAGAAAAAGAAAACAGAGAAGGAGAAGAGGAACGACAGTTGCGATCGAAGGAGAAGGAGAAGGAGAAGGAGAAGCCGAGAAGGAGAAGAAGTAGAAGAAGTAGAAGACGAAGAAAGAGAAGGAAGATACCTGGAAAGTCACGATCGACGAGGAGAAAGTCGACCCAAGCAGTCTCGCGATCAAGCCAAATCTGATATTCGGTAATGGTAAGTCGACCCAAATCTGATATTAGGTCTTTTTTTAAAGCCTTGATACGCCTCGCGACGCCACGAGGCGCAAGCTTCGACAGATAAAGGCGGTTGTTTGTCTAAGTCCAGAGCAAGCGGTCGCCTCGCAAACCATTTCCTCCGCCTCGCTACGAGGCGCGCCTCGAGGCGTACGCCTCGAGCGCTATTTCAAACACTGAGTAGAATATCCTTGAACAAGTGATGAGCTACATAAGCTCGCGTAATTTCATACAGAGTGGCCATACTGGTTTCTCTCTCTCTATCTTCCTCACACACAAAAACACACACGGGGTACCTTACACAAAGGTACCTGCGTCACCCATTCAACCTTCACACAAAAAATTATGGGGATCAGCTTGAATCACTTACTTATCAAAGGTATAAAAAGCTCTGGATGGGCCATGATCCCCCATTCCTTAGCCTTGTATCCGCCGTGGAGGGTACGAAACCTTTTTAATGAAAACTTAACTTCATATACATACACACACACTCATATATATATATATATATATATATATATTCCTTTATTTTGGGGTCAATTAACTATTGTTCATGGTATTTTGTCACTTATTTTTATATGGTTCATAATAATTGTCCAAATCATTACCATGTTCTTTCTGCAGCTTAGAAGGTCTTTCCCTTAAGACTATGTCATATATTGGAGGACTGCACGTGATGCTTGGTTTGCATGAATATGCATTTGCAGCTGTAGCAAGCAAGGGATTCTATTGTATGCCTTCCAGACTGTATTCGCAGTAACAAGATTGAGGCATCTTTTGATAACCCTTCTGGCTTTCGCTTGGTAGTTCTACATAATGCCATCCGGTGATAATAACTGTACTTTTCCTTAATTTTCACACTTTTTCTCCCTCCATCGGTAGGATGTAGTTTTCTTCATTTTTTCAATATTGATATGCACAAATAAAACCTGGAGAATATATGGAAATGATTTCCTCCATGAAGCGCCGACGAAGCTCCTGTTTGTGTGTCAGATAAGAGGAACAAAGCCTCATTGGTCAAACTGTGAGATGGCTTGATGATTGCATTCACCTTAGTGTGGTAAACACTGAATATGCATTTGTTTCATTTACAGTGGATATTATTATCTTGATCTGAAACTCATATTTGCTTTAAAGGTTATATAATTTATGTTTGTACATAATATATTATACGTGAAATCAATGTTTTCAAGATTCAGTAAATATATAACTGATCAGCATTATGATTTTTGGAATAGGCTGGCCAGTCATTTAAAGATCTGTAATTAACTACCATATGGTTTCTTCACACAACTAATTAAAATCTACATAAGGTGTTTACTATGACGAGGCTGTTCGCAACATTCCTATGACTAAGTTCCAAGAAAATTTATTTTGAATATCATCATGCTTGCCAACAAGTTATTAAATGAAGCGCAGGAGTTGCCACATTATAGTATAAAAAGCAAATTATAAGTTTTAAATTGAAATATTTTCCTTTTTTCTTTTTTTCATTTAGTCATCAATTTTCAGAGAAAGTTATTTCGTTTTGTTTGCATGTACTACTATATTCATATTATTTTCACATGTTGCTTAATTATGAACTTAAAAGTTTTCACTTATTTTTTGTTACATATTAAAAGTTTTAACTTTTTGACTTTTGGAGTCTCGGTAGTTGGTACAATAGCATTTAGGAGGAGTTTAGCAGACTTATTAATTATTTAATCTTTTGGTTCAGCAAGTTACACCGCTATTTGGAAAATAAATGTTCTGTTTGATGGATTTAAGGAGTATTCTTAGAGACATTTTACTTCATTCTCAGTTTCTTTTCACTTATATGCAATGATTGCAATCATAACTTATTATGTTAATCACAATCATCCCCTGTATCTGTGAGTCTACGGCAAACCATCACACTTCTACTGTAGATAGCACTAGTTATTAATATTTTTCCATGATGCACATTTCGTCTAAAATTGTTGTCATTTCCCAAATCAAACCTTTGTAGTCCTCTTTAATCTTCATGGTATCTATTTTTTGAACACACTTGATGTTGGAATTTTCTAGTACTTTTTCTTGCAAAGCCTGTTTTAGGGGTATTATTGTGGAGTCCAAGTTAGGTATAAGATATTGAAAAAAAAATATTAAGAAAAAGTCTAATTAGGGCGGGGTTGGTTCTTCTAAAGAGTGTGGGGTAGGGACTGGGGGTTAACTTCAGGGAGACGAGGTTGGGGAAGGAACAGTTTTTGAAAGATGTTGCTGCTTATGCTTAAGAAACCTGACATCTGAAAAGTGTATGACATGCAATTCTTGCCAAATTGCAGAATGGA
This sequence comes from Panax quinquefolius, assembly GCA_020205615.1. Taxonomy (NCBI): domain Eukaryota; kingdom Viridiplantae; phylum Streptophyta; class Magnoliopsida; order Apiales; family Araliaceae; genus Panax; species Panax quinquefolius. Next base: position 101,271,449 of record CM035166.1, on the reverse strand, counting down.
AACTGCCTTAGTTTTTAGAATTGACTTCTCAGTACTGTTACATATGTGATGCAACTGCATATTGGAACTAATGATCACTGTTACATGCATATTTGTTATGATAATTTGTACTTAAAAATATACTTGGTAGTCATTGAAATAGTTGGTTTTTCCATATACTAATCACTCAAGTGTCGACAGGTGGAGCTGTGTTTGGATCCATTTGGAGGCTCTAGTGTTGAAGAACGTCACCGTTGAGCTCAAGAAGTAGCGAAACGAAATGTATCAGGTTTGACTACTACTTATTATAAATCAGTTTCTGGCTAACAGGTTTGACTACTAATTATAAATCAGTTTCTGGCTAACATTGTATTTCCATTTTAAACTATTGTATATAACTCTTAAAATACATTTTGTATTGTATATAATTCCTGGAGTTCTCATCTTTTTTTTTTTGTAACCTTATGATATCTAATAAAACACATTTCGTCGCTTATGCTTGTGCAAGCTAAATTCCACTATGACAGAGGATATGTTTCTTTGTGTCTTCACTAACTTAATTACGAGGAAATTCGTAGAAGTCAAAGAGTAAGCACATAAGATTTTGATTTTCTTTTTTTAGTGGGGATCCCAGATTCTAGGTAATTTAGAATGATCTTAACATACGGAAAGAAGTACTGTATTGTCCCTTTATGATGAGAAGGGTTTCCTCAATCGTTAATTGTAGCAAGTCTTTTGAATTCATTTTAAATATATAGTAAAAATTGTTTCAGGTGCAAATCGGTTTTATGATTTTTGCTAAGATTGATATTGACCTAATATATAGATGAACTGTACCCTGTAAAAAAAAATCCACACAAGGTCTTGTCTTGTTGGCCTTTTAATACCTGCTTTAGTTTTAACCGTCTTTGTAAAGTCGAGTAATGTTTTTTTGATGGTGTCATTTTTTCCCTTTCTTCTTTCTGTTTCCAGGAAGTAATTTTCAAAAAAAAAAACCAACTTAGAGAACACCAAGGTGTTTTCAGCTGTTTATCAGACAAGACCAAGAAACTATGCTTAAAATTACCAACAGAACGTACTCAAGTGTAGTCTAGTGTAAGATTTTAATTAACTTGGTAAAGATTTAATTTTTTCCTGTATTTTTAAATATCCATTAATAAAATTTGATTCTTTTTTCCCCACAAAAACTGTAACCAAACACATTCACGTTTAGAAAGTTTAGATAACTAGAGTTGTATATTGAGTTCAAAAATAGAATATGCATTTGTTTCATTTACAGTGGATATTATTATCTTGATCCAAATTGATATTTGCTTTAATGGTTTTATAATTTATGTTTGTACATAATATTTTAGAATTAGTTTGTTCCAGAACTATATTAGATGAAATGTGCAATCAATGTTTTCAAGATTCAGTTAATATATAACAGGTCAGCATTGGGAATTTTGGAATAGGCTGGCCAGTACTAGGCATCTTAAAATTAACTACCATATGGTTTTGGCTTCGTTATGGGTTCTGTTATAGGGAACTGTACTGCCCCTAATTAGATGGAGCAAGTATCAGCAGATTGTAGCAGTGGTATTCAGCTTTAGGGCTTGGGACGTGGTTTGGCCTATTCATGACATTAAGGTCATTTTGGTTTGGGACAATAGAATGTGGCGGTGATAAAGTAAAACCTCTATTTAGGAATAGACTTGGGACCAAATTATTTGTATTCTAATTGAGAGGTTATTACTAAATAGAGGTATTGGTACAAAATATTTTCCGAACACCCAAAAATATTCAATGGTATTTATAGAATATTCAATGGAAAAAAATTAAAGAAAACATAAATTATTTAGATTTTCAAACTAGGAAAATGTAGTCTTTTATAAGAAATGTAGTCTTTTATAGGAAAATGTGGTCTTTTATAGGAAATGTAGTCTCTAATAGGAAAATGTAGTCCTTTATAGGAAATATAGTCTTTTATAGGAAATTGTAGTTCTTTATAGGAAATTTAATTTTTTATAGAAAATGTAGTCTTTTAAAATTAATATTGTCTCTCTCTCTCTCTCTCATATATATATATATATATATATATATATATATATATATGAAATTATTACTATATAGAGGTATAATTTTTCGAGACTTAAAAAGTATATAACATATTACAATTTAGAGGTTATTCCTATTTATAATTGGCTTAAATTGGGACCAATTTTTTTTATAATATTGTAGAGGTTATTCTTATATAGAGTATTCCTAAATATGGGTTTTACTGTATAATAGATTTTTTAAACTGAGTAAAGGCAGTATTAAAATTGAATTGAGCATGATGCCATGATTTCTTTAGTGTTTGGTTAGTTACTTGAGAAGTGTGCCAGAATGGACTAGAAGTGCTCAAAAGTATCTAATTAGTATGAACCATTACCATGAGGTTGGTAGTGGACCATCACTCCCCCCATTAAGGAATGATAAAGGTTTTTGAGGCACTGCTTGCAATGGCTCATTAACTCCACTTTTGGCTAACCTAACTAGGTTACGTTTGGAATGGGAACGAGGTATTCTATTCCTCTGCTCACACCCCGAACCAAATGCCTTCACGCCGACAACAAGAGAGCAACATTAATTATTTATTTGTGACAAGTCGATAGTACTTTTGTAGAGTCTAAGATATTGTAAAAATAAAAAATATTAAGAAAAAGTATAATGGGGGTGGGGTGGGTTCTTCTGAACAGTGTGGGGGTAGGAACAGGGGGTTAACTTCAGGGAGGTGAGGTTAAGGAAGGACAGTCTTTGAAAGATGTTGCTGCTTGTGCTTAAGAAGCCTGACATCTGAAGAGTGTGTGATGTGATTCTTGCCAAATTGCAGAATTAACAAGAAAGTTAATAATTGCAGAAATTACTTAATTTTTAGAATTGACTCATGTCAGCTACTATTACATGTGTAACTGCATACGGAACTAACAATCAGTGTTACGTACATATTTGTTATGATATTTTGTACTTCTTAACAGTATTATTGGTAAATATTTGATTAGTTGGTTTGTTTATATATTAATCACTCTAGTGTAGACAGGTGGAGCTGTGTTTTGGATCCAGTTGGAGGCTCTAGTGTTGAAGAACGTTGGAGGCTCTAGTGTTGAAGAACGTCACCGTTGTGCTCAAGAAGTAGCAAAATGAAATGTATCAGGTTTGACTAATCATTATGATGTTTCAGTTTCTGGTTAGCATTGTGTTTCCATTTTTTGCCAAAAAAAAAGTTTTTTGGTTAAGTAAATTATGATTTTAAATCGTACTGATATGAGAATCCTTTTAAATCTGAAAACATCGACATCTGCTTTGTTCTTCTGTATATAGTCAATCTTTGGGAGAAATACTGGAATCAGTTTTTTTATTTATCTTTTACTATTTTTAATAATAGACTAAGAATGGGTCATTCTGTTTAAAAATTAAGTAGACATTAATTTAATTTAAAATTACTTTAATTTTTTTTGAATCTATATTTTATGAAACTCTACTCATTTTATGTATAAAAAAAGTTTCTAATATTGCGATTTTGAAAAATTAAAAGTTCAAAGATGTAATCATGATTTATCAACTACAATGTAATTCATTAATTTTGCGGTGCGTTCATTTTATTTTTTTTTTCGGTGGTGTAATTTAAAAATCCAAAACTAATTGAAATAACTTTTATCTTCAATTTAAATTAACAATTTAACATCACAAAATTATTAATATTACTTTGATAACACGCACAACCTTACTTATAGGATTCATTACTTTAACATAATATTTTATAAAACAAAAGCTATATATAATAGAGTAATATAATGTAAATTATTAGAGTAGAATATAGTAGAGTAAACAAAAGCTAAATAAATTTTTTTGCTACTTGACTCTTAGTAACAATATGCTGTAATAATTTATAGGCTACTCTACCATATTATAACATATTGTTACTAAGAGTAACTCAATCATATTACAACACATTGGTAACAAAGATCATATTACAGTAATATTACAATCATAATACAAAGAGTTAGAAACATTATAGGCTACTCTATCAACATGTAGATGCGATTTGCGGTTTTATCGCGATGCGATTTTGGCTAAATAACCAAACCAACCATAAATTTAGTTTTTTTCCCATTTAAAACCGTACATATGCCGGAATAAAAATTGGCAAATTTTATGCGGTTTTTAGTGCGATTTTAATTCCAATTTGGTTCCTCTTCGTCACCCCTAAGCATACTCCAAGTACACTCAAGTAAACAAAAGTGACCCCAAAAACTTTTTTGGCCAAAAAATCAACAACTCTATGAGGACATGAAAATTAGACATGAGTGTATTTGAATTTTATTTATTTTTATTTTGACCTCTAATGGTGAGTAAAAATACAAATAAGTAAAATTCAAATATACTCATGTCCACCTAGAAGAGCTCCCAAAAAATACCCTGAATGCTGACGTGACACCGAAGAAACTATATTTATAATTTAATTCGTATTTCAAATGTATGTTGACATTAAAACCAAATAATCAACATTAGAATGAACCAAATTCGCAGCCAAATTAAAATCCCACCCAACTTTCTTCATCAAAGCAATCAAGAGCTTAGTAAAATCACGCAAAGATTTCCACGTATCACACAACATAGAATCAAAAACCCGAATCGTCAACAAAAACTCAGTACTACTCGAATTCGACTTCAAATTATTTGGCAATTTTTTTTAGCACTTCAAATTAAACACTTCAATCTCATTCAATTTTTTCTTACAAAGTAAAACTTCATCATCTTTAACATCAATATTAGATTGTAATCAATTTAGCATAGTTTCCAATGCTCGAAGTTTGCTTTGATTCTCCTGAACTTGAGCTTCCAAAAAAGACCCAACTGGTGAATTAAAATTAAAACTGAATTTAGTGTTTACCCCAGATTCTTTATACAATTCTCTCACCTCATAAGAGTTTTTGAAGCTGCAAAACCAATGCTTTATATGCCAACTTAACACTTCATCCATTAAACAGAACCTGGGTTGTTTGTAGCTGAAGACACGAAGCTTCAAACGAAGAAGAAATTGTAAATATAGAAGAAATCAGGGTTTTGGCGAAGTGGGTATTGATGGGTTGGATTGCGACAGGTGATTTCGGAGGAGGGACGAAATGGGTCAAGTTGGATTTGATGACTACGACTTTCTAGTCGGTGATGAACTCTTCAGATGAGTCGAGGAGAGAGAAAATGGTGTCGTCGGCAGTGGCGATGGCCGGTTCGTTCTCTTCCGTGAAGAATTCAAAGGTTTTGGCCTTGAAATGAAGTGTAAATTTTTGGAACATTTTGGAGATTTGGGGAGGTTTAGATGAACCATCCATTTCTGTGATCTCTCTCAATTAAGTCCCAAAATCTACTTTGTTTTTTCTATCTCTTCCCAAAAGAAACATTACAAATTCTTATAACATATATATGTGTCTGTGTGTATATATATATGTAATAATTATGTATATGTAGAGATAAAAATAAGCTCTGTAATCTTCTAAGCTTCTAGTTCTAGAGAGAGATTATAGGGTGAAAATGGTGGTGCTTTGGATGACTTAGAAGGAATGTATGTGTCATAAGTGTTTACTATTAAACTTGGGTTTTAAATACACCGAAATACATGGACTTATTTGATTTTAATGTTAAAATATACTGAAAATACAAATTAAATTACAAATAAAGTGAAATACAAGCTTCTTTGGTGCCACGTCAACATTCAGTCATATTTTTTTGCCGAAAAAGTTTTTGGGACTTTTGTTTACTTAAGTATACTTGGAGTATACTAATGTAAAGTTTAAAACATTAGGGTCACAAGTTTAAAAGGGGTCATACTTCGAGGAACATAAGTGTATTTAACCCTTCTAGAATCAGTGATAAGCTGGAACATGCAACTAGGAAAAACTTACACAACCAATGAGAAAAACAGAAGAATTCTTAAAGCCATTCCATCTGTATGGAGAATGAAGGTTACAACCATTAAGGAAATACAAGATCTAACTGCATATCCTCTTGATAGCCTTATTAGAAATTTTCATGCCCACGAAGTCGACATTTTAGTTGAAAAAGCAGGATTAGATACAAATATCAAAAAGAAAGGAATTGTTTTCAAAGCTCTACTTGTAGATCAAGAAAACGATGATAAGAAGCTAAATGAAGAAGTCCTGAGTTTAGATAATACTGAAGTTTTTCTATTATCAAGACAACTTAGGAGAGTAATCCAAAGTAAAGGCAAAAAATATGACAGACTTTCTGAAGACAAACAACAACTTCAAAGGCAGGCAAGTCTTCAAGCCAAAAACACAAGGATGAAATTTCAAAGCAAACAACAACTTCAGGAATGCAAGCTCCAATGATAATTCAAATGCATGTTTTGAATGCAACCAATCTGGACATTTCAAAAAGGACTGTCCAAAACTAGTCAACAACAAAGTACTAGTAGTTAATGAAGGTTGTGATCTAAGTGATGAAGAAGGAATTGTCGAACAAACTGAGGAAATCACAAATCAATGTTTAATGGCAGACAATGATTCATCACCAAGATCTGAGGTAAATTCGGAACATCATTACATAGTACTTCATTCGTCACACATAATTTAGATAATACAAATGAAGAACATCATGAACTACAAGAAGTGTATAATTGTTTATATTAAGATAATGAAATTATTAAAGAAGATTTTATTAAACTAAAAACTTCATTAAAAAAATTAATTAAGACTAACAAAAATCTTGAAATAGAAAACTCAAATTTAACTATAATTAATGAAATCTTAAAAGAAGAAAATAAGAAACTAGAAAATGATTCTTCTAAAATCTTATATTAAAAGAAGAATTAGAAAAATTAAGAAAAATAAACAAAGATCTTGAAATAGAAAATTCAACACTTATTATTTCTATTGAAAACCTTGAAATTGAAAATTCAATACTTGCTGTTCTTAATGAATTAAGACTCAAAAAATAAATCAAGTGTTAAGTGAAGATACTAAAACACTAAATGTTAAGAATTCATCTACAAAGATAGAATTAGAAAAACAAGGTGAAAAATCCTATTTATTAGATCAAATTAGAATGTTGACTATAGAATGCGATGATTTAAACACAACAGTCATTAAATTCACAAAAGGAAAATAAAACCTTGATGTCATGCTTAATCAACAAAGATGTGATTTTAATAAAGAAGGATTAGGATATATTGGAAAATCTAGTAAAACAAAATATAAAGTACTTTATTATGTTAAAAGTAAAGAAAAAGATCATATATCTCCCTTTACTAAATGCTCTCACTGTAATAGAAATGGTCATTTTATTCACACGTGCAATGCTAAAAATGGAAACTATATAGGAAAAATGATTTGGGTACCAAAAGGAACTTACACTGCACCTATTATTATGAAAAATACAAGAAAAGAATTACATTATCAGAAAAATGAAAGATCTTCTAGAAACCCTCATCAAAACTTTATAGGATACAATAATAGAGTAAATCATACATCTTATAGACCTGCTACTCATAGAACACTTGTGTCTACTAAGACTTATTATTCTGTACCCACTTTTGTAAAAGAAAATATAAATGATCCTAATACAAAATGGAAAAATCACTCAGAGGACCCTTTTTATTAAAGGATACCACTTTGTGAAACTAGTATATATTGCAGGTATGTCTCGCAACTGATTTTAGTAACAATAAATGGTATCTTGATAGCGGTTGTTTAAGACATATGACATGAGACAAATTAAAATTAAACAATTTACAAGCCACAGACTGTGGTGAGGCAACTTTTGGAGATAGCAACAAAGGTAACATAATTGGAGTTGGAAGTGTTGGTAATAAACACATAACAATTTTCAAAGTACAACTAGTCACAGGACTCAGGTACAATCTTCTTTCTGTTCGATAATTATGTGATAATGGTTTTAAAATATCCTTTAATCCTCATAACTGTTTAATATTTGATCATTTCGATAAGTTAGTTTTATTATGTCCTAAAAATCAGAATGTGTACACATGTGACTTAGATGCATACTCTCGCCTAGACTTGGGAAAGGAAATTAATGTTCTAGCCAAACATGGCCTTAAGAACATAGGATCAGTTAAGCCATGATGCGCTTAACTGATACCCATGTTGTGCCAGTTATCTGTGCGCGCATATATCAGTCCTTTTTCTTTTTACGCATTCTCATTTCCAAAAACCTAAGTCAGTGACAGAGAGAAAAGAGAGAGTTTGAGAGAATTGAAGAAGAAATTGGAGAATTAAGAAGTTTCTTCCACTCTAGCAATCTTAACAGAGAATTAAGGGTAATTCCCTAACCTAAGCTTTTAATTTACGTACTTAGAAACTTTTCATGAAAATTGGATTTTAGTTTTCTGTAATTGAATTTTCATGGTTAATTGTTAAATCTATGATGTTTTATATGTTTATTAACATGTATAGTTCAATTATATATGATTTATATGTGTTTTAGAGTAATTAATCCATGAAATTAAGATTAAGTTGGAATATTGAAGGTTACAGAGAAATAATGTTTGAATGTGGCCCATAAGTACAAAAATCGGTGCCTTAATTGTATGTTAATCGATGAATTGATAATTGATTATTTTTATAACGAAACTTAAACGGACTGATTTGGTGTTATAACGAATCTGTGATTTGTGATTTCATAAAATTTGACGAAACTTTGAAAAATAACAAGAACATAAAATTATGGTTTTAAATCTTGTTGTTTATATGACTCAAGATGTTAAAAGTGTGCTAAGAATATCATTAAATGTTTCTGTTAAGTTTAGAACATATGGGTGAAATTTTTTTGGTCGTCTATGTGAAGTTTTGGCCTAAATTGGCCCTGTTCTGTGTTCTTCACGAACTGTAAGTTTAGAACATATGGTTGAAACTGTATTCGTTATTTGTGTGAGATTTTGGCCTAAATTGGTCTTGTTCCGTGTTCTTCTTTGCAGAATCGAATCTGGGTAACCCATACAGGGGGGCGTTACCAAGTTAAATTACCCATACGGCCAGGCGCAAAAAAATAAAATAAATAAAATAAAAATAAAAATAAAAATAAATAAATAATTAAAATATTTATAAAATAAAATGAATATTTTAGTTGAAATATTTATGGAATAAAATAAATATTCGATGGAAATTATTATTAAAATATTTATCAAATAAAATGAATATTTTAGTTAAAATATTTATGGAATAAAATAAATATTCGATGCAAATTATTATGAAATAATTTATTAAAGTGTAATAATAGTGAGGAATGAAAATATTCTAATTTAATTAAGTAATTAAATTAGAAGGGTAATGATTTGTTAAATAAAGTGGAGTTTATATTAAATAATTAAGTGAAAGTGTGACTAATGGACAATATAATAAGAGAATTATAAAAATAAATTAGAAAAGGTCTTGTGACCTTATAAATGTCATGTTTTGTAACTGGTTAAACCACGTTAAAAAAATGATGTCCATGAGATGATATGATGTTGTTTAAACTTAAGATTTGAGATTTCAGTCCTGTATATGTGAATGATGGTAATTTGCAGAATTTAAATCAAGTTAACAAGTTGTATTAAAAGAGGGAACTAAACTTATAAGGTTAGTTTTAATGTAACTAATGAATGTTGTGAATACATATGGTATGTGTGTAGGACTTGTGGTGAACGAGAGTTGTAATCGTTTAGCCTATGCACGAGGCAAGTTTCTAAACCTTGTTTATTTATATAAATCAAGTTCTTTATTCTATCTTGTTTATTATTGTTCAAGTTCAAGATTTCATATTAGATGTTATCATTCTTTAAAAGCATGATTCCTGTTATACAATACTTATCCGATTGTATACCTCTTGAGTTTTATTATTCAATTTGAATATCAATTATTGTTTAATCTTATAAGACTAGTGAACCCTTATTGATTCAACTAGTCCAGAGTTAATGAACGTTCAAAAAATTCAGAATCATTGTTAAAACTTATCCAAACCAAACTTCTTTTGAGTGCGGACTCTAATGTTAAATCGAGGTGAACAACCTGTTATAGGGGATTACTTATGCTTTAAGCGTTAAGATATTGTGCATGATGATGGTACTAAGGGTTGATCCTCCTAAAATGCGAGAAGAAGAGTCCGTAATCTTATGATCATTAAAGGTTTCAAGTATAAACACTTGACAACCTAGGGGCGTGAAGTTCAAGGTCTTATGACCCTTAGAAGTTCTTTTGATTCTTATTATTCATTCTTGATTCAAAAGTCGAGTTTCTTATTTCAGAAGTCTTTGATTCACTCGCATATTATTATTTTATTGTTATATTATTATACTTGTGGGCAATTGTGCTCACTCTTGCGTAATAATAACATTGCAGTTAAGAACGAAATGTCCGACGAGCCTTCTTCTAGCAAAGGCAAGGGCAAATTCAAAAAGTGATGAAGACTTGTTGTTTATTTGAGATATTTATGTTTCAGACTTATGTTAATGTTGTGTAAGATTTATTATTTGTTATGCTTCCATATTTGAGATTTAAGGTTAATATGACTTGGGATTGATGTATTTACATTCAAATGTTGTAACTCCATAAATAAGGAGAGGATTTATTTCTATCTATTTATGGTTTTTCATTTATTATTGGTAGATAGATACATGATGTTTGGACAGTGAACACCAAATCTCGTGAGAATTGAAGTACCCAGATTTGGGGGTGTCACATCAACCATTTAATCTTGTTTTCTTTTCAAACTCGGACTATGTCGGTCATCATGTTGATCAAAAAAGTACAAGTGGCACTTGTCAGTTTTTAGGTGGATGTTTAGTTTCTTGGTTCTCTAAAAACAAAACTCAATGTCTATTTCAACCACCGAAGCAGAATATATAGTAGTTGCATGTTGTTGTGCACATATATTATAGATGAAACAAACCTTTGCTGATTATAATATAAAATTTAATTGTGTCTTAATCTTATGTGATGATACAAGAACTATAAATTTAAGTAAAAATATTGTATTACATGTTCGATCAAAACATATAGATGTTAGACATCATTTTTTACGTGATCATATAAACAATGGCATCATTTTCTTCCGACTTCATTTGAGTTCTATTTTCACTACAACTGTCTAGGTTATGGTCTTTTCCTTACTTCTATTTTTAAATCTTGGGATTAATGTTCTTAATCATCAAACTCAACTTGTGCAAAATAGTAATATTGTGTCACATCTAAATCTCCCTCCAAGTCCTATAATAATCTTCAAACCAAATGATACCGAGTCTATTGAGTCTTATTTGAATTCTCTTTCTCAAATTGATGTTCTGAATAGCATGAATCAACTTTCCTTGCAAAATCAAAGTAATATAATGAGTCAAATAGAATCTTTACAACTCTCTGTGCATCATCTTTGAGATATGCTGTGTTGATGGAACATCAAAAAGTCTCCATACCCCCTTATCATTTTACTGCTAGCACGAGCTTGGCTAAGGTTAATCATGTAATGATCGAGAATGTAGCATCCTTGTAATAAGGGTCATTAATATTTATTAAATAAACAAAATATTTTTATAGAAATGTTTGTGTGTTATGTGATTGAAGGTTGATTTTTGACCTAGATTTATTGTTACGTGATTATGAATGTGCGTTGGAATTTTTCGACGAAATAAAATTTTTTCAAGAAAAATGCTAAATCACTATTCATAAAACGTAGGAAACACTTTTTTGTTTTTTGAATTTTTCTAATTACGGCATAACGTTTATTTGGAAAAGGGAGACGAAATTTCCAATAAAAATATTTTTATCAAAAAAGGCATAAAATCACAATTCACGCTAAAAACGCGTTTTCGTATTTTTGAATTTTCGAACTTTGACATATTGTTTGTTTGGGAAATGAGGATGGAAAGTGAAATCGAAAAAAATGAGGTCAATATTTTGACTAAAAGTAAAAGTTAGAGAAACAAACTAAAAAAGAAACTAGAAAAATAAAATAAGTTAAGAAATAACCAAGCCAAGTAAGCCTAGGGTTGAGATGGCTTGCCTAAGGTTCAAGGTGTATGCGCCATGATTTGGATTTGGAGCCATGTGGGGTAAGTCTTGGTGCCAAAGCTTTGGAAATTCCATGTTTTACATATAGGGAAGGATGATGGCCATGTGTCTTGCAAGTATAATTAGGCATGATGTTAATTGAATGTAGAAAAGTGAGAGAAAAGGGAGGTGGCCGGGTGGTGGAGGTGGGAAGACAAAGGGAGTGAGTCACTTACTATATTTAGTAAGTTTTTATCCAACAAGGAAGCCATTTAATGCTTGGTTCCCTCCACCCTTTTTTTGCTTTCCAAACAAGTCTTTAAGCCATCATTTTCTAGATTTAGTTAGTTTTAATTAAGGTTAGGAAGCCTAACCCAAGCTTGGTTGAGTTAAGTTTTGGATGATTCAATTAATCAACTAACACTTAGCCATTTCATTACATTTCCTTCATCTTTATTTCCCAAGTCTAGAGAGAACAAGAGAAAGAAAATATGAGAGATAGAGAGGGAGAGAAGGGGGCGAGCAAGAAGAGGTAAGAAGGAGAAATAATAGCTTTACATCAAATCCTAGCAAGATCAAGTTGAGAAGAGCAAGAAAGGTAAGAGCCCTAACTACTTCTTCCTTTTCATTTTTTAAAGCTTTATAGCTTGATAGGAAGTGTCTTGTTAGTGGTTGATTTTTAATGAAGATCATGGAAGGATCTTGGAGTAATAAGGATATATATATATATATATATATATATATATATATATATATATATATATATTGAGCCTTCCATAAGAATCTTTCTTTATGGATCTTATCTGTAACACCCCTTTTTGGATCGCTGATAAACTTATTGGAAGGTTGAGATTGAAACATAAATATCTGCTAAGCCAACTGACTTGTCTGCTTTTTATTTTAATATGAGGACCCCACATAGTCAACATGTTGTCGGTTTGTTTAAATAAAATGAATTTTTAATATTAAATAATGCCTGTAAAGATAAACAGATAGAAATTACATGCCTTTTTTTTTTTTTTTAAGCATTTCTCAATTAATAGTCATGACTCGGACATTAAATAAACTTAAAAAATATAAAAATACTCCTACCGCTATAAAGCTCTTACGACTTGTAAAAAAAAAAAAAAATCTAAACCTAAGACAACTCTTCCTAAACATGTATAAAAATCTAATAATGGCACAAGTTCTTTATTTGCTATTTTTTATAATAATATTTGTTATTTTATAAAATAAATATTTTATAAAAACAAATATTTTATAATAACAAATAAAGAATATAAAATATTTTATAAAACAAATATTTGTATAATAACAAATATTTTATAATTCTTTATTTGCTATTTTATAAAAATATTTTATATTCTTTATTTGTTATTTTATAATAGGATATAAAATATTTTTATAATTCTTTATATAACAAATATATGCTATTGTTATATAAAATAGGATATAAAATATCATAAAAATTAATATTTTAAATTAAAGTGGGAAGAAATTAATATATTTGTTATATAAAAGAAATTATAAAAATATTTTTATATCCTATTTTATATCCTATTATAAAATAACAAATATTTTATAATTCTTTATTTGCTATTTTATAAAAATATTTTATATTCTTTATTTGTTATTATAAAATATTTGTTTTTATAAAATATTTGTTTTTATAAAATATTTTATATTCTTTATTTGTTATTATAAAATATTTGTTTTTATAAAAATATTTGTTTTTATAAAATAACAAATATTGTTATAAAAATAGCAAATAAAGAACTTGTGCCACTATTAGATTTTTTATACAATTCAAGAGGTTGTGCTTGATTTTTTTTTTTTTTTTTTTTTTTTTTTTTTTATACAAGTCGTAAAGCTTGTTCAGTTTGGTATTTTTTTTTTTTTTTACAAGCCGTAAGAGCTTGTCCCGGTTGGTATTTTATTTATTTATTTATTTTTTTTAACAGCCGTAAGAGCTTGTAGCGGCCGGGAGTATTTTATATTTTTTTAAGTTTACGTGAATGTATCTTTGAATCATGACTATTAATGGAGAAATGCTTAAAAATAAAAAAAAAAGGCACACCAGTATAAAGCTATACCAATGCAAGGCATTATTTAATATTAAAATTCATTTTATTTAAACAAACCGACAACATGTTGACTATGTGGGGTCCTCATATTAAAATAAAAAACCGTGACAAGTTGTACTTATTTGGTATTTATGTTTCAATCTCACCTTCCAATAAGTTTATCAACTATCCAAAAAGGGGTGTTAAGATAAAGACCCATAAAGAACCGCTACATGGAAGGGCTCCCTATATATATATATATAATATGTGAAAGTAATTGTTAACTGCATGAAAAGTGGAACTAAGAATGAAAATACAAACCTATGCGTAAAGGAATGAAAGAATAAACTAATAACGGACTAAAGGGGCTGTTTTGGAACTCTTTTTCTCTGGGGTTCCAAATGTTAAAATTAAATTCTAGGGTGTTGTGTTATGCTCCTAGGAGTTATAAACATCATCACCCAATTGGAACGGAAGCAAAAGCTTGTGTAATGAAGTCATGACGATTTTTTTGTTTGTTAAACTAGTTAAAAGCTAAAAATAATTAGTGTGAACCCTGATTTTCGGACAGATTTTTGTTCTGATTGGCTTGCTGGAAAAATTTTCTATTTTGGGGGTTCTGTAGTACGTTAAATAAGGAGTTCGTGGATGTAAGAATGACCTTATCCCGAGTTCGGAGGTGAGAGTTATTCCCTTCAAAAGAGACTAGTCAAATTTGCCAAAAAAAAAGAAAGTTAGTTGTTAGGAGGTTTTTGGGGCCACTGTTTTGGCTAGAAAATGGGTCTAGAAAACAATTCTGCTGGAGGGGATTTGTAGTAGATGTTACAAGGAAGAAAAGAACGAGAGAACGGACTAATTCCGACTTATAACGATCAAGTTATGAGGTTTGGAAGGAGGGGGGTTAGAACAGTCAAGTAAAGACATGTTACGCAACGCCGTGTGATGCAGTGCGTGTCGAAGCATGTTGAGGGATGTTAAGTGACGTGGAGCACGTCGGGGCGTGTTTGATGACATTATGTGGGGTTGTGCATGTCGGGCGTGTGACGGGCATGTCGAGTTGCCGTGTCGCGACGACATGCGATATTTTGACAGTTGTTCTAAAATATTTCAACTTAAAAATAAAAATAAAAATAATTATAAATATTATAAAATAAATATTGATGGATATAAACCATCCTAGGGAGTGGTTATGAGGGTTGTGGCGTTCGCGAACGCCGCAACGCCGTAAGACGTTTTTAAAAAAGATTGTTGCGCTAATTAAATTATAAAACGCGAACAATATAACATGAGTAATAATGCGAAGTAAACCAATATGTGGAGTTTTTATGTGACTAATTAATGCATTATTTTTAATTAAATGTGTAGGATAATGAGCATTTTTAAAGTAATTAATAAAGAATGCTTCAGGAAAGTATTCTTAAACTCTTACGCTAGTTTATTTCCACAACTTTATATTATTGTGCGAACTTTTCAGCTTCGATTACAGATTGTATTAAAATATTAATTTACACAATATATATATATATATATATATATATATATATATATATATGAAATATAAACTTATGCAACAAAATTTTATAAATTGCATAAGTTATTCTTAAGATATCTAAAAACTTCATCTTATATTTAAAGTTCAATATTTCATAATTTATTATAAAATTATGTCAATGGCTTGTTGTTTTTGCTAGACACATGTTAAGACATGATTTGAATTTATTAAATTCTTAAATGCTATCTAAACCAAATTAAATTGATAAGGACTCTAACTCAAGTCTGAGATGAACAACCCTATTATTAGGAAAACTTTTGGTCAAATTTCTGACTTGCCTTCGCGGTGTAAAAGTAAACGCAAATAGTCGTTTAAAAGAAATTGGTTGTGCACAACATAAGTAGAATAGACTGATCCCCTAACGTACTTAGAAAATGACGGTTACAAATGAAGTTATGTTAAACCTTTTATGAAAAAGTAAATGTTCAATGTCTTTTGGCCACACAGTATGTAGTTTCAAAAATGTTAAATAAAAAAGGAATTTAATATTATTATTCCTATTTATTCGAGATAGTTTCACAACTATTGTTTAGTTGTTGAAATGAAAACATGATTCTTGATTTTTTTTTGTTATTCAACTGTTATACTTGCTGAGCTTGTTATCTCATTCTTGCTATAACCTTAGAACCTTAGACAAAGGAAAAGGAAAAGGAAATGTTTCCGAGTAAAAGATATAATGTAATAGTCTAAGTTAAGAATAATATTTAGTAAGTAGAATGATGTAATAATTATTATATTATGATGCTTCCAAACTTGTAAAGGTCTTAGAACCTGCGAAGTTAGATTAATATGGTTTGTAATAATTTAGTAATTATCTTTTTGTCTTTATTATTATGCCTAGTAGATAGTACCGTGATGCACCATCGTTGGGGTTTAAAGGTTCCCGAAATTGGGGGCGTCATAAGTTGATATCAAAACTGTAGGTTAGAAACCTTAGGCGAGACACCTTAGGCTATAACCTTTGATACATTAGAGTAGTTGTCAAGTAAACTCAGATATAGTTTGATAAGAGATGGATTGAGGAAATTCATCAGTTAAAAGTTAAAGAAGTAAAAATAATATAGATTGAATTATTACTTTTAATATTAAATGTGATTTAATGAAATGTACTAATCAAGATAAATTGTTTGATTATAGATGTCAGGAGAAGATTTGTACAAGGATATACATGTCATGGTTGAGCAATTGTTTGCTCTGCCTATACCAGCACCTAAGCCTATGCTAGTGGTGCTAGTAGATAGTGAGACTGATGAGGATCCTTTAGAGGATGGGGAGGATGTTGGTTTTCCAGCTGGAATTACGGGTGGCATTACTCAACAGCTTTTACCGCATGAGGTGGAGACTATTGAGGAGGATGCTGGATTACCTGCTGGGGTAATCAGTGCATTAGCTGGAGTTGCAGCAGCTGGGATGCTAGGAGGACCAGATGCTCATGGAGTACCGGCCGCAGTAGTGGGGTCTGAGGAGGATTCTAAGGACATTGAGGTGGACGAGGTGAACCCCAAGGTTGGGGAAGCTGTAGTTTAGTAGGGGAGTACACCATCTGATTGATTAGAACTCGGAGCTTAGCATCAAGCTCCACGAGGCTAATAACCTGATACAACTTTATGAGGCGAAGGCACACGACCTTCAGATGGAGAAGCAGACTATAAATGCCTATTGGGATGAAGAGATCCTCAAGAGGCTGAGAGCTCATGATCAGGCAAATGATCTTGAGCATGAGGTAAGAGTGCACAAGCGTAAGGCAGACAAGATGCACTTCGCGTACTCGAGGTCTATTGATTGTATCTTCTTTCCGACAGAGGATGGACATACCTTGCACACCATCACTTGACCGAGGGTGGTGAGCATGGCAGTAGAAGAGCGTGCTATTGCGGTTGCTAGGGGTCTATCATGATGTAGTGGGGTTGTTTAATATATATATAAGTGAGTATGCTTATGTAATATGAATCCCAACTTTTGGTATATCTAGCGGGATATCTTTTGTAAATCCTAACCTTAGTATAGGTTGAGGATTAGATTATGTAAACCCTATCTTTTGTATGTAATAACGGGATATAATTGTAAATGTTAAGAATATAAGAAGAAATATGTAAAAAACAAGTGTGTAGGTAAAAAGCATTTTGATATATAATGATTATTAAATGTTCTTTATGATGATTATGCATTAGCATTAAATAAAAATGCTTTAAGATTAATAATAAAATGTTAATAACAATAAATATTTTATTTACAGAAAAATGCCACCTAGATAGAGGGGCAGAGGAAGGGGAAGACCAAAAACCCAAAGAAATATAAATGATGAATTATTGACCGAAAATGAAGATAGGGAACCTGTAAACCCTATACAACAATTCATAGACTTGTTAGTACGTGCCTTTAATAGAAATTCTGATGGAGTACCTGTAAATCCTCCATCTGGGCAAGTTGCCATCTTTAAGGATTTCAAAAGCGTGGGCCCTCCTGAATTGAAGGGGACCACTTATTCGATAGAGGCTCAATCATGGATTAAAGAAATAGAGAAGGCGTTTGTCATCACCCGAGTTGGAGAGGAGCAAAAGACTTCTTTTGCTACCTATATGCTTAAGGGAGAGGCTAATTTCTAGTTGGAAGCCAACCAGAATAGGTCCGGAGAAGGAATAATTGCGTGAGATTGGTTCAAATAATTATTTTTTAAGAACTATTTTCCTCGAAGCATGCAGAGCTTTATAGAAATGTGGTTCTTGGATTTGAAACAAGAGGACATAACCAAGTTCAATGAGTTAACAATGTTTGCTCTACACCAGGTGGACACAAAAGAGAGGAAGGCTAAGAGATTTGAATATGGACTGAAACATTGGCTCTATAGTAAAATTTCAGCATTTCAGATTAATTAGTTCGGATTAATTCTGAAGAAGGCTATCATAGTCGAAGGGGTAAGTGAAGCATTAACTAAGTTTAATCATTAGAAGAGGAATAAGAAGAATGTAAAAGGTGGAGACAAAGATGAGGGAAATGAAGGAGGTAAAGGAAAGAAGAGAAGGTGGAATACTTCTAAGAATATCGAAAATAAACAAGGAGACAAAGAAAAAGGTTGAGGCCTGTAAAAACTGTGGAACAATCACTTAGAGGTATGTTTGAAAGGGAAAATGGTGTGTTACAAATGCGGACAGGAGGGACACATCTCTCCTAATAGCCCTAACCCGAAGAAGGGAGTGTGCTTTAATTGCGGAGCACCAGATCACATGGCAAGAAATTACCCAAAGAAGGGAACATGATGAGGAAATAAAGGAAATAACCGTGGGAAGCTAACTATCACTGGTCTAGCTCCACCAAGTATACCGACCGCCTGGACCTTCAACATGACGGTCGAAGATGTTGTAGCTTCTGGAGACGTTATCTCAGGTATCATCTCAATCAATAATATAAATGCATATGTATTATTTGATTTAGGTGCAACATGTTCTTTCATAGCATGTTATTTTGCAAGATATTTGAGTTTACCTTTGGAAAAACTAGAGATTCCCCTAAATAAAGAAGTGGAAAATAAGGAAATAATCCCCATTGAACACATTCATAGAAATTGTTGTGTAGAAATAAGGGGACATAAAATGTCGGTAGATTTAATTCTGATTAAATTGGAAGAATTTGACGTAATTTTGAGAATGGATTGGTTGTATAACCACAGGGCAATGATAGATTGTCAAAAGAAAAGTATAAACCTTAAGATATCAAAATAGTCTAAGGAAATATTTTACGGTAGTAAATCTCTATGACATTCTCGTTGTTTGACGATGATGCAAGCTAAAAAGTTGTTGAGGAAGGGGTGCATAGATTATCTCTGTCGTGTTGTTGATACGCAACAAGTGGAGGCAGAATTGGGCCAGATACCAATCGTGCAAGAATTTACAGATGTATTTCTGAATGAGCTGCCAGGTCTTCTGCCGGATTGGGAAATTGAGTTTATTATAGATGTTGTGCTTGGTACGACACCAGTTTCGAGGGCTCCATTTAGGATGACCCCGACAGAGATAAAGGAGTTGATGATACAATTACAAGAATTATTAGATAAAAAGTACATTCAACCGAGTGCATCTCTATGGGGAGCACCAGTGTTATTTGTTAATAAAAAAGACGATTCATTGAGGCTTTGTATCGATTTCCGTGAATTGAACAAGGTGATGATTAAGAATAAATACCCATTGCCCAGGATCGATGATCTCTTTAATCAGTTAAAAGGTCCGAGATACTTTTCTAAGATAGATTTAAGGAAGGGATATCATCAGTTGAAAGTAAGAGGTGAAGATGTACCTAAAACGACGTTCAGGACTCGTTATGGTTATTATGAGTTTCGGGTAATGTCGTTTGGGTTAACAAATGCGCCAGCCGAATTTATGGATTTAATGAATAGAGTATTAAAACTGTATTTGGACAAATTTGTAGTGGTGTTAATAAATAATATCCTGATCTATTTCAAGACTCAGAAAGATTATGTTGAACATTAAGGAAGGAAAAGTTGCACGTGAAATTTTCAAAGTGTGAATTTTGGCTAGAGATAGTCCAGTTTTTGGGCCATGTGATTGACAAGGACGGTATATCGGTAGATCCAACGAAAGTTGAGGCGGTGATTAATTGGGAACAACCGAAGTGCGAAGTTTCTTAGGGTTAGCAGGTTACTATCAAAGATTTATCAAGAATTTTTCAATGATAACGTCCCCGCTAACCAATTTGATGAGGAAGATGATGAAGTTTGTATGATAGTAAAATATGAGGAAAACTTTAAACAGCTGAAGAAAAGATTGAACGATGCACCTATATTATTTTTTATCGGATGATATAGAGGATTTTGTGGGTATAGTGACGCGTCGCATATAGGGTTGGGATGTGTGCTTATGCAGCATGGAAAGGTAATTGCGTACGCCTCATGTCAGTTGAAAGATTATGAGAAGGGATATCCTACTCATGACTTAGAGTTAACAGCAGTGGTTTTTGCCTTAAAAGTTTAGAGGCATTACCTTTACGGCAAAAAGTGTGAGATATACATGGAACACAAAGTTTGAAATATATCTTTACATAAAAAAAAGTTAAATATGAGGCAACAAAGGTGGTTAGAGTTAATCAAAGATTATGATTGTAAAATTATATATCAATCGGGAAAGGAAAATGTAGTGACATATGCTTTAAGTAGAAAAGGTTAGGAGAAACTATCAATGTTAACGGCTCAAGAAGAGCTAGTAACATTGATGTCTAAAATGAAGTTAGAAGTGAGATTTTTAAAATAATCAGAGGAAAAATTATTTGCAATGGAGACTCGTCCAACCTTATTGGACAAAGTGAAAGGAGCACAACTTGGAGATAAGGAGTGTGGGAATATAAGGAAGAGAATTGCAGAAGGGGAAGATGTTAAATTTAAATTAGATAATGAAGGAGTATTTAGGTTTGAAGGAAGAATTTGGGTACCACCAGTATCAGACGCAAGAGAAGAAATTTTGCAAGTGGCCCATAGTTCGAGGTTCTCGATTCATCCAGGTAGTACTAAAATGTATCAAGATCTTAGACAATATTTTTGGTAGCCGAACATGAAAAGAGAAGTCATAGAGTGTGTCAGCAGGTGTCTGGCCTGTCAGAAGGTAAAGGTTGAGCATCAAAGACTGAGCGGGTTGCTGCAACCATTAGAAATTGTAGAATGGAAATGGGAGCATATCACAATGAATTTTTTGGTAGGACTTCCAAATACGCAAAGGGGTTACGATACTATATGGGTTATAGTGGATCGTTTGACTAAGTCGGCACATTTTATGCCGATTAAAATTAGGTTTCTGGACCAGTTAGCAAAACTTTATGTTAAGAAAATTGTTTCAAGACATGGAGTGCCAATTTTGATTGTGTCGGATCTGTCAGGTTTGTATATAGGGCGATCATGCAATGAAATTACATAAAAGGTGCGGAAGCGCGATAAAACAAAATTTAAAATATTTCATACAAATCATCACTATAATCATACTTTGTGCATAATTATCAATCAATAGAAAAGAGAAGGAGATCAGATTCATACCCTTGTAGAAACTAGTTTTCTCAGGTACGAGTTCACTTCTAATTCTTTTCACGTTTAACTTAAATTCACCGGGTTGGATTCCTTCCTTTAATTAGCATTAGCCACCCAAGTGTTTGGCCTCTAGAGGTGATCCACCAAGGAATAAAATGTATTCAAGAAGATGAGTATTTGAAAAAACCCTATATTCTATCTCTATAGAATTATGTGTACTCTCCTAACTCTTGGAATTATAATTAACTCCAAATCAAAATAAGACTCCTCTTATTTATAGATGTAGGCAACCCTCCTAAACAATTTAGGAATAGGGTTTTATTTTAATTAATTAAACTCCTTTAATTAATTAGGCTCTTAATCCAATTAGAAATATATGAGAGTACGTTTATTAATTAATTCCCAAACTTCTTTAGGAATTAAACTAATAATAATAGTAATAATAAGAATATTTACTCCTCTTATTAATTTATATTTAATATTTCCAAAATATTAAATAATAAATATTAAGCTATTTAATTTATTCTATCACCATAGATTAAATTAAATACAATTAACTTATTATTATGATTATGCCATTTACTTATTAAATAAATATTCTTCCTTTTATGGTGTAATCATTTAGGTTCTCCATATTAAACCTAGGTTGTGAATAAATCAATTAAAATAATTCTAATCTTATTTAAATAAATAAATTAATACATTTAATTTATTTAAATAAATAACATTTATTTTACGATATTGGTAAGCCCCCTTAGCGATAAATGACTTTCCAAATAAATATAGATTTCAACAATAATCATATAAGAACATTTGAGTAAATAGTTACCGTACAATTCAATCATTCCACCATACATTGTCCCAATTAAATATAAGACATGAAATTACTGTCAAGTCTTATTTTATTTAATTATATGTATTTCGATTCTTAAATGTACAACTCCAAATAATGCAAATTAGAAACTCCTCTTTAATTTCATTCGGCCTTGGCCAAGGACTACTAGTTGTCATTTATCGAATCACATAGGATATTCCCTTCTTTTACTAGAAGTGGTAGATTCTTTATTTATCATTCTTTATCTTCATGCACAACTTATTATACCCATGCATATCCTTTGATATACCCTAAGAGTCTTAAGGGACATGTCAAAGTATAACTCATCATACATAAGATGCTATGATGATCTCAAGTCTAAGGATCACTTGTACTATTGTCACTATAGGAATTCCTATTGACAGACAAGTAAAA
The DNA here is from genome assembly GCA_020205615.1 of Panax quinquefolius. Classification (NCBI taxonomy): domain Eukaryota; kingdom Viridiplantae; phylum Streptophyta; class Magnoliopsida; order Apiales; family Araliaceae; genus Panax; species Panax quinquefolius. The sequence continues at coordinate 101,248,561 of CM035166.1, read as the reverse complement.
CTCCATTAGGTATTCCTTAGCGAGTCATGTTCAATGAACTTATTCTCCAATAAGCACATACATACTTGCTTTAGTGTCTTCACACAAATGATCACAAGATCAATCATCCTCATCCAATGAGGAAGCACCGTATGTACCAATCTATCCGGATTCACTAATCTCCATTTAGTAATCCAACAATTGGGAACAATTTTAGTTTGTGAGCTATCTAAGAGTTTAGATCTCATTAACATGATCATCATCATGATTCTAAATGCATTGTTCAAAACTATGCGTTTATCACATATTATATAACAACACCATGTAGATAAATTAAAAGCCTTTAATTAAACAATTCTTTTATTAATAAATGAATAAGATTTTTACAAAATATATGCTTTATCATCAAACATGATTGGCTTGTGTGCATACTAATTTTAATCTTTCACTTGCACTAAAGTCAATCGCCATGGTATCTCATACCCTTTTTCTCTAAGTGGCGATCATCCTAGTGTTGGATAAGCTTCGATTAATGGATATGTAATATTATTTTTGAGAGTCCACTATCTTTGTAGCGAATTCTTCTCTTTCAATGATTCTTTAATCAAATGAAAGTGTCGCAGTACATGTTTAGATCCAAGATGAGACTTATGAACTATTATGTTGGGAACTACATATTTAAATTTGATGTTGGAATATATACATAAGCATGTCTTTCCAAAATCTGTAAAGTCCTTATTAGATCATATATGCAAGGACTTAGATTAAAGATCAAAGTTGTTAAGTTGATTTGAGCTTAATGTTTATCTTTCTGTAAAATCTCTTGTAATAGAAAGATCAATATTATTAGGATGATCTTATAAGTTGTAATAGATATGCAATAAAAAATCGTGATGTCTATAGAAGCCAGAATCGTAGTGTGCTGAGCAAGCCTATCAGAATCGTGAAGTAGTTTAACGAATGTGTGTCAAGCTAAGTTAAAATCGTAGGCACTGACCTGAATCATGGAGTTCTCAAAACATTGAGATCGTAGTCTGTCAAGACAGAATCGTATAGTGCAAGCTCTTATCATCAGAACACGATAGTAGTGTTCATTTGTAAGCATAAAAAATGATGAACATTTTTGACATCATCATCTAACACTTGAATGTTGATATGATTGAGAAACCTAATGCTCTCACCAAACAACCCCTTGGTTGAATCGAAGAGTCAGAAATTAAGAAGAAATGTATCTACCAACTAGTTTGCTGAAAAGTGACGTCCTCAGAGGTGTTAGGTGAAAAAGCAGATTGATGTGTCAAGTAAGTCAAAAAGAAGCTCTTACACCATTAGGTTATCAACATCAAAAAACTCAGAATGCCTGAAGCATTAAATGCTCAAACGGAAGCCTCTCAACGGGAAGATTTCAAAGGCTTCTATATAAGGCCATCAGATTGAAGATGTCAAAAAAGAAAGAATCAAGAACAAAAAAGAACACATAACATTTGACAAATCTCCACTCCACGATTTAGTTATATCTTGCTTCGCTATTAAGTTTATTAGTACCTAAGCTTAAGGCAACTTAGTAGCACAACAAAAATAACAACTACACCCATTGTCGAACTGCCAAACCTACTAGGTTTGAAGAGTATTCAATGTACTATCTTTCCAAGTCTGCTGGGCTTGAAGAGTTCTTTGTGAACTAGCTTTCCAAGACTGCTGGTCTTGAAGGAATCTCAGTTATTCAAAGATTGTACCAATATCCTTAGTGGATTTTTACTCGTGAAGTAGAATAGTGGACTATGAGTCTTGAGTGCTCTGAACCACTTAAAAACATTGTGTCATTTACTTTCAGTCGTTTTAACTGTTTATCTTCTATAACTGCTTCTTGATTTATAACATTGTCTCTAGCTTAATGGCGATAACTAAATTATATTTTTCGTTGTGTTAAGTTAATCTTTTTAGTTAACAAAACTATTAAGTTATTCTTTGCAAAAGAAAATCCAAAATATCTATTCAACCCCCTGTTCTAGATAACTTGTGTGCCTCCAGGAACTAACAATTAGTATCAGAACAAGTTCTCTTATCTCAAAACTAAAAAAGCACTAGTAGATCATTGCACATATCATGAGCGAGTCCAAGCTTGGTGGAGGCAGCAAACCACCAATGTGCAATAAAGACAAATTTGCCAACTAGAAGGTTCAAATACAAGCTTTCATGGACTCAATAGATGATGATCTATTTGAGACAGTACTGAATGGCCCTACATTCCAACAAAGCTTTCACCAAACCCCTGATGATCCAAACAAAATGCAAATCAAGATAAAGTCTGAATGGACTGACAATGAAAGAAGAGCAGTCCAACTGGATAAAAAGGCCAAAAACATTCTGTTCCAATCCTTAGAAGATGACCTATTCGAAAATGTGGTCAACTGAAAAACATAAAAGGAAGTATGGGAAGCACTGCTCATCATGCATGAAGGACCTGAAGAAGTAAGAGAGAACAAACAGTCTCTACTCACTCAACAGTACGAGATGTTCACTCATATACTAGGAGAAAACATTACCTCAATTTATGAAAGATTTAATGTTTTGCTCAAGTCTCTCCGATCCTTTGGAATGATCTATCCCAACAAAGATCTCATCACCAAATTCATGAGGGCCTTAACAAGAAAGTGGGATGCAAAAACAACAGCCATCAGAGAATCAAAGAATCTTCATGAGATGACTATGCAACAACTGTACGGGAACCTTCTAACCTATGAATTGGAGCTGACTCAATGTGCAGAAATGTTATCAGAAGGAAAAAGAAGTGGCTCTTAAAGCAACATGAGCCACCTCAAAAGGTCAAATCAATGATGACTCGACAATCGAAAGCGTAAGTTGATGAAGATGTTCTATCTTTGGTCGAAAAATTTGAAAAGATTCATGCGAAAATGCAGAAGTAGCAGACCAATGAGATTTAACAACAACAATAACCAGGAACAAACTAAAGATCTATGCTAAAACTGCAAAAAGCCAAGTCACTACATTGCAGACTGCAACAAACCTCTTAGAGAAGAACTAAAGAGGAAGTCAAATCCTAGGAAAGAATTCAAAGGAAATAATAAACCTCAGAAGAAAGACAAAGGTCTGGTAGCTGGAGGATCATGGAGTGACTCAGAAGATGAAACTAATTCTGAGTCAAGTGAAGACAACGAACCCCAAGTGGCCAACCTATGATTAATGGCCAAGGAGTCAAAAGACAAGAAAAGCAGTGATATTAATATTGATGATGTATTTGATTTCAACTCTCCTGTCGTAAATATAGATGATTTAAGAACTGCATTAGATGATATAACATCTGATCTACATCAATACATGAAATGGTTCATAGTTTTATCAAAAGACTATACTCTTCTTCAAGAAGAGAAAGAAAAAGTTCAAGTCAAACTGGAAACAGTTATGCTAAGTACTTATTCCCTCTCTAAACTTGAATATGAGAATAAGACTTTGAGACAGATGAATGAGCTAAAGTGCACAAAGAGAGTTGGACCTAACTTCTAAAGTTGAGGAGTTAGAGAAGACGATCCAAATATGGAAAAAGTCTTCTTCACCTATGGACTCCCTGATCTCTAGTCAGAGGAATTTTTCTTATCGATCAGTCTAGGTTTTGAGGACTCTCCCTCAAAATCAAATGTGAAAAAACCCTTGGAAACTAATACTAAAAATGCTTCTAATCTCAATAGAAGTATTATTTTTGTGAAATCCACACAAAGTACCGAGCCAGTGAATGCTTGCTCTTCAGATCCAAGTAGTGTCCCTAGACATAACGGATCTCATGCTGGTCTAGGTTTCAGAAAAATCAAGAGTAAATCAACTGTTACTCTCAAACCTCGAAGGATCGTGGGGTCAAATAAAACCACCTCCACGAACCAACCAGGAAGGGATCGTAGACTTGAGATGTACTCTACGAAATCTCTGAATCATAAAAAAATATGAAAAAGTGATAACATTGCCTATCACCCACATACATCTAGGATAAGAAAGAATCCACACACACAAACAAGCATGCATCATACTAGATGTTATATATGCAATGGATATGGTCATAAATATGCAACATGTTATTATAATCCTGTAAATCATAGACCTAAAATCAAACAGATTTGGGTCCTCAAGGGAACTATCAAGGAAGGACCCAAGTAAGTATGGGTACCAAAATGAAAGCTAAAATTTATTGCAGGTACATAGCTCCACTATGACAACCTGGTACCTTGATAATGGATGCTCAAGGCACATGAATGGAAATAAAGCTCTTCTGTCTAACTTTAAAGAAAAGGAGGGTCCAACAGTCATTTTTGGTGACAACGACTGGCAAAACCATTGGATATGGCTCAGCTGGAAACAATGTCGTGTCCTTCAGCAAAGTAGCTTATGTAGAAGGTCTGAACCACAATCTCTTGAGCATCAGTTAACTTTGTGATAAAGGACATCAAGTCACCTTCCTCAATAATCAATGTCCAGCCAGAGATCTGAAGACCTCTTCTCTAAAGCTCACAAGGACCAGAGAAGGAAATGTTTATGTTGTCAACCTTGCTAAGTTAAGTTCTTATGAAATAATATGCTTCCTTGCCAAAATTTCTGAAGAAATTAGCTGGCTATGTTATAAAATATTGTCTCATCTAAACTTCAAAGGCATATCAAAACTGGCCTCCAAAGACCTTGTAGCAGGCTTACCAAGATTCAACTTCATCAAAGACAGACCCTGCAAAGCTTGTCAGCAAGGAGAACAAATAAGAAGATCATTCAAAGGCAAAGCAGTCAACTCTATTAATAAGCCCTTGGAGTTACTTCATATGGACCTCTTCGGGCCTATCCCTACCGTAAGCCTTGGAGGAATGAGATACTCTCTGGCAGTAGTAGACGACTACACCAGATACACATGGGTATTCTTTTGAATTCTAAAGATGAAACTTGCTCTCAACTTATCAAGATGTTCAAGCTAGTTATGAATGAGAAAGGAGAAAAAATGAAGGCAATCAGAAGTGATCATGGTAGAGAATTCGACTTCTAAGAGATGAACATATTTTATGAAGATAATGGCATCAACCACAACATCTATGCTCCAAGAAATCCACAGCAAAGTGGGGTAGCTGAGAGAAAGAATATAACACTAATTGAGGAAGGAAGAACACTTCTGGAAGCAACTCTTCTACCTGAATACTTCTGGGCTAAAGTTATCAACACGGTTGCTACACCCAAGAACAAATCTCTTATTCACCCTACGCTAAAAAAGACTCCTTATGAGCTATGGAAAGAAATAAGGCCGAATGTCAGCTATTTCCATGTTTTTGGTTGCACTTGCTACATTATCAACAATGGAAAATAATATCTGACTAAGTTCCAACCAAAGTCGGATGAAGGAATATTTCTTGGTTATGCCACTGATAGCAAAGCCTACATGATGTTCAATAAGAAAACTCTGAGTGTTGAAGTCTCCATTCATGTTATCTTTAATGAAACAGACTCTTCAAGCAAGACTGTACCACTAGACTCCACAGCTGATGAACCAGACACCACGATCGAAGTGGATGAACCAGTCACCACGATCGTAGGTTTAGAAAAAGGAATCGTTGAGTATAAAGAAGCAATTGTAGAAGAAAATGCTCTAGACAATGATCATCTATAACAAGAAGTTGAAGACAACCTTGAAGAATTCAGATAAGAAGGCACAAGAATTGATGTTCCAAAAGGAAGCAGATGGGCGAAAGATCACACACAAGTTGATTGTTGGAGATCCAAATGCAAGAATTAATACTATATCGACTACTCAAAATGAGTGTTTCTATCTGAGCTTTCTGTCCCAGATGGAATATAAGAAGATAGAGGAAGCCTTGGAAGATTCTAGCTGGATTGAAGCTATGCAAGAGGAATTAAATCAATTTGATAGAAGCAAAGTGCGGAGACTTGTTCCAAGACCAAATCATCAACCAGTCATTGACACCAAATGGGTATTCAGAAACAAGATGGATGAAGATGGAGTGATGAAAAGAAAAAAAGGCAAGACTTGTCGCAAAAGGTTACTCTTAAGAAGAAGGCATTGACTATGACGAGAGCTTTGCTCCTGTCGCCAGGCTAGAAGCAATCAAAATATTTCTTGCCTACGCTGCACATATAAAGTTCAAATGCTTTTAAATGGATGTCAAAATTGTATTTCTAAATGGATAACTTCAAGAAGAAGTCTATGTGGAACAACCTCCAGGTTTTATTAATCCAACCTTCTCCAATTATGTTTATAGATTAGATAAAGCACTATATGGACTAAAACAAGCACCTAGAGCATGGTATGAAACTCTAACAAACTTTCTTATTAAAAATGGATTCTCTAGAGGAAGAGTAGACACCACACTATTTCTTAGAATGCACAAAGATAAAGATCTATTAGTACAAATATATGTAGATGACATTATTTTTGGTTCTACTGATAAAAAGTTGTGTGAGATATTTACTAAGCTTATGCAGAGTAAATTTGAAATGAGCATGATGGGTGAATTGAATTTCTTTCTTGGACTTCAAGTGAAGCAAACTGATGAAGGTATCTTCATAAACCAAGCCAAATATATCAAAGACTTATTTAAAAAGTATGGCATGAAATTAGCTCCCCCCCATGAAACTCCAATTGCACCAGCAACTAAGCTTGACAAAGATGAGAAAGGTAAAAATATTGATATTACTCAATACAGAGTTATGATACGCTCTCTCCTTTATCTAACTGCTGTAAAAAGAATTTTCAGATATCTCAAAGGCACACCACATTTGGGGCTTTGGTATCCAAAGGAATCCTCATTTGAACTATCAGGATACTCGGATGCTGATTTTATAGGTTTTAAAATTTATAGAAAGAGTACAAGTGGTACTTGTCAATTACTAGGAAACAGGCTCGTGTCTTGGTTTAGCAAAAAGAAAAACTCTGTATCAACCTCCACAGTAGAAGCTGAATACATAGCAGCTCGAAGTTGTTGTGCTCAAATTCTATGTATGAAAAATCAGCTAGCTGACTATGGTTTTAATTTCAAATCTATTCCTGTTCATTGTGGTAATACAAGTGTTTATAGCCATAACTCATAATCATGTCATGCATTCTAGGAAAAAGCATATTGAGATAAGATATCATTTCATTAGGGATCATGTTCAAAATGGAAATATCTCTCTTCACTATATCCGAACTGAAAATCAACTTGCTAATGTGTTTACAAAACCGTTAGATAAATCCAGATTCAATGAATTAATAAGCGAGTTAGGAATGATTAATTTTCAACCATAAGTTTGTGCTATGGTATATACTAACTTTAAATGAAGAAAGTCATTAATCGATCGTAGAGTAATACTCATCGATCATAAACTTCAGAAAGGAACACAATCTTAGAGAGAGCTAAGGGTAAAATAGTCTTATCCTCATGATTAAAAGCTCATGGCCCCATTTAGCAAAAATTTTTTAAAAAGGAAGTTTCAAATTAACCCCCATTTTATTACTCCAAACTTTCATCTAAATTTCAAACGCTCTCTCGCTAAAACACTAGATTTGAGTTATAGAGCACTCAGTTAATCTTGGTTGTATCAGGAAACTTAAAGAAATCAATGACATCTTCAATCATGATCCAAAGACACCAACTATGCTTCGAAGAATTCAAGGATGCCGAGCCAAAATATCACAGAATCCTCTCTCTTCTAAAGAAAACAGGAGTACAAGAAGCTCTGGGAACCAGTACGAGGATCTATCCCAAATTGGTGAAGGAGTTTTACACCAATGGAGTCTACAAAGACGACGTCCTCACAACAAAGTTTAAAGGAGTGTCGATTGAACTGGAAGCTGCTGACATAAATCAGGACTTATGTTTTAAATCTAAGGGCCTTACTTCATTAAGCTTCATCCACTTCAACGAGGGTCTAAAGAGGATGCACCATAAAAAGAACCACAATCTGAAGGGATACAAGAAGAAAGAGTTTCCTAAAAAATATGAGTTTCAAGTAGACATGGTTGGGATATGCATTTGCTGCAAGAACTCTGATCACGATTCTGTCAATGAAGTGCAACTGAAACTCATGACAGCAATCTCCTTCAAGTCCCAACTGAACTATGGAGCCCTCCTCCTGTAGTGGATTTGAAAATGGATACTCAGCTCTAAGAAAGCTAAGGGCACGAATAAAATGTTCTACGAAAGATTTATCAACATCATTCTCCAAGTAGCTCTGGGAGACAATATTGAAGATAGTGAAGGTGAACCTCTAAATGCTAACAAAAGAATGACCCAGCAGCTCTTCATAAACTAGAAAAGGAATCCATCTGAAAATGTGAAGAATTATCATTCTGAGTCCAGTGACAGAACTGGGGAGGTCATGAAACCGTTTCTACAGGGGAACCTAAATGTTGTAAGAGAGGTTGAATAAGAAGTAGACCAGGAGACCTCTGCTCTTGTTAGGAGAAACAAGGGAAAGAGGAAGCTACAGACTGTTTAGATGGCAGAAGAGCCTCAGGGATCAACAACCGAAGTTCCTCAAGGATCTGATCCTGAACTCTCTGGCAAATTTATTGCAAAAGAGATTTCTAAACCTGAAGTACAACTCAAGAAGAAGCAGAAGAAGCAAACTGAAGAAGAGGATGAAGATAGATTCACCATCTCTCAACTGCTTAAGAAGAGAAAATGCATCAGGCATTTGCCTAAAGCATCCTTGACCACGATCATGGAGAAATCGAGTATGCCGATCGTAGAGTCAATGGTTGCCAATCAAAGTGAAGCAAACATTGAGACTACGACTCAACATGAATAAGAAAATACTGTTGATGATGAACAACGTGTTAAAGAGTCCACAAATCGAGAGTCAAGAAGATCAAAGAGAAGGTTAATCAAGAAAGCTTATCTTGAGCTGCAAAAAGCTATGCTAAAGATTAAAGAGGAGGAAATGAAAATAATGGAACATGCTAAAAGGACCGAGTCTCCAGATTTAAGTTCCTACAATGAGTCCTTGGATCAAACCAGGATCATTAAAACTGTGATTTCCAACATCGACAATGCAGTTAGTTCGACTACATCTAATCAATCATGTGTGAATATTGAAGAGGATCAATAAGAGAATGCTGATCAGAGAGATGATCACATTTAGGGGGAGCCTTTCAAAGTCCCTACGCCAATCAGTGCTCCAGCTGAGGGGGAGGAATCAGAAGCTCATCATGGAGCCCCCTCTGCTCCACAAGAAATGTTAGAGATTTCTGATGATGAAGAAGAAGAGGAAGATGTTGAAATTATTGCTGAATATAGAAATAAAGAAAGGAGCATCAATTGTAACCGAATGTTCTCTTATCTACCCATGATACCCTTTCACAGAGCTTTAATTCTACGTTCTTGGGATCATATGTTCTCGGCATTCAAAGCATATCTAGCAGTATCTGTGCTCGCCAAGGGATTCCCAAGCAACCTCACCTTTGCTCAAAATTTGATCACAAATCATGCCTTTTCCACCCATGAGAAAAGGGTATACTTTATTTCGGCATGCTTCAAGGTAAATCACTCTCCCTCTTCAAATTTCCATAAATTTGATGAATTACCTAGATGGATAAAGGTTATTTCTCACCCACTTAACCAATTTCCAGCTACAGAATCCCAACATTCTGTAACAGATGAACAAAATACACCTAACTTCATTTTAGTTCCACCTTCAACCACCATTAACTCCACGAAAATAGCACAACGTCACACCACGAACATAGCTCCTACTCAAATCGTGGAGTCACCATTGGTCTAAAATCGATCACTAAACACGCCGCAAGTATACGCTGGCCTAACAAGTAATACAAAGTCTGATAAGGGTGTGTGTCGTACCCACGAGGAACTATGACTAATATTTACCAAATACTGACTATGTATCGCTAAAGTCTTATTTAAACAACAGTAAATGGAAGTGTAATTAATCTAGTTAACTAATTAACAAAGCAAGTAAATGGATAACGAATGATAATCTAAGGAAATATAAGCTAAGGTCACAACTTCACCCCCACACAGGCATTCTGTCGAACACCTTGCGTGTTATGTTTCATCAAACTAGCTACCCTTCTCTCTTTGGTCTTAATGGTCACGACAATTTGTCGACCGAGAACACATAGGTGCCTATGCACCTCTGTTGAGGTATGCACAAACAAATCATCTCCAGATCTACCCAAAAGGGAATAGAACAGAAAGGAACGTCCAAGCTGGATACAATCCTACATATGTCTATGCGAATCAATCATAGCAAGGATTTAAGCAAAGGTTCTCAATAGGTCGCACGTGGCGCACAAAGATATGTCTATTCTACGCACAACTTATGCAGTCGAAACCCGCAATCACATGCCAATATATTTAGGTGTAAATCTACAATTCTTCTGTCGATATCATGCAGATTACCAAAATCATCACTAATGTCTTAGCAATAATCATAAAGCATAAATATATTAAACCAAATCATATGGTGCCAACCAAAGAGATATAGACAGTCAATTCAAATAACAAAGGGATCCATTATAACCTTAGAGCCAATAATCAGTTCATATTTAATAAACCAAATACAAGTAGCAATAAAGACAACATTTATGGATTACAATCATAGAGAAGATAAATGGATAGAAGAAACTCTGTCAAAGCCCCTTCAGTCTCCAATCAAACAGCTCAAATCAATCTTTCCACTCCGTGTCGTTCGTAGCTCTTGTGCTCCAAAGAAAATACAAACTTCTCCCTATTGTATATTTACAAGGATAATCTAAAAGAATTACAGAAGAAAATCCTAAGCTAAGTTATTCTATGCTTTGTGTTGTGAGAGAGAGCGAATACAGAGGCTCGGTTCTCTGATATATATGTTTGCTTCTCTTCTCTAAGTCAAAAGAAGCCTTTCTCTATCTGAGCACCAGAGGTCGCGCTGCGGCGAGGCCAATAGACGTAAGGGTGGCACTGCAGCGCCACGTGTGCAACAAGGAACCGGAGCTCTGTCTTTGCAGCCACGAGTTCATATAGGAGAGTGGCATCACAAGGCGTGGTCCGACGTAAGCAATGACAAGGAGGTGGTGGCCACATGAAGTCTAAGATCGGGTCATTGGCCATTTACTGGCTTTAATGTATAGGAAATTACAATTTTATCCCTGAATGCTAGACAACACCTAATAAGCCCTGCAATATGTCAATTAAGCACAACAACACTATAATCATATAAAAACATATATACTCTACGAGAACAGGCAACTATTTAAGTCATAAAGTATCCAATTCGCGGGGTATAAATCCTACTCATCAAATACCCCCAAACTTAAGTCTTTGCTTGTCCTCGAGCAAACTAACTAAGACAACACTACTAATAAAACACACGCGAATGAAAACTCAAACTGTAAATTACTATCATGGCTTCAAAGCTCGATCATAGCCTCTCTCAGAGAATAGGGCAAACACAGAGATGAATAAGGGGTCATTCAATTTCATGCATAAGACTGTATTCGATCCATTCTATGTGTGTGTGTGTAGAGACCAACCGTCCTAACTAATCATAACTCAAATAAGCTCGTACAGTCGATTGCTAAAATCAATAAGCAAACTTCGCAACTTAAACATTTAACAAGCATTAAGAATAAGATGTAAATGCAGGAAAAAATCAAAAGACTCTAGCATGACGACAGTAAAATCTGACTCGGACAGTACTTAATTACCTTAGGCTATTCAGAACTACCCATGAATGAGCTTTTGATCAGTAACTCCCAAGCCAGACGACTTTAGGGCACTAGGTGTAGAACACCCCTATGAATCTAATAACTCGAGCAGTAAAGGCCACGTAATCAACATAAGCCATAGAGATTTTACAACAAAAATGAACTTTATTTAGCGAGTGCATTTTATGCTCCATCTCGATATCGGTCCTGCGTTTATGGGCGAGTGCGTTTTACGCTCCATCTCAAACCACCGTAAAACTTTCGATATAAACTCTTCTTTTCTATATATATATTTTTTATAAATATGTCAACATGCCAGAAACCAAGATCCAAAACTGCACAAACATCTAAGTCTTTAATTACCTTGTAAAAATAAAAGTTTATAAAAGTGAACAAACTCTCAAAGCGATAAACAAGCGAACTAAATTCAAAAAATAACGAGTTAACATAGTTGGTCAGTGCTTTCTAAGAAGGACGGATCAATAATAGTCTAAACTTATCAATTGAACAACCCCTAGCTCATACATGCTTGACACGACTCTAAGAGATATGCATAAATACTTGACGCTTGTCATCAGCCATAATCAAAAAGTAATGATAACTATAACACCCTTGCTAAATAGTAGCTCAAAATATGGTAAAAAGGCCATTCATATGGCACAAGCATCTAATCTATAAAAGCACCAAAAAGATGGCTATAAACCACAATCATGCTGATAATAATCAAAGCATTAAATAATAAAAACCAAAATCAGTTCATGGCATAATAATAGAAATCCAAACATAATCTCGCAGTTCAAAACGACTGCACCACAATACTGAAATAAAACATAATAAAGTCTAAAGTATGCAATCCTAACATGGCAGTACAGAAATAGATAGATAATAGCCCAAAACACCCCCAAACTTGAGGTGAGCAATGCCCTCATTGCTAAACATAAAGCAATTGATACAAGAGGGCTTCCCTGAAGTGGGCTCACTCAGCAGCGGTCTCGTCCTCGTCAGCCTCAGCAGGCGGTGATGGGGGAGGGTAGGGTGGGAAAACTGGAGGCTCCGGGAACTGGAATGGCGTGAACTCATCATTCTCGCCACTGTACACGGTGTAGATGCACTGCATAGTGTTTACCAGCTCAGTCTGGTACTGCATCGCTATCTCCTGCCTCTGAGCCACTACAACTATGTGCCTCCGTTGTCTCTGCGCCTCGGCATCCTATTTCTGGCGCAGCAGAGTGAGGGACGCCATAATGTCAGTCAATAGCCCTGTCGCCCACCGGGCTAGCGTCAAGTCTGTGCTCGCTCTGCTCTTTCTTTAGAGGCGCGTGCAGTAGAAGTCCGTAGCCTTCGCTCGCTATTCGACTCTTCTGGCCCCACACAACGAAGCGTGAGATCGTCTGATGGTCAATGACTGACATGGGTGGTAGAGTTATTTCTTCAGGCCCCCACTGGATACCTGCCCTCTTGCATAGCCAGGTGATCATGGATGGGTGAGGGAGTCCCAAAACCACTGTGCTCTTGATCGCTTTTATGATGGAGTCGTGTATGAGAACCCCGATGTCCACTTTCACGCCCCGTGACAATAGCAAATAACAAGATCACTCTATCCTTCATCACGTCGCTCAGGTGACGGGTCGGAATCATATTAGCACAGATGAAGCTAAACCACGCCTTCCCATAGCGACTGAGCGCTAAAGATAGGAAACTGGTCTTTTCCCCCGTGTAGTCGTTCTGTTTCCATGAAGTCCCGGGCTTGTAGAGCCTCTTGATAATATCCTCTAAATCATAGTTGCGGAGCCCCGGCTCCATATAGTCCTTGCCCTCATAGTTGGGTGTAGCAAACAGTTCGTTAATAGCTAGGCTTCCAAAATATACTGCTTTCCTCCTGACTTGGACAACCGTCGGACCTTCGGCACTGGCATTGGCGTAGAACTTCCGAACCATAGATACAACAGCCGATTCGGGAGACCTCGTGAAGTGGATCCACTGGCGTCCTGAGATCATGGTCACCAACTCGCCATCATTTTTGCTTGGCCTCAAACCTTGCTCGGGAATCAAGTTTCGCGCGGCAAAAGAGCTTTTATATCTTTTGCAGGCCTTCTCGCTTATAAATTTTTCTCTGTCCCATGCCGCTGGTGGTGTCACGGACGAAGATCCTCCCACACTCAGTCTTTGTCTCTTTTGCGCCATGTCGAAATTTCAGTTAGTTTGATGCAGAAGCAGTCCTTAAGCAGTGCCAAACTTCCCCCACACCTAGGCCAAATAAACCCGAACAATTTCCAATTCCAAACAGCCGAATGTAGTCAAATTTTTGGTTCAGACAAAATCTCAAACACCTTGCGGGCGTTCCTCAAAACCAATTTGAACAAAACCTTGTTTGCAAGGGCTCAAACCAGATTTCTGGCAGCGAAAATCACACAGATACACAACAAGAATTTCACAAATCCAAATAATTTAACCCTCAATTGGTTTCTGAAAATCGAAAATTTACCTTGAGGAAGAAAAAAAACTAGGTTAATTCTTATCTCCCTTTTCTGCGTGCACTTGGCCTGGGACTTAAGGGAAAAAGAAACTGATCTTGAGTGTAGTTTGATTAAGGGATAAGGGTGTTTGGGAGCTTAGGCAAGTGATGGGCTGCTAGAGACTCTTGTGCTGCCGAGAGATGTCGAGAGAATTGGGGAGAAATGGCTTGAGTAATCGCCCACATCAGGTCTTTTTAAAATCAAACTCATTGGCAAGGCGTCATGGCAAGGCTTGTGGTCTTCAGCCGCACATGAAAGTTAATTGAGCTGGGCTCCTCACGGCGCCCATGACGTGACTTGTGTAGTGTTGGTTGGTCATGCATGCACAAGGAGAGAGACTTGCCCATTTATTACATTAAGGAAAGCAAATACAAGAATGAAGCTTGGGCGCTGGCCGTTTACATGCATGACTTGTAATGCAATTTGTGGCGCCACGGCGTGAGATGCCTTTTTTGTAAAATTTTTAACTGCTATCTGCACATGCCAAGATCATTATAACAGAACAACACTTGAAGCAAAAATAAATTATTACATACAAGATAATAACTAACTACATAGTAAACTAGATATAAGTAAAGGAAAATAGATAAAGTTTATACCGAGATGGGGGTGCCTCCCCACCAAGCGCTTGTTTTAAAGTCGACAGCTTGACTATACCGACGCTTGCTCAATCCAAATTTCATGTTTAAGATGACCTTTTCATGCCGCTTATATTCACAATTCCTTTGGATTCTCGCGCATATGGATGATTGGTCATTCATGCTTTCTTCATCCTTCGGCACAAAGAATCTTTCACCACTGGAATTATCCACTAATTCCTCTTGTTCATTAAATTGAAAGCGTTCTTTGTGCGCTATTGGGCCTTCACAGATTTCCACAATTGGGAGCGTGAGTTTAGGTTGTTGATCAGTCTTGACAGTGTACCCACTCTTGATCAAATTGTTTCTAACTTCAGACTCCACCGGTTGGCCAGTGTGCACTATGACGTCTCCCTCAATAACTGTGCGAGACTCATTGCATTTTCCTTGCATATCCACCGTGCAATGCTCAACAGCTTCATCGTCGAGATCAATTAAGACCGGGAGATTGCTTCGCGGTGGATTTGTGATGGCATTGACGAGTTGTCCCAATTGATTCTCAAGGTTGTGCAATGCGTCTTCTTGGCTTGCCATCTGAACCTCATTTCTCTCAATAAAGTCGGCGTGAAGCTCTTCAAGCCTGTTCTCTTCTTCTTGTGTTGAGGTCTCATAGAAGCTCTCATTGGGTTGAGACGACAACTCATAATGCGACGAAAACTGATAGTCAAACTGAGAGACATGATTCAGATCATGATATGACTCTTGACTGTAGTCCCAGGAGTTTGGATAACCCTGGCAGTTTGGATGATAGGAGATCGGTTCAAAGTCAGCTTGATTCTGATAGTAGGCATTCTGAGTGGACTGACATTCAAGATTGTCAGAAAACCTTAAGGCATTAGCAATTTGAAGTTGCAATTTCTCGAGTCCTTCTTCTGAGCGTGGTTGCGTTGTCCCCTCATAAGGCCATTGATAACATTGATCGTCCATACTCTGTAAACTTAAAAACAAAAAGAAAGGAAGATAAAACAAATAAAAGAGATAAATATATACAAGTTCAAAGTAAGACTCTATTGATTGAAATCGATATTGGACAATATTAAAAGAATAGTTCCCCGGCAACGGCGCCAAAAACTTGTTGGTCGGAAAACCGATCACTAAACACGCACAAGTATACGCGGTCTAACAAGTAATACAGTGATAAGGAGTGTGTCGTACCCACGAGGAACTATGACTAATATTTACCAAATACCGACTATGTATCGCTAAAGTCTTATTTGAACAACAGTAAATGGAAGTGTAATTAATCTAGTTAACTAATTAACAAAGCAAGTAAATGGATAACGAATGATAATCTAAGGAAATACAAGCTAAGGTCACAACTTCACCCCCACACAGGCATTCTGTCGAACACCTGGCGTGTTATATTTCATCAAACTAGCTACCCTTCTCTCTTTGGTCTTAATGGTCACGACAATTTGTCGATCGAGAACACATAGGTGCCTATGCACCTCTGTCGAGGTATGCACAAACATATCATCTCCAGATCTACCCAAAAGGGAATAGAATAGAAAGGAACGTCCAAGCTAGATACAATCCTACATATGTCTATGCGAATCAATCATAGCAACGATTTAAGCAAAGGTTCTCAATAGGTCGCACGTGGCGCACAAAGATATATCTATTCTACGCACAACTTATGCAGTCGAAACCCACAATCACATGCCAATATATTTAGGTGTAAATCTACAATTCTTCTGTCGATATCATGTAGATTACCAAAATCATCACTAATGTCTTAGCAAGAATCATAAAGCACAAATATATTAAACCAAATCATATGGTGCCAACTAAAGAGATACAGATAGTCAATTCAAATAACAAAGGGATCCATTATAACCTTAGAGCCAATAATCAGTTCATATTTAATAAACCAAATACAAGTAGCAATAAAGACAACATTTATGGATTACAATCATAGAGAAGATAAATGGATAGAAGAAACTCTGTCAAAGCCCCTTCAGTCTCCAATCAAACTGCTCAAATCAAGCTTTCTACTCCGTGTCGCTCGTGGCTCTTTTGCTCCAAAGAAAATACAAACTTCTCCCTATTCTATATTTACAAGGATAATCTAAGAGAATTATAGAAGAAAATCCTAAGCTAAGTTATTCTATGTTTTGTGTTGTGAGAGAGAGCGAATACAGAGGCTCGGTTCTCTGATATATATGCTTGCCTCTCTTCTCTAGGTCAAAAGAAGCCTTTCTCTATCTCAGGCACGAGGTCATTGCTGCATGGCCGACCAATAGATTTAAGGTGGTGAAATACAGCCGCCACGCAGTGAAGAAGGAACCGGAGCTCCCGCTGCACCGCGAGTCCATATAGGGAGAGTGTGATACAGCAGTTATGGTCGACGTAAAGTGAGGACAAGGAGGTGGCATCATGACGCAAGTCTAACATCGGTCATTGTCATTGGTACGCCAAAGGTATAAGAAATTACAATTTTACCCCTGAATGCTAGAAAACACCTAATAAGCCCTGCAATATGTCAATTAAGCACAACAACACTATAATCATATAAAAACATATATACTCTACGAGAACAGGCAACTATTTAAGTCATAAAGTATCCGAATCGCGGGTATAAATCCCACTCATCATCACCTACTCAACTAGCTACAATAACATCCTCTCCCATAACTCAAACCTCTATTCCTTCACCTCATTCAGACCTTCCTTCTTCTTCAAAAAAATTTATTTCGATCTTGCTCTTGCTCTCTCAAATCTGCAATAACAAAATACAAGAGCCTCTCCTTCAGACACCCATAAAATACATGAGCTTCTCTCAGTTCTTCCTACCAAAACTGAGTTGTCTAACGCATCATAGAAAGTGACCACAAAAATTCAAGAAGATCTGGAAACTCTGTAAGACCCCGAATTTTATGAAATGAAAGTATTCAATTTTTATATAGATATTATTCTATTTGGTAAATGGTTAAATTGATAAAAGGTTAAAGTTATGGGTAATATTTATAAATTTTGCAAAGTAAGAAAGTTGTTATAAAATATTCGATTGGTCGGGGAATATTTGTTTTAATAGGAAATATTCGTACAACGGCACAATCATTGGTACACCCCACAACTGAATTATTGTCGAAGTTTGAAAATGACAGAAATATCTTTTTATGAAAATAACGGCGAAAGTTTTACCATTAATGGTTGAAATATCCGGTGATAAAAGTACAGTAATACGCGTGGTTGCATTGTAGCACACGGTATTGATTATTGATGCTTACGTGAGAAGTCACTCAGTTATATTCTATTATTGCTACAATAATTGTTGCATAGTATCTCACGTTATTTGATATTGTCAATATTTTATATATTATTAAATCAATAATTGAGATGACAAGTTATTCTAATTATTATATGCAGAATTAACAATGTCTAAAAATTTCTGTCAAAAAAGGGGTTTGGTCACCTAATTGCGCGTCAATAGGGAGAAATCCTTATCGGAAAGCCCCTCTTTCCTAGGAATGATCTACTTGTTAATATTGCGAGTTATAATAATATGAATAAATAATGTTAAAAATATTGAGGGGATTTTTATGAAATTTTTGTTATTATATGGACCCCAATTTACCCATTTTTCAAAATAATTGGTAGAAAGTTATTCGTTATATATAATAATAATAATAATAATAATAATAATAATAATAATAATAATAATAATAATAATAATAATAATAATAATAATAATAATAATAATAATAATAATAGGTGGGGCCATATGTAGGGCCCACATTTTAGATGAAAAAGGGTGGGGGGATGATATTCACGGATGGAATGTTAGAATTGTGGAAATGGTGGAAAAGAATGGAATATATATATATATATATATATATATATATATATATATATATATATATGAATGTGATGTGTGTGAAAGTGACATGTTGGTGGAAAAGTGTGTGTGTGTGTGTGTGAAAATGTGTGCAGGTGTGTAATATATATTACATGTGTGTGTAATATATATATAAGTAACGTATGATATAGGTTATATATATGTTATATATATATATATTATATTTTATTTATAAGTTTTGTTTTATTAGATTATAAATAGAATATATTATATTTTATTTTGCATAGTGCAGTATAGTAAAATCAAAAGTTTTAAAATTTTCAATCGACCGAACGCCCGTGATTTTTCGTTTGAAATTACTGTGCGTCTGTGATTTTCTAATTCAAATAGTACCCTTCCATTCTACTATAAATAGGATATTTAGTTAGAATTGAAAATCACACCAGAATCAGAGAGCGTATTTCTTTAGAGTTTTAAGAAGCTTTGAGCGTAAAAAACAGTGAAAGTTTTCTTCAAGAATATCCTCGCTATACCAGTTGGAATACTCTTCTTTTTAAGGTAAGGGATATTATTTTTGTTCAATATTCATATGAAATAATATTTTCTTCCATACTCTGTAGTATGTAAGTAATATTATTTTGTTTCAGATTCAGAATTCCACACTCATTTTTGTTAAGTTTTGGCTTCTATACTCCATGAAATTAGTAGAATATCCTTGATATTTGCGATTCATCCAGTATCTTTTCATGGAAATATTATTTTGAGCATTCTTGATAAGTTTTAACTTTTTCATGCTGGAGTACTATTCACGGGGTACTATTCTCGAATTATTATTCACGGGTGATAGGTATAAATTTTATGTTATATATTTTGATGATAACAATTATGTTTTAATTATTTTTCCTTATTATTTTATTCTAACTATTTTCTGTTTTTACTTGAATTAATTTTTATTGACTTTGATAAATTATATGTCAAGTGTTAAATAAATTAATTCATATAATATTCAAGGCAAGAAAATCCTATTTCTTTTTCAAAAACTAAAGTTGGGCAAAATATTTTATTTATGAGATGTATATATTATAAAATCTAATATATAAATATAATATCTTTAAAAAATCGAACATATATATATATATATACAAATACATATAGAAATCAAGTAAATATATATATGTATTAAAGACATAAGAGTATATATATATATATATTGAATACATGCATGTGCTGCCAATATCTAGTTAAATGCTTCCTAAGTCACTGTACTATACGTTAACTTACAAATGGGTCACTGAACTTTTTTTTCTTACAGTCAACTCACTAAACCACATTTTACTAATAAAAATTTAAATTTGTGTAACAGACGTTAATTAATTGGACAGGAAACTGACGTGTAAAACGAAGGGTCCCATTTAATCCTAAATTGGAGCCTACACAGAATTAATTTTAACACCTAAGCTATTGCCTACCCATGGAAAACAAAGATCCGATCCACCCAATAAAGATTCGATCTGTAAGACCCCAGCTTTTATAAATAAAGATGAATTTTCTATAAATATTATTTTTGAATATTATGGAATAATTTGATATAATGTTATAATTGTGGGTAATATTTATAAATTTTGCAAAGTATGCAAGTGGTTATATTATATTCGATTGGTCGGGAATATTCTGTTTAGCGAGGAATATTCGTATAACTACTCAATCATTGGTGGACCTCATAATGTAATTATTGTTTGATTGAGAAAACGACAAAAATATTTTATCAAAATAACTACGAAAGTTTTACCGGCTGATACTATTGAACTACTTTCGGTAGTAAAAGTACAAAGAATACATGTGGTTGCATAGTAGCACATACCAGATTGATTATCGATGCTTATGTGAGAAGTCACTCACTTTGATTCCATTATTGTCATGAATTATTATAGCGATAATGACTTTTTGTTTTATTCGTATTATTAACGTAATAAAATGTAAACATCTTTTTATATAAAATGTAATACTTTATTAAAGTTATTTTATAAATAAAATATATTATATTTTATTATGCATAGTGTTAGTATAGTGTTTTGCATAGTGTTTTGCATAAAGGTTTGCATAGTAAAATGTTTTTATATAAATAGAATATATTATATTTTATTTAAAAGATTTTGCTTTAAATATGGACCGAGTCGATTAAAGTAAATCAATCTGGACCGCTCATGGATTAGTTACTATGCATTCCATTTTCCTATAAATAAAGCTCATTCCTTCATTATTTTCTTACGAATTCATTGAAACTCTGAGAGAGAAATTATAGAGAGAAGCTATAGAGAGAAAGTTATAGAAAGAAGAAGAAGAGTATTCTCGCTACTTCACTACTTCTATATTCAGCCTTTTACTACTGTAGGGGTGTTATTCTTTCTTCTTGAAGAGAACTTCATTATTCCATTCACTATTATTCTGTTGAATAACTTTTGTAAAAGTGGCATACCCTATACATAACTTCGTATACGCGATATACCCTATACTTGGTGAAATCCTTATGTTATTCCATTGCTTATTATTCTGCTGAATAACTTTGATACGCCGCTTTACCTATACTTGGTGACATTCTTCTATTATTCTCATTGGAACATCCTCATGCATTTACATTCCGGTTCCGCCTGTTTTATTATTATTCTGCTTGAACATCCCGCTCGTGGTTTTTACACCGACTGGTTCCGCCTTTTATCATTCTGCTGAATATCCTATCCGTGTGTTTTTACACCGGATCCGTTCCATCTTTATTATTCTCGTTGAACATCCCAGCTTGCAGTGAATTTCACCGACCGGTTCCGTTATTATTATTCTGCTTGAATAACTCGCCTATGGGCAATCGCATGCATGGTGATTTCTTTTGTTATTCCATTCTTTATTATACCCAAATGGTTAAAACTTTGACTTCTATACTCCATGAAATTAGTAGAATATCCTTGATATTTCGCTTTCATCCAAAGATCTTTTCATGGAAATATTCTTCCGATCATTCTTGAATTTTACTCTACAAAGCAAGATCATGTTGACAATTTGGACGTTAATAATTCCCGGATAAAATAATTCTTGAACTTGTTTTATTGAATTCTTATATCATTGTCATCATCCTCATGTTTATATTTTTTTAAAATCATCTGTGGCTCCGTAGAGCATGGATGGACTTGGTATGATTATGACTAGGGGATTATTCGGTGTAATCATGACCGTAATGTTACAAATGATGTGGTAAAAATCCTCGAAGGGTCGTAGTAGTGCATTGATGGACATTGTTGGCATGATCATGACCATTAATGAATACACAACTATTCTCGCCCGTAGTACAGAATAATTGTGGTCGCGATACTAAAGAATATCCTCGGCCGTAGTAGTGTGAGGGTGATTCGATGATGTGGATTATTTATTAAAGTCGAGTCTCAAATATAACAATGATAAAAACCTTTTAAATCATAAAAGATAGTAGATTTTATTTTCTACTTGACTCTTTTAATGGATCAGATATTCACCGCAGCTTAAACCGGTTGTCTATCAGATTTTATCGCTTTTAACATTGTTGAAGACTATTGATAATTTATTCGCATTATCTTAGTCATAATATTTCTTCTTTGGGCTAGTTGAGCTCACCCTTTCTTTCAATGTTCTCTTCGTGAAATGAGAATATAGCCGGGACGAGCCTGGGAAACGAGTGATGGTCCTCAAGATAAGATTAGTAGTCCTCACTATTCTCGTGAAATAGTGTGGTAATAATTGTAATGAGGACTTTTGTTTGAGTTTGTATAATATCTAGTAAACGATATTTGTATTTAAACTCACGCTTTATGTCGTATTGCATACAGAGATGCTTATGTTAATAAGTTGTATTTAAATTACGCACCATGTAAGTGGCGACCCAAGATGGGTGATGTATACCTAATTTTGGGGGCGTCACACGATCCATCCCAACAAATGATTTCTGATAAATAACAAAGAAATTAAGGGTTCATAGTCGTCGTTGTAGTCAGTCGAACAAAAACTCAATTGCTACTAACAATTAGTTGATGCGTTTGTTGAGATGACTACCTCAAGTGGAGTAGACACTTCTTACAAAAGGAAATCGGTGAGTAAATCTTCAGATTTTGAACGGGAGTCCATGTTTTCTTCTCCAATCGTTTGTCGTTGTGGAATTGTTGCACCCATGTGGGAAGCTTGGAAAGAAGGAACCCTAGATCTAGGTAGAAGATTCGTTGGCTGTAGCAGATATAAGGTAAGTCAATGAGCAAGATATTTTCCCTCTTGGTTGTAGCTAATTTTCCCTCACCAGATTCATTTGTTTGAGCTAATTTTCCCACACAAATTTTTGTTTTATTGTTTTGTTGACAAGGATAAAAATAGGTATTGTGGATTTTTCAAGTGGTGTGATCCTCCATTCACTGAAAGATCAAGGGAAGTTATCAAAAAAATTGAGGGATGAGCTTGTAACTGCTAATGAAGAAGTACAAAGGCGTAGCTTGATTGAAGATGAAAGTGAGTTAAAAGTGATAAAAGAGATGATTATGGAAAATGTTCAACAAATTTGAAAACTCAAGAAAATGTGGATCATTTTAATTTGTTCATGGTTAATTTTTCTGTATGTTTTAGTAATAGTAGTGTAAAATAACATTGGGGAAACTCTTTTTGTTTTGTTATTTGTGTTGTGAGTTAAGAGTGGCATATGAGTGGATTATTGTAATTCATGTATGGTTGTTGTGTTTATGTCTTAAAGGAAATGAAGCAACAGAGCATTTTACTCTTGTTGTGTTATTGTTGTTATTTTTGAGTTAATGGTGGCAACAGAGCAATTTGATTTTAATTGACTTATGGTTGTTTTGTGTCTTTAGTGGTAGTAGTTGTGAGTTAAGAATGATGTAAGACAACATAGTACCATTTATCATTCACAAAGCAGTGTCATTTATCATTCCCAAACCCAAAACAGAGCATGTACCAGATATTGTTGGACTTTGTCAGTTATGTATATACCAGTGAAAAAAGAATGACAAAAAACAGAGATATTCCATTTGTCATGATCAAACCCAAAACATACTTGTTATAATATAAATGTCATCCTGTATTAATGCAAGCAGTTATCATTTACAAAACAATAAAGTACAATGAAATGCTAACAACCATTACACAGGCAACAATAAATGTCAACCAATAATAAAAAAATGTATGAAACTTAAATTAGTAGGCCCCAAAAATGGATCATTCTTGTTATAACTTCAACTAGCATCAATACAATTCACACAATCCCTGTATTTCTTGCCACATTAAGTAGCCCCTAATAATATCAAAAGTATACACATTTAAGCCCCAAAAATATTCTCCATATTCCAGCAGTCAAGGTACACCAAAACAGAAGCTATACCAAAAGATTACAAAAGTTAAGATACCAATACTAAAACAGAGCTATACCAAATACTTACTAAAGTACCATTGATGAACTACCAGTAGGCTATAAAATAACTTAAATACAACTATTTAGTAGGGGTTCCACCCTTCTTCCTTGGTGCCTTGAATGGCCTACTAGTTGAATTCTCAGAATTTTGTTGACTTGCTTTGCCTTTTCCTTGTATTTATCTCGGGTTGGTGGTGTAAGAAGCGGTGGAGTGCAACCTTGAATCTGTTGTTTGTGAAGACTTCTTCTTCCTTATAAGTCTAGGAGTTGGCATCTACAATACAACTCATTATTAGTAACCCTAAGTGAAAATTAATACAACTTTTTGAAATGAAAGAAATTGTATATACAAATAACATTTTGTCCTTTTCTTTTGCTGAGTCAACCACATTCTCTTTTCCCTTAGCAGTGCCACCCACCTTCTCCTTTCCCTTAGTAGTACCAACCACCTTCTCCTTCCCCTTAGCAATGCCAACCACCATCTCTTTTTCCTTTTCAATGTTAGTATCCTATATAAAGCAACATGTCAAAAACAACATTTAACTGATATATCAGCTTCCTTCATTGATGCATTTGTAAAAAACTTACATTGCCACTTGCATCTTCCTTGCAGCCCTGAGCAGTGCTATGGACCGCTATCTCTTTTCCCTTTTCAATGGGAGTAACCTATTAAACAACATATAATGGGTATATCAAATTCTGCTGAGACAAACATATATTTAGAAACATAAAAACATATAAATTATGTAGTGTACCTTTACCTCCTTCTCCTTTCTATTTCCAGGCAGAGTTGGGTGCTTTGGACATTTAACTCGATTGTGACCCTCTTCTTTGCACAAGCTACAATGCATCTTTGTGGCCTTCCCTTTAACTTTTTCTTCATAAGTGGTGGCAGCATTATATCACACTCAGTAACTTCCCAAAAGTCTTCCCCATTTAGAACTTCTAGAGTGTGAGAATAATTCTTAATAAATGTATCCCTAGTGGACCACTTAGCAACATATTCTATAGGGTTTCCATATATAGAATGAATGGCTCTAACTGCATGAGTACAAGGGATTCCTGTTAAATCCCACACCCTACATGCACAACTTCTCTGCTCTAGGTCAATAGTGTACCCTCCTTTTCCTCTCTCCTTCACTTGGAACTTTGATTGTCCATCCCATAGAGCATCACAGTGTGCAGATTCTAAAATGTTAGCATCTAGTTTCTTTTAAATTCTTGGGCATATTAACTCCTCAGTCTTTAGCATTGCATCTCTCTTTTGGTGTAACCTCACCATAAGCTGGTCATGAATTTCTGATATCATTTGAAGAACTGGCATATATCTTGCCTTAATAATCCATGCATTAAAACACTCACTCATGTTGTTCTCTACACTGTCAGTTTTTGAATGAGTCTCAAAAAATGCTTTGGACCATACCTTTGGATCTTGCTCAACTAGCTTGTCATGTGCAGGGGTAGACAACCTTTTTACCTCATTCATTGTCCTTTTAAAAGCTACAAGGTGTGTAACCATGGATGCCTCCCAGAATGTTTGCTTTAATGCTTATGAGGGATATTTTTTCCTCCAATTTGCATAGATGTGCCTTGCACAATTTCTATGCTCTGCATGAGGAAGAAGGTCTTGAATAGCTGCTTTCAGTCCCTGCAACAGTCATCATATGAGAGTGTTAAAAAATGTACAACTTGTTATAACAAAAATTGAATGCAATAAAAAAATTGATGACAGTTACCTTTTGTTGATCAGATATGAGAGTGATCCCATACCCATCCCCCAAATCCAAGTCAGTCACCAACAATTGGAGGAACCAATTCCAACTATCCAAGTTTTCACTTTCCACCACCCCCATAGCTAGTGGAAACATTTAGTTGTTTCCATCCCTACCAACTACAGACAAAAGCTGACCACCACAAACTATTTTGAGAAAGCAACCATCCAATCCAAGAACAGGTCTACAACCTTCTTTCCAAGCCTTTTTCAATGCATCATAACACACATAAAACCTTTTAAATCTAGGAACATCTTCTGGATTTAATCGAGTTGTCTTGATATCAACTGTATTATTTTTGTTGCTCTTTATTATCTCACCACCAAAGTCCCACACCCTTGCATAATGGTCCTTCATCACCTGTTGAATCCCTTGCAATGCCAACTGTCTAACTCTCATACACTTAACCTCTGTTGCATCCAACTTTAGTTTAAGTTTTATTTCTTCTTGCATTTCCCTTAGTTTTCAGCTGGGATTCCTTCTAATCCTACTACCATAGTACTCTGCCAAGTACTTTACTGTAGCCAACTTGTTTTTGAAGTTCCTGCAACAATTGTGAGTGTCCAAAATAGACTTCACTTGCCATGTATCAGTCCCTTGCATGTAACTAGCCCACAACCTCCAAGGACATCCTTTCTCACACCTCACTTGACATCTTATGGAGTCATTAATTGGATACCACAACTTCCTCCCATTAGCAATAGAGTAGTCTCTTATGGCATCTTCTTCTTCATCACTGCTCTCAGAAAGTGACCTGAGGACATCACTATTCTCATAGTCACTATGCCATTCTTTGTCATCTTCTTCACTGTCTGAATTAGTTCTACCACTATCATGTTGGTTGCCATCACCCTCACCCTGCACCTGCCTTTCATTTCCCCTAGTAGTATTTGTTTGATCATCCTCTGCATCTGCAATTTTAGTTTCCACATTGTCTCCCTGATTTCCTACTTGCTCTATATCATTACCTCCTTCCTCTCCCTCAGTTCCACCTTCTTCATCCACATTCTTTCTCATATCCACCTTAAATTCCCTAGCTTTCTTCCTAGCTTCTACCAATTCATCATCACTACACTCATCATCAGTTCTATTCTCTTCTTCAGAACTATCATCCTCAACTACCCTTTTGGACCTCTTTCTACCCCTAACATTGTCAACTGTCACATTAACTTCATTATCACCAACACCCTGACCCTCACCTTCACCTTCACCTTCACTCGACCTCAAATTCACCTTTCAAATCCTCACCTCACCACCAGCCACATTATCAGCCACAATTTCATCAACAATTGAAACCACATTATCACATACATTATCAGTCATATAGTTACTATTATGCTCATCCAATATAGAGGTTTGATCAAGATTATATGGTAATACATGGTCTACATAGACATCAATTACACCATGTGGCAGACAAATATTAACCATATCTCTTATACTAGCATCATCATAAACAATTCTAACCCCATTATTTATATCTACTCCATCATTTTTAAAATAAACACTTGATTGAGGATGGTAACTAAGTTCTGTAGCTAACTCATTAATAGCACCCATACAAATATAATCAGTGTCCAAACGTGGCATATGATAAACTGTACCTCCTACATAGTCACATAGAGGAGCATAATGAACCTCCCACCATGGTGTACATTAACTTGAACAACAGTATTCATCTGTAACAAATGAAACCATATGCAAAACAGAGCATAAGCAATAAACTTTTGAAGGAATATTCTAAATTACAGAGCATGCATGTGAGGAAAAAAGAGGTCCAAAATAAATAATGATTTTGTAAATAATGATTTTGTTAATCTTAAAACAAGAATCAGTAAAGAAAAAGACAAAACTGAACATTGAATAATACATTTGAACTCTTGAAATTAGAAGTAAAAGTACAATACGACAATAAACATGGAGGGGACCATAATATGGGACAATAAACCCAAAAAAAATATCAAAATCAGAAAAGGGGACAAGAGGGGACTATAATATGGGACATACCTGTCGACCGTTACTTGATGTCTAACCAAACGACTTCTAACCAACGTGTATCACACCAATATTTCCCAAATAATCGATTTTGTTAGCTTTTAATCGATCGATCAAACTTCGTACTCGTTTTTTGCTAGGTTTTTCAATTCATCGATCACTTTCGAAGGGTTGGGTTGGGTTGGGTTGGGTTGGGTTGAGTTAGGGCTCGGTTGAACGATCGTCTGGAACAAATTTAGACAAATGACGATTGAAATCCTCTTAATACACATGTGGGTCCATACACAGGTAATCGGGAGGGAGAATTTCCCTCCATATCCATGTAATGTTGGCCACATGGACAGATCTGTGCCACATCAGTATTTTTTTACACGTAAGCAGCTTATTTGGACAATTCCGTCTAAAGTCAAAATTGTTAATGGAAATACAAACGTTTTGCTAGTAAAATATAGTTTAGTGAGTTGTCTGTAAGAAAAAAAAGTTCAGTGACCCAGTTGTAAGTTGACGTATAGTACAGTGACTTAGGAAGCATTTAACCTTGCCAATATCTAAGTAATAAAACCGTGTGTGTTGGCAAAACAAAAGTGACACTTATTATGGGACAAAACCGTGTGTTAGTTGGCATCACTCTCAACTTCAAAAACCATGGTCAAAACAATAAATACAAGAAAATTGATTTTTGGCCCGGGCGGAATTTGATCTTCTTCCGCGTAAAATGTTTGTTCTGTAAGACCCCAACTTTTATAAATAAATATAAATTTTTTATAAATATTATTTTTGAATATTATGAAGTAAATTTGATATAAAATTATAGTTGTGGGTAATATTTATAAATTTTGCAAAGTACGTAAGTTGTTATATAATATTCGATTGGTCGGGGAATATTCGTTTCAACAGGAAATATTCGTACAATGGCACAATCATTGGTGGACCCCACAACGGAATTATTATTGGATTGAGAAAATGACAAAAATACTTTATAAAAATAACTGCGGAAGTTTTTACCGTTAACTGTTGAAACACCCGGTGTTAAAAGTACAATAATACACGTGGTTGCATAGTAGCACACGGTATTGATTATTGATACTTACGTGAGAAGTCACTCAGTTTTGTTCAATTATTGCTACAGTAATTGCTGCATAGTATCTCACGTTATTTGATTCAATTATTGTTAGTATTTTATATATTATTAAATCAATAATTGAGACGACAAGATTACTAATATTATTATTTGCAATATTAACGATGTCTAGAAGTTCTGTCAAGGAGAGCTTTGTTCACCTAATTGCGCGCCAATAGGGAGAAATCCTTATTGGAAAGCCCCCTCTAACCTGGGAATGACCTGATCGATTAATATTGTGAATTATAATAATGGTGATAAAGTTTGTTTTATTAGTATTATTAATATAATAAAAGCAGAAAACTTTTATATAAAATGTAATACTTTTTTATAAAGTTATTCGTTTTATTAGACTATAAATAGAATATATAATATTCTATTATGCATAGTATTTTGCATAGTAAAATTTTTTTATATAAAACAGAATACTTTTATAAAGTTATTTATTTTATTAGACAATAATTAGAATATATTATATTTTATTATGCATAGTATTGAATAGTGCACTACGGCCAAGGATATTCATTAGTATCACGACCACAAATTATCCATGCACTACGGGCCAAGGATATTCGTGTATTCATCAATGGTCATGATCATTCCAACAACTGTCCATCAATGCATTACGACCAAGGAGGACTTTTACCACATCATTTGTAACATTACGGTCATGATTATACCGAATAATTCCTGGTCATAATCATACCAAGTCCATCTATGCACTATAGGCCACAGATGACTTTCAACATAATATAAGAATGAGGATGATGACAATTCAATAAAACAAGTTCAAGAATAAATTTTAAAGATTTATAAATTAATTTATCCAGGAACCAATAACGTCCAAATTTTCAACATGATACTATTTTGTGGGATAAAACTCAAGAATGCTCAGAAGAATATTTCCATGAAAAGATACTGGATGAAGCGCAAATATCAAGGATATTCCACTAATTTCATGGAGTATAAAAGCCAAAACTTTAACCAACCGAGTATAATAAAGGATGGAATAACAAAAGAAATCACCGGGCATGCGATAGATCGCACGCATAAAGTTATTCCAATGTAATAATAAATAACGGAACAGTCATGCACGCGAACGCATGCATGTGATATTCCAATGAATAATAAATAATGGAGCCGGGTAATACGTAAAACACGCTAGGATATTCCGATAGAATAATAAATAATGGAACCAGTGTCCGGCGTACGCACGCATGTGATATTCCGGACGAATAATAAAGAACGAAATATTAGAAGAATTTCACCACGTATGCGATTGCTTAGATAAACAAAGTTATTCCAAGTAATAATAAGAATGGAATAATGTAAAAATTTCACCATGTATGCGGTATTGATAGATGACAAAGTTATTCCAACATAATGATAAAGAATGGAATAATGAAGTTCTCTTCATGAAGACGAAAAGAAATAATACCCTTACCTTAGAAAGAAACTAGATACTTTGGAGTAGTGAGGTTGCGGACTTCTCTTCTTCTTCTCTCTATAATAAATGCTCTATAGCTTGAGTGAATTGGTGAAGAATAATGAAGAAATGAGCTTCTATTTATAGGAAAATATAGTTTCGATAATTGCACATTTTGGGGCTCGTAATATTACAAAGATAATACCTTCCTCTTTTCCTTTATTTTTAATTTAGTCCTACAAGTATTATCAAACTTGCACCAACTCCCTAATAGTAAATAATGTGAATCAATAGTTCAATCATGTGAATCAATAGTATAATCACGTGAAAATACGAATTACAAAGATATAGTACCTCCATCTATACCTCTATTTTTAACTTAGTCATACAAGTATTATCAATCTTGCACTAACTCCCCTAATAGTACATGAATGTGATTCAATAGTACACACATGTGAACAAATAGTTATATAAGCATGTGAATTAGTAGCAATTAATTGCTCATTTATCCGATAAATTACCCGATTTATCAATATAACCCCAGACATCATCAATTATCATCTAATAGATGTCAATTTCCACTAACACTAATAATCCCAACACAATGAAACTATCAAATTCATCTTTAATCAACACGAACTTATTCATCATTAATATTATAACTCACAATATTTAACAACCGTGTCGCTTCTGTGAAAGAGGGGCTTTTGATAAGGATTTCTCCTTATCATGCCGCAATTAGGTGATCAAACCTCTCCTCGACAGTAACTTCTGTAGACATTGTCGATATTGTAAATAATAATATGAATAACTTTGTCGCCTCAATTATTGATTTAATAATATAAAATATTATGCAGATGATAATCGTGACAATAATTGAATCAATAATATAAGAGATATGATGCAAGAATTATCGTAGCAATAATTGAGTATAACCGAGTGACTTCTCACGTAAGCATCAATAACCAATACCGCAGTGTACTACGCAACCACGCCAGACATCGTATTCTTTTACTTTACTACCGTAGTTCAACAGCTTTTAACGAACACTTCCGCCGTTATTTTTATAAAAAGATAATTCTGTTGTTTTCTTACTACGACAATACTTCCGTTGTGGGGTCCACCAATGATTGTACCGTCGTATAAATATTCCATGTTAAAATGAATATTTTCTGACCAATCGAATATTATATAACCACTTGCTTACTTTGTAAAATTTGTAAATAATACCCACAACTATAACATTATATCATATCCACACCATAATATTCAAAAATATATTTCAAGAGAATTTAATCTTTATTCATAAAAGTTGGGGTCTTACAACCTCCCCTTCTTATGAAATTTTATCCTCGAAATTAGGGTATGTACCTGGTATATCGAAGAGGTGAGGATATCTTGACTTCATCTCAGATTCTAACTCCCAGGTCATTTCTTCCACATCGTGGTTTCTCCATAAAACTTTGACTTGAGGTATAACCTTGGAGCGTAGAATATGTTCCTTCTTATCCAAGATTTTAACAGGTAACTCTTCATACGTTAAATCTTCCTCTATCTCGTCCGGTTCTAATTCAATAATGTGGTTCGGGTCTTTCACATATTTACGTAACATAGATATGTGAAAAACGTTATGAACACGAGACATACTTGGCGGTAAGGCGAGTCTATAGGCCACAGTTCCTACTCGATCGAGGATTAAAAATAGGCCAATGAATCGAGAATTGAGCTTTCCTCTCTTTTCAAAACTCGTAACTCCTTTCCATGGAGCAACACGTAACAACACATGATCTCCAATATTGAATTCCACGTCCTTTCGATGAAGATCAACATAACTCTTTTGTCGATCTTGTGAGGTTTTTATACGTTGTCAGATCGTTTGAATCTTTTTCATAGTCATACGTACCAACTCCGGTCCCAACAACGTTGCTTCACCCACCTCATCCCAGCATATTGGAGAACAACACTTTCTTCCATACAACGCCTCAAATGGAGCCATGCCAATACTTGCTTGATAACTGTTGTTGTAGGAAAACTCTACCAATGGGAAGAACTTGTCCCAACTTCCTTTGAAGTCAAAGACACAGAGTCTTAATAAATCTTCAAGAGTTTGAATTATCATTTTCGACTGCCCGTCCATTTGAGGATGATATGTTGAGCTAAATCGTAAATTCGTGCCCATAGCTTTTTATAAACTAACCCAAAATCGTGAAGTAAATCTTGGGTCTCGATCAGAAACTATGGATACTGGCATACCATGCAATCTTACAATCTCGTTTATGTATATACGAGCAAGACGTTCAAGTGTATAAGTTTCTCGTATAGGTAAGAAATGAGCAGACTTGGTCAATCTATCAACAATGACCCAAATCGCATCTATGCCTTGAGAAACCTTGGGAAGACCAGTAACGAAATCCATGGTAATGTGCTCCCACTTCTATTCTAGAATTTCAAGTGGTTGCAATGGACCTTTTGGCACTTGATGCTCTACCTTGACTCGTTGACAAGTTAGAAACCTTGAGATAAACTCCGCGATCTCTCTCTTCATATTGCTCCACCAAAATGTATGTCGAAGATCATGATACATTTTGGTACTCCCAGGATGAATTGCAAATGGTGTGTTGTGCGCCTCCATCATGATTTTATACTTTAAATCAGGGTTTTTAGGAACACAAAGTCTGGAGTTGACTCAAAGTATTCCTTCTTCATCGATTCTTGCTTTCGAAATAGCACCTTCTTGCAATTTCTTCCTCATACGCATCAGCTCCAGGTCTGTAGCTTGAGCAACTTTAACTTTATCGATTAAAGTCGGTTCTACTCGTATATTCGCCATCACCACATGGGTCCCTGGAGTCTTTAATTCTATCTCCATCTTTTGTAAGTTATATAAAATGGGCCTTTGCATTGACAATAATGCACTCGTACCAGTAACGCCCCCAAAATAGGTCCATTCCATCTAACCCATTCTGAGTCGCCAAATATATGGTACGAAAAACAACTACAACTTTATTACAACAATTGTCGTGCAATTACAACAACACATATCTTTGTGAGTTTGGATACAAATATATACCAACCAGTAGCACGTCACAATGACACCTTACATAAAGGTATAGTCAAAAACCTGTTTTAGAAATTAGAATCTTTGGGAAGTGCTCAAGGAAACCTTCGTATACGTGGTAGGCCATGCTTTTAGGTTATGGTAGATATCATATGGCCACGAAATTATCCTTGGTTGACCTAATAGACCCCAAAGAAAAACGAGAAGATTACTATCATATTCTTCCCAATGGTGAGTCTTCTCTTGACATATCATTATCTCCACTGTCTCTATTTGGGTATTATACTCCAAACAAACACCAAGATTATATAGGTAGTGCTTGTAAATATACTCAGCAAGTGGATGAACACAACCATGTCTTATGATTACACGAGTTTGTATGTCATTAGACATCTTGTATGATAGTGACAAAATATCCTTCCAAAGTTGGGTTCGCCTCACCTCTTTAGGGAGAACCTCAACAAATATAGACCACCGTTCTATTCCCTTGTTATCCCCGCTCAACCCAAATACACTTTTATTACACCGAAAGGAATTGTGAAACAAAAGGGTGAGCACAACTAGCTCGATAAAGAATATTATAACTAAAGATACATAAATTATCAATAGTCTTCATCAATAATAAATCGTAGATTTAGAACATATGGTAGATGATAAAACTTTTCAACCATAGTTGCGTGAACGAAGCAATCCATTAAAAGAGTCAAATAGACTATAAAGTCTATGTCTTCTCCACGTTAAAAGTCCACCAACAATATTTTATCCTCAGTAACATCAATCAACAGCCTTTTCCACAATCATATGAATAACTCATAATCATAATTGTGATTCTAAATTCTCTTCTCATCCGTGACGAAGATAATTTTCATCACCGCCTTTACCGAAACATCAAATATCATGGTTATACCAAATCACGCTTCGCTTCATAATCATACTAATAAATTCATCTTTGCACCACGGGCCAAAGATATTCATCAACAGCTCATCTTTACACTACAAAGCAAAAGATATTCAACAACAAAAGTCATCTTTGCATTACGAGCCAAAGATATTCATCAATAATTCATCTTTGCACTACAATTTAAGATATTCATCAACAAGTCATCTTTGCACAACGAGCCAAAGATATTCATCTATCAAAGAAATACATAATCATTTCGGGTTATATAACAATAATTATAACCATGTTGATCAATTCACCTTTGCACTTAAGCTAAAAATATTCAATTATAAATTCAATGGTCATGATCATACCAAATAACAATTCAACTTTTTTGCACCATCGCCAAAGAGAACCTATAGTCACGATCATACCAATAATCTACCCATCTTTACATTCAAGTCAAAGAGAAATATTATCATTAGGGTTATAAGAATGTTATATAAAAACAATATAATCAAAACATAGTTTTAATTTCAAGAGTAAGATTCATAAATCAATGATAATTTGGTCAAAGAAGAAACCAATTTGTCATGAATAGTACTTCAGATTCAGATATATAATCAGATATCGTGCATAAGAACCTCGATACGAAAAGATAAAGTTTCATAATAAAATTCATATCCATATTTATAACACCTTAATCCAAATGTTATAAATCACTTAGAAATCTCATAATATAATATTATTAATATTACAATAATATTTTAATCATTTCTAAAACTTATAAATAATTTATTTTAATTGTTTACACTTTACTAATAAATGCATTTAATCATCCTAAAATGCCAAACTCATAAGATTTCATCACCAATAACCAAAACACTCATCAAAAATCTGCATATACCTCATATATGATTCTCAAGCCATAAAATCATATTTTCCAATTTTCTTACTTCACATAACATATTTAATTCATTTACTCATAACTAGAACATTTTCATGAAAAATACCAAATCAGTTCCAAAAATATTTCTTTTCTGGGATTTAGCATAACATAGTCCCATATTGAACATATATTTTTCTCAAAATTTTAAAAATTCATTTACTATTTTTCATATGGCCAAAACCACCGAATATTTAAACATTTATCATAAATTATACTTTTATCCAAAAATTCTGAAATTTACACGGTATACTGATATTATATAGATGTACTCCCAATAAAAATTTCATCAATTTTGGAGTTAATCACAAGGAGTTATAAATAGTTACTTTTAAAATAGTCTTTTCTCATAAAATCCATAACTCCTAATCTATACATCCAAAATCGCCATTTTGGACACACTCTACAAAACTCATCAAAATATCATTTCAAATTTTTCCAGAATTTTTAAAGGTTCAAAAAATTTCGAAACTAAAAATATAATAACCCTTAAAATCCCTTTACTATCCCTTACCTCAAAAGAGCAAAGATTTTGAATAACATAACAAACGAACTTGCACCGTATAGAAATACTCAAAGTATACTCAAAATACTCACAAGAATACGCCGATAATATAGAGAGAGAAAACTTGAGTTTACGGTGTGATTTTCAATTCTAACCTAAGACCCTATTTATAGAAATTGCTTAGAACACCAAAGCGAAAAATTGAATATAATATTAATATAATTATACAAATTTTCCTTAGCCCACCTTTTGGTCAAAAACACCAGCCACACATGTTAATGATGTCCAAAAAATACAAAAAACGTTTTTCTAACAAAAATAATTTAAACTCCAAAAATCAATTCACACGATATATCTAAAAACTTCAATAATTCACAATAAATAGCTCTTTTATCATAAAATTCGAATCTCACAATTTTTATAGGAAATTCAATTCTCTACAACTTTGCGTAAGAAAGTTTTTCCAAATTCCAAATAGAAATTGACCAAAAATCACAAACAGTCGATTTTATAGCCTATAATCAATTTTCTATTAAGAAATGGATCCACCAACACACAAAAACATGTGTTAAACATTTAATGCCACAAAAATACTCTTCCTCCTCATATACTCATATATCCCACATTCATTATAAAATATCACCGCTTAATATATTATTAAAATAATATATTTAAATGAATTATTTTATCGTAAAAAGATAAATTATTAATTTTCAACAATTGTCACATTAAAAATTTTCTCCATCTATATCCACATAAAATCAATATTTTTCTCATCATATAAATCAATAATTAATTATTCACAAATAATATTACAGAATCACAAAGATCGGCAACCAAAGCCGCTCCTCAGAAAGAGGGCTTTCCAATAAGAATTTCTCCTTCTTGGTAGCATTGATTAGGTGACCAAACCTCTCCTTAGACAGAACTTTCTAGGCATTGCCAATAATGTTATCCAATAATATTATTCGGATAATATGAATTATTGCTCGATAATGGAAAATATCTTTGTCGTACGTGACCATTATTGAAACAACAATAATATAAAATATCAACGTAGCAATTATCAATCAATAAAATAAAATATTGAATAAAGAATTACTTTAAACAATTATTGAGTAATGCCTTCTTACGAAAAAAAAAAAATTATCATGCTTCATGAATAGTACTCGTGAATAGTAACTCATGAATAGTAACTTCGTGAATAGTAACTCATGAATAGAACTCGTGAATAGTAACTTTCGTGAATAGTAACTCATGAATAGTAACTCATGAATAGTAATTATAAAAAATTGAATACTTTTATTTCATAAAATTCGGGGTCTTACAGTACCCACATATGATCTTCCACTCAATGCATTAGCTACTACGTTCGCTTTTCCATGATGGTATTGAATGGTATGATCGTAATCTTTCAACAACTCAAGCCATCGTCATTGCCGCATGTTGAGTTCCTTTAGAGTGAAGAAATATTTAAGGCTTTTATGATCCGTATAGATCTCCACCTTCTCTCCATACAGGTAATGCCTCCAAATCTTAAGCGCAAAAATGACTGCTGCCAACTCTAGATCATGAGTAGGATAATTCCTCTCATATTCTTTGAGTTGTCGTGAGGCATAGGCTATGACTTTCCCATGTTGCATGAGAACACATCCTAACCCTTTGCACAAGCATCATCAGAGATGACAAATCCTTCCGAGCCGAGATGGTATTGTCGTAACAGTCTTTGAAATGAGTCTTCTTGAGTTCTTGAAAACTCTTCTCACATTCCTCGCTTCTAACAAGACTTTGTGTATCTTTTCGAGTCAGCTGAGTTAATGGAGTAGCGATTCGAGAAAACCCTTCTACAAATCTCCGATAATAACCAGCTAAGCCGAGAAAGCTACGTACTTCGGTCACTAACTTAGGTTGCTCCCAACTTTGAATTGCTTCGATCTTTGCCGAGTCAACAGATATTCCATGATTTGATATTACGTGCCCAAGGAATGCAACTTCCTCAAGCCATAACTTGCATTTCTTCAACTTGGCATATAACTTATTTTCACGAAGCTTTTGGAGTATCAGCCTCAAGTGTTGCTCATGGTCTTCACGGGTTTTGGAGTATATGAGGTTGTCATCAATAAAGACGACCACAAAGTGATCCAAATATTCCTTGAATACTCGGTTCATCATATCCATGAAGGCAGCAGGAGCATTAGTCAATCCAAAAGACATGACTAGGAATTCATAATGCCCGTACTGAGTTCTGAAAGCAGTCTTTAGAATGTCATCGGTTTTAATCTTCAACTAATGATATCCGGAATGAAGATCGATCTTTGAAAAGAATTTGGCGCCTTGCAACTAGTCAAACAGGTCATCAATGCGAGGCAACGGGTACCTATTTTTGATGGTGATATGATTCAACTCCCGATAATCAATACAAAGTCACATACTCCCATCTTTCTTCTTCACGAATAGAACAGGAGCACCCCAAGGAGACGTACTAGGACGAATAAAACCGATGTCTAAAAATTCCTGTAGTTGGGTTTTTAACTCCTGAAGTTCAATAGGAGACATTCGATATGGGGCTTTGGAAATGGGAATTTATTAACAATAGAAATATCATTCAAAACTGACGTATTTTTGTTTAGATCCGTGACATAAGCTAAGAAAGCTTGACATCCATTTTTTAATAAACGAATAGCTTTATGGCTTGAGATGACAGTGATTGATTTTAATGGTTTGGTTGCTTGAATTCGCATAATAGGTTGGTTAGGAATATGAAAGCTAACAACCTTACAAAAATAATCAATTTTAGTATGATGAGTAGTTAACCAATCAATCCCTAGAATCACATCAAATGCAAGTATTTTTAATGAAATAAGATCGACAGGTAATGTGAGGGTACCGATTTGAACCAAACAAGACTTATAAACAGTGGATGTAATGAAGGTTTCTCCCAACGGAGTTTCTACAGATAAGTCAAAGTCTAATTTCTCCGGAGTCAAATTTAATCGTTGAGCGCAAGTAGGAGAAATAAAAGAATGGGTAGAACCCAGATCAAATAAGGTATAGACTTCGCTAGAGTTTATTATAAGCTTACCCGTGATGACCTCGTCGGGTTCCTTTCTTTTTGGGAGTTAACTACAAACGCCTCCTCAGACTACTGGGTTTGACTTTTCTCGACTACCTTTGGTGCCTCCATTGTAAGACCCCAACTTTTATGAATAAAGATTAAATTCTCTCGAAATATATTTTTGAATATTATGGTGTGGATATGATATAATGTTATAGTTGTGGGTATTATTTATAAATTTTGCAAAGTAAGCAAGTGGTTATATAATATTTGATTGGTCTGGGAATATTCATTTTAACAGAGAATATTCATACGACGGCACAATCATTGGTGGACCCCACAACTAAGTATTGTCGTAGTAAGAAAATGACATAATTATCTTTTATAAAAATAACTACGGAAGTGTTACTTTTAAAACTGCTTGAACTACCCAAAGAGTAAAAGTACAATGAATACTGCGTGGT
The DNA here is from genome assembly GCA_020205615.1 of Panax quinquefolius. Lineage (NCBI taxonomy): Eukaryota > Viridiplantae > Streptophyta > Magnoliopsida > Apiales > Araliaceae > Panax > Panax quinquefolius. The sequence goes on along the minus strand of CM035166.1, from coordinate 101,209,294 downwards.
TTGCATAAGTAAGACATTGTATTGGTTATTGATGCTTACGTGAGAAGTCACTCGCTTATACTCAATTATTGCTACAATAATTATGGCCGATCATATCTCTCATATTATCGATTCAATTATTGTCACAAAGATCATCCGCATAATATTTTATATTATTAAATCAATAATTTAGACGACAAAGTTATTCATATTATTATTTACAATATTGACAATGTCTAGAAGTTCTGTCAAGGAGAGGTTTGGTCACCTAATTGTGCGTCAATAAGGAGAAATCCTTATCGGAAAGCCCCCACTTTCTTGGGAACGACCTGGTTGTTAAATATTGTGAGTTATAATATTAATGATGAATAAGTTCGTGTTGATTAAAGATGAATTTGATAGTTCCATTGTGTTGGGATTATTAGTGTTAGTGGAAATCGACATCTATTCCGATGATAATTGATGTCTGGGGGTTATATTGATAAATCGGGTAATTTATCGGATAAATGAGCAATTAATTGCTATTAATTCACATGCTTATATAACTATTTGTTCACATGTGTGTACTATTGAATCACATTCATGTACTATTAGGGGAGTTGGTGCAAGATTGATAATACTTGCATGACTAAGTTAAAAATGGAGGTATAGATGGAGGTACTATACTGTAAATTCATATTTTCACATGATTATTCTATTGATTCACATGATTGAACTATTGATTCACATTATTTACTATTAGGGGAGTTGGTGCAAGTTTGATAATACTTGTAGGACTAAATTAAAAATAAAGGAAAAGAGGAAGGTATTATACTGTAATATTTTGAGCCCCAAAATGTGCAATTATCGAAACTATATTTTCCTATAAATAGAAGCTCATTTCTTCATTATTCTTCACCAATTCACTCAAGCTATAGAGCATTTATTATAGAGAGAAAGTATAGAGAGAAATAAGAAGAGAAGTTTGTTACCTCACTACTCCAGTATCTAGTTTCTTTCTAAGGTAAGGGGTATTATTTCTTTCGTCTTCATGAAGAGAACTTCTATTATTCCATTCTTTATCATTATGTTGGAATAACCTGTCTATGCGAAGTACCGCATACATGGTGAAATTCTTATGTTATTCCATTCTTATTATTCTCATTGAATAACTCGCTTTATCTGATCACCGCATACATAGTGAAATTCTTCCGTTATTCCATTCTTATTATTCTCGTTGAATAACTTTGTTTATCGCGAAGTACCGCATACATGGTGAAATTATTCTAATATTTCGTTCTTTATTATTCTGTCGGACTATCCTGTCTGTGCGTTTACTCCAGACCTGGTTCCATTATTTATTATTCTGTTGGAATATCCCGCATGCGTGCTTTTACGCATGACTTGGTTCCATTATTTATTATTCTCGCTGGAATATCCTCACCGCAAGCTTACGCACGACCGTTCCGTTATTTATTATTCTGTGGAATAACTTTTATGCATGCTGGGCCAATTGCATGCCCGGTGATTTCTTTTGTTATTCCATCCTTTATTATACTCAGTTGGTTAAAGTTTTGATTTTATACTCCATTAAATTAGTGGAATATCCTTGATATTTACGCTTCATCCAGTATCTTTTCATGGAAATATTCTTTTGAGCATTCTTGAGTTTTATCCCACAAAATAATATCATGTTGAAAATTTGGACGTTATTGGTTCCTGGATAAATTAATTTATAAATCTTTAAAATTTATTCTTGAACTTATTTTATTGAATTGTCATCATCCTCATTCTTATATTATGTTGAAAGTCATCTGTGGCCTGTAGTGCATAGATGGACTTGGTATGATTATGACCAGGGATTATTCGGTATAATCATGACCGTAATGTTAAAAATGATGTGGTAAAAGTCCTCCTTTGCCGTAATGCATTGATGAACAGTTGTTGACATGATCATGACCATTGATGAATACACGAATATCCTTGGCCCGTAGTGCATGGATAATTTGTGGTCGTGATACTAATGAATATCCTTGGCCGTAGTGCAGGGATGATGTGGTTTATTTATTAAGTTGAGTCTCAGCGATAAAAGTGATGAAAACCTTTTAAATCATAGAAGATAGTAGACTTTATTCTCTACTTGACTCTTCTAATGGATTGCTTGTTCCGCTGCAGTTAAACTTGATGTTTGTTATATTTTATCAGTTTAACACTGTTAAAGGCTAATGATAAATTTTTCTGCATTATCTTAGTCATAATATTTCTTATTGGGCTAGTTGAGCTCACCGTTTTGCTTTCATTGTTCTCTTCAGGAAATGAGAATGTAGCTAGGACTAGTCGGGGAACGGAGTGACGGTTTAGATAATAGCATTAGTAGTCCTCACTATTCTATGAAATAGTATAATAATAAATGTAATGAGGACTCCATTAAGTGTGGATATTGTCTAGATGACAATATTTGTATTAAAACTCATAGCTTATGTTTTGTCGTATTTTACACGATAGTTGTATTATTAAGTTGTATTTGAATTTTATACCATGTATTTGACGACTCAAGATATGTGATGTATACTTATTTTAGGGGCGTCACAGTTGGTATCAAAGCTTAGGAATATGATCCCTGGCTAAGATGTGAGACTAGAACTAGGAGGGGAGAGACGAGGAATTCCTTCGCTAGTATGACCTACCTAAGTTTATTTGGTATTTAATTGGTCGGTCAGATTTTAAGGATAATATGTTGCATGTCAATTAACCCTTGTTTTGTGGCAGTATCTGAAAATGACATCCGAGAATGTTGAGAATAGCAATGGAGCACAGGAGACCGTTGAGTCTCCACAGATCAATAATTAGGATAATATGCATCAGGAAGGCGACAATCCTCATGTAAACAACAACACTGACCAAATGATTAACGATGGAATGTTCAGAGGCTTTATGCAATTCATGCAACATCAGGCGAGAGCGGCTCCTATCCAAAATGTAGGTGGAAACACTGGAAACTCTCGGACGGTCACCACTAAACAGTTCAAGGAGCTGGGACCACCAGAGTTTATTGGAGAGCCAAAACCACTTAAGGCGGAAGCGTGGATAATGCAGATCACCATGATATTTGATGTCTTGGGATGCTCCGAGGAGCAAAAGGTTCCCTTTGCCACCTTTATGTTACGAGGAGAGGCAGATTACTGGTGGAAATCTGTAAAGCGTACTCAACCTGCCGCACTGAAGATGTCTTGGGAGAAGTTCCAAGAACTATTCAACGACAAGTACTTTCCCGAAAGTATTCATCACATGAAAGAGGTAGAGTTCATCAAGTTGGAGCAGAACAATATGTCTGTGTCGTAGTACGAAGCTAAGTTTACCGAGTTGTCCCGATTTACGTCTCACTTGGTTGACAATGAGGAGAGAATGATGCGGATGTTTCTAAGAGATTTGAAACTCGAGATACGTCAATATCTAATTTCTCATAAACTGTGTTTGTATTCAGATGTTGTAAATAGGGCTCAGTTATTGGAGCGCGATAACGAGTCAACGCAACCAAGAGAAAGCAGCCGGCAAAATGATAATGCCAGTGGTAGCAGTCATCGAAGCGGTGACAACAAACGTGAGGGAATCAACATGCCAGAAATGGTAACCACTTCGGTGGTAATCATGGCCAAAACAATAAGAATAGACATTTCAAGAAAAGGAGATACAACAATGATGGAAAGACGTCAACACCAAAACCCGTTGTTAAGGAAGGAGAATGACCACCTATCATATGCTTCAAATGCGGAGGGGAGGGACCCATAAGTCCAAACTGCGCGATGCAGTCCAAAGCGTGTTATAATTGTGGAAAAGAAGGTCACCTAGCTCGATTTTGTCATGCACCGAAGACAAGTCCAGCTGGGATGGAGGCACCAAAGGTCGTCCCAGAAAAGTCAAAACTGGTAGTTCAAGGGAGAGCATTTGTTGTGACCTCCGAGAAAGTAAGGAACCCGAACGAGGTCATCATGGGTAAGCTTATAATAAACTCTAGCGAAGTCTATACCTTATTTGATACCGGTTCTACCCATTCTTTTATCTCTCCTACTTGCGCTTAACGATTAAATTTGACTCAGGAAATTAGACTTTGACTTATCTCAGAAAAACTCCGCTTGGGAGAAACCTTCATTATATCAATTGTTTATAAGTCTTGTTTGGTTCAAATCAAGACTTCACATTACACATCGATCTTATTTCATTAAAATTCTTGCATTTGATGTGATTCTAGGATTGATTGGTTAACTACTCATCATGCTAAAATTGATTATTTTTGTAAGGTTGTTAGCTTTCATATTCCTAACCAACCTATTATGCTAATTCAAGCAACCAAACCATTAAAATCAATCATCGCTCATCTCAAGCCATAAAGCTATTCGCTTTATTAAAAAATGGATGTCAAGCTTTCTTAGCTTATGTCACGGATCTAAACAAAAATACGTCAGTTTTGAATGATATTTCTATTGTTAATAAATTCCCTGACGTATTCCCTAAAGAACTTCTTGGCCTACCCCTAGAGCATGAAATTGAATTTTGTATCGACCTTGAACCCGGTACAAAACCCATTTCCAAAGCCCCATATCGAATGGCTCCTATTGAACTTCAGGTGTTAAAGACCCAACTGTAGGAATTGTTTGACATTGGATTTATTCGTCCTAGTACTTCTCCTTGGGGTGCTCCTATTCTATTCGTGAAGAAGAAAGATGGGAGTATGCGACTTTGTATTGATTATTGGGAGTTGAATCATGTCACCATCAAAAATAGGTACCCATTGCCACGTATTGATGACCTGTTTGACCAGTTGTAAGGAGGCAAATTCTTTTCAAAGATTGATCTTCGTTCCGGATATCACCAATTGAAGATTAGAACCGATGACATTCCAAAGACGGCTTTCAGAACTCGGTACGGGCATTATGAATTCCTAGTCATGTCCTTTGGATTGACTAATGCTCATGCTGCCTTCATGGATATGAAAAACCGAGTATTCAAGGAATATTTGGATCACTTTGTGGTCGTCTTTATTGATGACATCCTTATTTATTCCAAAAGTCATGAAGATCATGAGCAACACTTGAGGCTGATACTTCAAAAGCTTCGTGAATACAAGCTTTATGCCAAGTTGAAGAAATGCGAGTTTTGGCTTGAGGAAGTAGCATTCCTTGGGCACGTAGTATCAAGTCATGGAATATCTGTTGACCCGGAAAAGATTGAAGCTATTCAAAGCTGGGAGTAACCCAAATCAGTGACCAAAGTACGTAGCTTTCTCGGCTTAGCTGGTTATTATCGGAGATTCGTGGAAGGATTTTCTTGAATCGCTACTCCATTAACTCAAATGACTTTAAAGATACAAAATCTTGGTTGGAGCGAGGAATGTGAGAAGAGTTTTCAAGAACTCAAGAGGAGACTCATTTCAAAGACTGCTCGACAATACCATCCGCTCGGAGGATTTGTCATCTACATGATGCTTCGAGCAAAGGGTTAGAATGTGTTCTCATGCAACATGGGAAAGTCATAGCCTATGCCTCAAGAAAACTCAAAGAATATGAGAGAAATTATCCTACCCATGATCTAGAGTTGGCAGCTGTTGTCTTCGCACTTAAAATTTAGAGGCATTACTTGTATGGAGAGAAAGTGGAGATCTTTACGGATCATAAAAACCTCAAATATTTCTTCACTCAAAAGGAACTCAACATGCAACAACGACGTTGGCTTGAACTATTGAAAGATTATGATCATACCATCCAATACCATCCTGGAAAAGCGAACGTGGTGGCTGACGCATTGAGTAGAAGATCATATGCGGGTACGAGTGCGATATTGTCAACACAAAGGTCCATTTTGTGTGACTTGCAAAGGATGGAGATAGAGTTAAAGACTTCGGGGACCCATGTGATGATGGGGAATATACGAGTAAAACCGACTTTAATCGATAAAGTTAAAGCTGCTCAAGCTACAGACCTGGAACTGATGCGTATGAGGAAGAAAGTGCAAGAAGGTGCTATGTCGGAAGCAAGAATTGATGAAGAAGGAATACTTCGAGTCAACTCCAGACTTTGTGTTCCTAACGACCTTGATTTAAAGTATAAAATCATGATGGAGGCGCATAACACACCGTTTACAATCCATCCTGGGAGTACAAAAATGTATCGTGATCTGTGTCATACATTTTGGTGGAGCAATATGAAGAGAGAGATAGCGCCATTTATCTCAAGGTGTCTAACTTGTCAATGAGTCAAGGCGGAGCATCAAGTACCAAAAGGTCCATTGCAACCACTTGAAATTCTAGAATGGAAGTGGGAGCACATTACCATGGATTTCGTTACTGGTCTTCCTAAGGTTTCTCAAGGCATAGATGCGATTTGGGTCATTGTTGATAGATTGACCAAGTCTGCTCATTTCTTACCGATACGAGAAACTTATACACTTGAACGTCTTACTCGTATGTACATAAACGAGATTGTAAGATTTCATGGTATGCCAGTATCCATAGTTTCTGATCGAGACCCAAGATTCACTTCACGATTTTGGGTTAGTTTGTAAAAAGCTATGGGCACAGATTTACGATTTAGCTTGGCATATCATCCTCAGACAGACGGGCAATCGGAGAGGACGATTCAAACTCTTGAAGATCTATTAAGACTCTGTGTCCTTGACTTCAAGGGAAGTTGGGACAAGTTCTTACCATTGGTGGAGTTTTCCTACAACAACAGCTATCAAGCAAGTATTGGCATGGCTCCATTCTAAGCGTTGTATGGAAGAAAGTGTCGTTCTCTAGTATAATGGGATGAGGTGGGTGAAGCAACGTTGTTGGGACCAGAGTTGGTACGTATGACTACGGAAAAGATTCAAACGATCCGACAACGTATAAAAACCTCACAAGATCGACAGAAGAGTTATGCTGATCTTCATCAAAAAGACGTGGAATTCGATATAGGAGATCATGTGTTGTTACGTGTTGCTCCATGGAAAGGAGTTACGAGATTTAGAAAGAGAGGAAAGCTCAATCCTCGATTCATCGGCCCATTTTTAATCCTCGATCGAGTAGGAACTGTGGCCTATAGACTCACTTTACCGCCAAGTATGTCTCGTGTTCATAACGTTTTTCACATATCCATGTTACGTAAATATGTGGAAAACCCGAACCACATTATTGAGTTAGAACCGGACGAAATAGCGTAAGATTTGACGTATGAAGAGGTTCCTGTTCAAATCTTGGATAAGAAGGAACATATACTACACTCCAAGGTTATACCTCAAGTCAAAGTTTTGTGGAGAAACCTCGATGTTGAGGAAATGACCTGAGAGTTAGAATCTGAAATGAAATCAAGGTATCCTTACCTCTTCGACATACCAGGTACGTACCCTAATTTCGAGGGCGAAATTTCATAAGAAGGGGGGGTTGTAAGACCCTAACTTTTATAAATAAATATGAATTTTCTATAAATATCATTTTTGAATATTATGAAGTAAATTTGATATAATGTTATAGTTGTGGGTAATATTTATAAATTTTGCAAAGTACGCAAGTGTTGTTATATAATATTCGATTGGTCGGGGAATATTCGTTTTAACAGGGAATATTTGTACAATGGCACAATCATTGGTGGACCCCACAACGGAATTATTATCGGATTGAGAAAATGACAAAAATACTTTATGAAAATAACGGCGGAAGTTTTTACCGTTAACTATTGAAACACCCGGTGTTAAAAGAACAGTAATACGCGTGGTTGCATAGTAGCACACGTTATTGATTATTGATGCTTACGTGAGAAGTCACTCAGTTTTGTTCAATTATTGCTACAGTAATTGGTGCATAGTATCTCACGTTATTTGATTCAATTATTGTCAATATTTTATATATTATTAAATCAATATTTGAGACGACAAGGTTACTAATATTATTATTTGCAATATTAACGATGTCTAGAAGTTCTGTCAAGGAGAGGTTTGGTCACCTAATTGCACGCCAATAGGGAGAAATCCTTATTGGAAAGCCCCCTCTTTCCTTGGAACGACCTGATTGATTAATATTGTGAATTATAATAATGGTGATAAAGTTTGTTTTATTAGTATTATTAATATAATAAAACAGAAAAACTTTTTATATAAAATAGAATACTTTTATAAAGTTATTCGTTTTATTAGACTATAAATAGAATATATAATATTCTATTATGCATAGTATTTTGAATAGTAAAATCTTTTTATATAAAACAGAATACTTTTATAATGTTATTTGTTTTATTAGACAATAATTAGAATATATTATATTTTATTATGCATAGTGTTGCATAGTGCCTACATAGTATTTTGCATAGTAAAATCTTTTTATATAAAATGAATACTTTTATAAAGTTATTCGTTTTATTAGATTATAAATAGAATATATTATATTTTATTTAAAAGATTTTGTTTTAAATCTGACCGTCTGCTTAAAGTAAATCAATCTAGACCGTACATGAATTAGTTACTATGCAGTCCATTCTTCTATAAATAGAAAGCTCATTCCTTCATTATTTCTTACGAATTCACTTGAAACTCTAGAGAGAAAACTATAGAGAGAAAGAAGAAAAGTGTTACGCTACTTCACTACTTCTATATCCAATACTCTTCTTTCTAAGGTAGGGATATTTATTTGTTGTACGTAAGGGGGTATTATTTCTTTCAGTATTCATGAAGAGAAATTACATTATTCCATTCTTTATTATTCTATTGAATAACTCAGATACGCTGCTACCCTATACTTGGTGAAATTCTTCTGTTATTCCATTTTTTATCATTATGTTGGAATAACCTGTCTATGCAAAGTACCACATGCATGGTAATTTTTGTTATTATTTCGTTCTTTATCATTCCGTTGGAACATTCTGTCTGTGCTTTACGCATGACCTGGTTCCGTTCTTTATTATTCTGTTGGAACATCCTGTCTATGCTTTACGCATGACCTGGTTCCATTATTTATCATTCTCGTTGGAACATCCTGTCTCGCGTGCGCTTACGCACGACTGTTCCGTTATTTATTATTCTCATTGAATAACTCGTCTGCATGCGGTCATCGCATGCCCGGTGATTTCTTTTGTTATACCATTCTTTATTATACTCAAATTGGTTAAAGTTTTGACTTCTATACTCCATGAAATTAGTGGAATATCCTTGATATTTGCGCTTCATCCAAAGATCTTTTCATGGAAATATTCTTCTTCGAGCATTCTTGAATTTTACTCCACAAAGAAGTATCATGTTGACAATTTGGACGTTATTTGTTCTGGATAAATTAATTCTTGAACTTGTTTTATTGAATTCTTATATCATTGTCATCATCCTCATGTTTATATTATGTTGAAAGTCATCTCGTGGCACATAGTGCATAGATGGACTTGGTATGATTATGAAATGAGGATTATTCGATGTAATCATGAATCGTAATGTTACAAATGATGTGGAAAAAGTCCTCATTGGCCAAGAGAGTGAATTGATGGATGATTGTTGGCATGATCATGACCATTAATGAATACACGAATATCCTCGGCCGTAGTGCATGGATAATTTGTGGTCGTGATACTAAAGAATATCCTCGGCAGTAGTGCAGGGGTTATTCAATGATGTGGATTATTTATTGTCGAGTCTCACGATAAAAGTGATGAAAAACCTTTTAAATCATAAAAGATAGTAGATTTTATTTTCTACTTGACTCTTTTAATGGATTGCTTGTTCACCGCAGCTTAAACTTGATGTTTGTTATATTGTATCGGTTTGACACTATTGAAGACTAAAGATAATTTATTCGCTTTTATCTTAGTCATAATATTTCTTCTTGGGCTAGTTGAGCTCACCCTTTTTCTTTCACTTTGTTCTCTTGTGAAATAAGAACGTGGCGAGGACTAGTCGAGGAATGGAGTGACTATTCTAGAGTATAGCATTAGTAGTCCTCACTATTACGTGAAATAGTGTGTTAATAAATGTATTGAGGACTTATTTTGAGTTTTAATGCTGTCTAGAAGATAATGTTTGTATTAAAACTCACAGCTCATGTTGTATATTTAATATTATATTTGAATTTTGTGCCATGTATTTGGCGACTCAAGATGGGTGATGTATATCTATTTTGGGGGTGTCACATGTTCCATCTGGACCGTTCAATTCAAAAATACTTCATCTAAACCGTGCATTCAAATCAGATTTCAAAAAATTACATTTTGCCCCAACTTCAAAAATTCTATAAATATGGAGTATTTTATTCATTTGGTTTTTACCAATTCAGTGAAAAGCAAAGCATACTCTCCTTGCATACATTCTCTCTAAAAGCATTATATCTCTTCTTACAAAAGTTCTGATTATTTTAGAAGAGAAAATTGGTCCAAGTACTAAGATAAGTCATTTAAGTTTAAACTTCTGTTGAATTATTTCTTATTTGTATTATATCAATAGATATACGAATATAAATTGTTCTATACAATTCTATATATTTATATTTTATTTATTTGTCAAATAAAAGGATACTTGGGCGCTGTAAGGCTACGGAGATACACCTCTACGGAGAGGAATTCGAATTGTACGATTCCTTATAGTCTTTAGTAACCTTTTATCGACATTATTTATATAAATGTCATAAAATAGATACGACACTTGATAGCTCAAGACGACATTAAGATACTACTCCAAAAAGAGTAGTCATCCGAACTAGACTTGAGAATCGTAGTGATCTATTGAAAATATTTATATAAATATCAATTGTGAAAATCATAAATTTTATCATGCTTAGACGCCGCAAGGCTACGGAGATACACATATACCAAGAGGAATTTGAACCGTACGATTCCTTATAGTACTAAGTGACATTACTTATATAAGTTCACATAATAGATAAATTATTCTTATATATTATTTGAGTTAAACAAATAATATTTGTTATATCAGTTTGTGCCTAACTGATTTAAATATTATACTTGTTAAATATTGTTTTAATTAATCTATTCTTTTATGCAAGTATTAATACATAAACATCTTTCATATAATACCGCTTAAAGATTAGATGAGAAATAATTTTATTTAATCCATAGAAAAACACTCTTTATTTTAAAGAGTTAATAATTCTTTATAAAAGTGCATTAAACTTCTTTATGTGCTTAAATCAAAGCATTATCAACTTATCTGCTTATTCAAGAAGTTTTTCTCGAAAACACAAAAGTTACTTTAACTTTTATAACTGTGTTTATTTTATATATTTGCTTATTCGGAAACATCATTTGGTCTAAACATAAATTTATATCTGCTTATTTAAGAAACATCTATCTGCAATAAATTCTTATCTGCTTATTTAAGCAGCACATTATTGTAATATCATTTGTAAAAAGAGAAAAAGTCAGAGTTAGTTTATTTTATATACCTGTGAGAAAGACGAGTAATTCTTCAATCAAGACCAGAGTCTTAGAGAGGTCAGCGGGAAGTTGAGTCTCTAGTGTACTTGTGAGGTAAGGAAGATGTTGTTGTTTCAAGATCAGATCATAGAATAGAATTGAACTTTAAAGAAGGTACAACTAAACTTGAGGAGGGAGCGGGGAGCTTGCTGTCCAAGATATATTAGTTGGGAACAGTTGGAAGTTTGTCTATAAAACTTTGTAAAGGTTTCTCCGCCTGTTGAAGGAGTTTTTATTACTGATAGTAATAAGATCTCAAGTTCCAAGTAGGGACTTGAGACTGGACGTAGCAACATACCAAGGAGTGTATGTTGTGAACTAGATAAATCTATGTGCATTGTGATTGAATTTTTAATATCTTGCATTCTAATTACTCAAACTGCTAATTAATTATTAAAAATTCAAAAAGGCCTAAATATAATTTTTAACTAGTAATTATCTATTCAACCCCCCTTCTAGATTATTATTGACCTTTCAACGGGGTACTATTCACTCGGGTACTATTCACCCGGGGTACTATTTATGACAAAATTTGATTTCTTTTCGGTCCAAATTATTTTTGATGCAATATTACTCTTGAATTATACTCCACAAAGCAGTATCATGTTGATAATTTGGACGTTATTAAATTCTTGATAAATTAAATTATAAATCTATAAAAATTTATACTTTGCTTTTTTTTAATTGAATTCTTATATCATTGTCATCATCCTCATGCTTATATTGTTATGAAAGTCATCTTTTCCCGTAGTGCATAGATAGAATGTTGATTGGTATGATTATGACCATGGATTATTCGGTATAATCATGATCGTAATGTTATAAATGACGTGGTAAAAGTCCTCATTGGCCCATAGTGAATTCATGGACAATTGTTGGTATGATCATGCCCATTAGTGAAAACACGAATATCCTTAGCCCGTAGTGCATGGATAATTCGTGGTCGTGATACTAATGAATATCCTTGGCATGTAGTGCAGGGATGATTCGATGATGTGGTTTATTTATTAAGTTGAGTCTCAGCGATAAAATTGATGATAAACTTTTTAAATCATAGAAGATAGTAGATATCATGCTCTACTTGACTCTTTTAATAGATTGTTTGTTCCGCTACAGTTAAACTAAATGTTTATTAAATTTTATCAGTTTAACATTATTGAAGGCTAACGATAGTTTATTATGTATTATCTTAGTCATAATATTTTTTACTGGGCTAGTTGAGCTCACCCTTTTACTTTCATTGTTCTCTTCAGGAAATGAGAACGTAGTCGGGACTAGTCGGGGAATGGAGTGACGGTCCGAGATGGTTGTTTAGTAGTCCTCACTAGCTATTTAGTGTGCTAATAAATGTAATGAGGATTAAATTTGAGTTTGGATATTGTCTATGAGATAATATTCGTGTAAAACCTCTCAACCACGCTTTTGTCGTATTGTATAATTAAGTTTGTATTTGAATTTTGTACCATGTATTTAGCAACTCAAGATAGGTGATGTATACCTATTTTGGGGGCGTCACAGTTGGTATCAAAGCTTAGGGATTTGATCCCTGGCTGAGATGTGAGACTAGAATAAGGAGGGGAGAGATGGGTAATTCCTTCGCTAGTATGACCTACATAAGTTTATTTGTTATTTAATTGGTTGGTCAGATTATAGGGATAATATGTGGCATGTCAATTAACCCTTGTTTTGTAGCAGTGTTTGAAAATGATATCTGAAAATCAAGAGATGAACTCATATAGAGTTTTAAGTGATGAATCGAGGAGATTCATTTAAAGAATGAATATTAGAGTATAATATTTTTTTATAACAACGATTTTATTGGGGAGTACTAATTAAGTTATTAAACTTGATTGTAGGATGTCAGACGAAGAAGAAATTAGAGATATTCATGTGGTGAGTGAAGAATTAATAGTTGCACCCGAGCTAGTCGCAGAGGTAGCAGCTGAGAGTGAGGAAAAAGAGGAACTTGAGGAGGATTTATTAGGAGAACTTTATGATCAAAATGTATAACTGCAAAATCGTATTCATGAGTTAGAAGAGCAGGTTGAAGAATGACAGGCGGTCGTGGAGCAAAAGGATGCAACAATTTAAGCTGGTGTTACCCGATATGTGATGCTTGAGCAAAACCACTCTTTGGCAGAGTTTAAGATAATAAAGCTGGAATCTGAGAATTTAAATGTCAAGGATCAACTGAAAGAAGAAACAACTGAACGAGTGAGAATGAAGGATGCATGGGTAAAAGTCGCACGACGTGTTGATATTGTGGAAAGAGAAGACCGATCCAAGAAGACTAAAATAGACGATATGTATTTCTCTTTTTGGACAACAATTGGGAGAACCCAAAATTGAGTTTTGAATTACCCTGTACATTGCGGTCAACCCCAATTCGATATGGATCGAAGATTAATGATTCAGATCATGGATCAGGAATACGATGAAGCAGTTGAGGGTGGAATATGCCCTATAGCGAAATTCAATTCCAGAGGTAATGATGACACCAAACGTTGTCCCGAAAAAGTCAAAGTTGGTAGTTCAAGTGAGAGCATTTTTTGTGACTTCCCAAAAAGTGAGGAACTCGAACGAGATTATCACGGGTAAGCTAATCATAAACTCTAGTGAAGTCTATACCTTATTTGATACTGGTTCTACCCATTCTTTTATTTCTTCTACTTACGTTCAACGTTTAAATTTAACTCCGGAGAAATTAGACTTTGAATTATCTGTTGAAACTCCGTTGGGAGAAACCTTCATTACATCCACTGTTTATAAGTCTTGTTTGATTCAAATCAGAAACCGTACGTTACTTGTCGATCTTATTTATTTGAAAATACTTGCATTTGATGTGATTTTAGGGATTGATTGGTTAACTACTCATCATGCTAAAATTGATTGTTTTCATAAGGTTGTTAGCTTTCATATTCCTAACCAACTTATTATAAGAATTCAAGCAACTAAACCATTAAAGTTAATCATTGTCTTATCGAGTCATAAAGCTATTCGTTTATTAAAAAATGGTTGTCAAGCTTTCTTAGCCTATGTCACAGATTTAAACAAAAATACGTCAGATTTGAATGATATTACTATTATTAATAAATTTCCTGACGTATTCCCTGAAGAACTTCCTGGCCTACCCCCAGAGCGTGAAATCAAGATTGGTATTGACATTGAACCCGGTACAACCCTCAAATATTCCTTCACTTAAAACGAATGTATTATGCGCCGAAGACGTTGGCTCGAGCTGTTGAAAGATTATGATAATATCATTCAATAGCATCCTGGAAAAGCAAATGTAGTAGCTGACGCATTGACTAAAAGATCATATGCGTTTACGAGTGCAACGTTGTTAACACAAAGACCCATTTCGTATAACTTACAAATAATAGAGATAGAGTTAAAGACTCTAGGGACCCACGTGATGATGTCAAATATACTAGTAGATTCGACTTTAATCGATAGAGTTAAAGTTGCTCAAGCTACACACCTAGAGCTAATGAATATGAAGAAGAAGGTGCAAGAAGGCGTTATTCTAGAAGCAAGAATCGACGAAGAGATGAAATCTCAACCCTCGATTTTATTAGTCTATTTGAAATCCTCAATTGAGTAGAAACTGTGGCCTATATACTCGTTTTACTGCTAAGTATGTCGCGTGTTCGTAACGTTTTTATGTATCGATGTTAAATAAATATGTGGACGACCCGAACAACATTATTGAATTAGAACTAGACGAGATAGAGAAAGATTTAACGTATGAAGAGGTACCTGTTAAAATCTTGGATAAAAGGATCATATTTTACGCTCAAAGGTATACCTCAAGAGTTAGAAGCTGAAATAAAAATAAGGTATCCTCATCCCTTCGAACTACCAGGTACGTAAATTTTGAGGGCGAAATTTCATAAGGAGGGGATATTGTAAGACCCCGAATTTTATGAAATGAAAGTATTCAATTTTCGTATAGATATTATTCTAATGGGTAAATGGTTAAATTGATAAAAGGTTAAAGTTATGGTTAATATTTATAAATTTTGCAAAGAAAGCAAGTTGTTATAAAATATTTAATTGGTCGAGAGAATATTCGTTTTAACAGGAAATATTCGTGCGACGGCACAATCATTGGTGGACCCACAACAGAATTATTATCGGAGTTAGAAAACGACAGAAATATCTTTTTATGAAATTAACGGCAAAAGTTTTACCGTTAATAGTTGAAATATCCGGTAATAATTATTGATACTTACGTGAGAAGTCACTCAGTTATATTCAATTATTGCTATAGTAATTGCTGCATAGTATCTCACGTTATTTGATTCAATTATTGTCAATATTTTATATATTATTAAATCAATAATTGAGATGACAAGTTATTCTAATTATTATATGCATAATTAACAATGTCTAGAAAGTTCTGTCGATTAAAGGGGTTTGGTCACCTAATTGCGCGCCAATAGAGAGAAATCCTTATCGGAAAGTCCCCTATTTCCTGGGAACGATCTGGTTGTTAATATTGCGAGTTATAATAATATGAATAAATATTGTTAAAAATATTGAGGGAATTTTTATGAAAGTTTTGTTATTATATGGACCCATATTTATCAATTTTTCAAAATAATCGGTAGAAAGTTATTCGGTATATATATATATATATTAATAATAATAGGTGGGGGCCACATATGGGGCCCATATGTTGGATGAAAAAAGGGGGGATGATATTCACGGATGGAATGTTGGAATTGTGGAAATGGCGGAAAAGAATGGAGTGTATATATATATATATATATATATATATATATATGAATGTGATGTGTGAGACTGATGTGTGTGAAAGTGACAAGTTGGTGGAAAAGTGTGCGTGGGTGAAAATGTGTGTGCAGGTGTGTAATATATATTACATGTGTGTGTAATATATATAAGTAATGTATGATATAGGTTATATATATATATATTCATATATATATATATATATATTATATGTAAGATCCCAATTTTTTTTTAAATGAAAGTATTCAATTTTCTTATAATTATTCTATTTAGTAAATGGTTAAATTGATAAAAGGTTAAAGTTAAGGGTGATATTTGAAATTTTTTCAAAGTAAGCAAGTTGTCATAAAATAATCGGTGGTAAAATTACAAAGAATATCTGCTGCATCGGTTGCATAGTAATACACTACCGGTATTGATTATTGATGCTTACGTGAAAAAGTCACTCAGATATACTCAATTATTGCTACAGTAATTGCTGCATAATATCTCTCATATTATTGATTCAATTATTGTCACAATATCATCTACATAATGTGAGACCCCAGATTTTATAAATAAATATTTAATTTTCTCGAAATAATTTTTTATTTTTTTATATTATGGAGTGGATTTGATATAATGTTATAGTTGTGGGTAATATTTACAAATTTTGTAAAGTACACAAGTTGTTATATAATATTTGATTGGTCGGGGAATATTCGTACAACGGGACAATCATTGGTGGACCCCCACAGCGGAATTATTGTCGGATTGAGAAAACTACAAAAATACTTTATGAAAATAACGGCGGAAGTTTTATCATTAAATCGTTGAAACACCCGGTGTTAAAAAGTACAATGAATACGCGTGGTTGCATAGTAGCACACGGTATTGATTATTGATGCTTACGTGAGAAGTCACTCGCTTATACTCAATTATTCCTACAATAATTGTTTATCATATCTCTCATATTATTAATTCAATTATTGTCACAAAGATTATCATTTGCATAATATATTATATTATTAAATTAATAATTGAGGCAACAAAGTTATTCATATTATTATTTGCAATATTGACAATGTTTAGAAGTTACATCGAGGAGAGGTTTGGTCACCTAATCAAGGCGCCAATAAGGAGAAATCCTTATCGGAAAGCCCCTCTTTCTCGAAAGCGACACGGTTGTTAAATATTTTGAGTTATAATATTAATGATGAATAAGTTGTGTTGATTAAAAATGAATTTTGATAGTTCCATTGTGTTGGGATTATTAGTGTTACTGGAAATCGACATCTATTCCGATGATAATTGATGTCTAGGGGTTATATTGATAAATCGGGTAATTTATCGGATAAATGAGCAATTAATTGCTACTAATTCACATGCTTATATAACTATTTATTCACATGTGTGTACTATTGAATCACATTATTTACTATTAGGGGAGTTGGTGCAAGATTGATAATACTTGCATAACTAAGTTAAAAATGAAAGAAAAGTTGGAGGTATTGTACTGTAATTTTTCGAGCCCCAAAACGTGCAATTATCGAAAATATATTTTCCTATAAATAGAAGTTCATTCTTCCTTCATTTATCACCAATTCACAAAAGCTTTAGAGCGATTATTATAGAGAGAAATTATAGAGAGAAAGAAGAAGAGAAGTCTGCTACCTCACTATTCCAGTATCCAATTTTTCCAAGGTAGGGAGTATTATTTCTTTCTTATCCATGAAGAGAACTTCTGTTATTCCATTCTCTATTATTCTATTGGAATAACTTGTATACGCGAGCTACCTTATACTTGGTGAAATTCTTCTGTTATTCCATTCTTTATCATTCTGTTGGAACATCCTGTCTATGCATTTACGCCGGACCTGGTTCCATTATTTATCATTCTGTTGGAACATCCTGTCTATGCATTTTATGCCGGACCTGGTTCCGTTATTTATCATTATGTTGGAATAACCTGTCTATGCGAAGTACCGCATGCATGGTGATTTCTGTTGTTATTCCATTCTTTATTATTATATCGGAATATCCTATCTGTGCGTTTACGCCGGACCTGGTTCCATTATTTATTATTTTGTTGGGAATAACCTGTCTGTGCAGTCTATCGCATGCCTGGTGAATTCTTATGTTATTCCATTCTTTATTATTATGTTGGAATAACCTGTCTATGTGGATTACCAAATGCATGGTGAATGATCATTTGTATTCATTCCTTATTAAATTGTGGAAATGATCTGTATACATGATATCCTCATATGTTTTGAGTATTAGTAAGTGTTATGATTAGTTATGTTGGTTATTATGTAAAAACATGAAAGTTTCTTAGAAATCACAAAGAGTTGAAAATCAGATTTTGGTGAAAAAAGAACATAAAATTCATTTGACCATATCTCCTATTATATTTTGAATTTTTGAGTGAGGTCAAGTTCTAGAGTTAGATCTATGAGTTTTGTAGCTTATCCAAGTAGAATCACTGTAAAAGGTGTTGTAGATTTTCGTGTGGATTGACTTTAGCAAAGGAGTCAAAAGCTGCAAAAAGAGAAAAATGCTACTGCCCAAAAATTTAAAAGGGTTGTTTCGGCCACTTAATTTGTGAGAAAAATTATGGCCTTTTGGGACATGAAAGTATTTGGTATAAAGTACCTCCTGTCCAAAACTGAGTTCATTCCGACTTAAAATGAGCAAGTTATGACCATTTCAATATTTAGGTTTTTTCGACGAAAAACGCTATAACCGGAGTTCTATAACTCTGATGACCATGAAATTTAAACTGGAAGCTCACGTCAACATATGTATGATCCTGCTAAGATTTGGGAATTTTTGGAGTTAAACTTAAGGTAGCTAATTTCTTAAGAAATTAATTAGAAATTGATTTTTGAAAAAATAGTAAATGAATTTTAAAAATTCCGAGAAAAATATATGTTCAATATGGGACTATATTATGCTTAATCCCAGAAAAGAATAATTTTTATGACTGATTTGGTATTTTTTTATGAAAATAATCTAGTTACGAGTAAATGAGACGTTATTAGTTCTTGGTTAAATTGATTCTTGAACTTGTTTTATTGAATTCTTATATCATTGTCATCATCCTCATATTTATATTTTGTTGAAAGTCTCACGTTAACATGTGTAAGATCCTGCTATGATTTGGGAATTTTTGGAGTTAAACTTAAGGTAGCTAATTTCTTAAGAAATTAATTAGAAATTGATTTTTGAAAAATAGTAAATGAATTTTAAAAATTTCGAGAAAAATATATGTTCAATATGGGACTATATTATGCTTAATCCCAGAAAAGAATAATTTTTAGGACTGATTTGGTATTTTTTATGAAAATAATCTAGTTACGAGTAAATGAGACGTTATTAGTTCTTGGTTAAATTAATTCTTGAACTTGTTTTTATTGAATTCTTATATCATTGTCATCATTCTCATATTTATATTTTGTTTAAAGTCTCACGTTAACATGTGTAAGATTCTGCTAAGATTTGGGAATTTTTGGAGTTAAACTTAAGGTAGCTAATTTCTTTAAGAAATTAATTAGAAATTGATTTTTGAAAAATAGTAAATGAATTTTAAAAATTTCGAGAAAAATATATGTTCAATATGGGACTGTATTATGCTTAATCCCAGAAAAGAATAATTTTTAGGACTGATTTGATATTTTTTATGAAAATAATCTAGTTACGAGTAAATGAGACGTTATTAGTTCTTGGTTAAATTAATTCTTGAACTTGTTTTATTGAATTCTTATATCATTGTCATCATCCTCATATTAATATTTTGTTGAAAGTCATCTGTGGCCTGTAGTGCATAGATGGACTTGGTATGATTATGACTAGGGATTATTCGGTATAATCATGACCGTAATGTTACAAATGATGTGGTAAAAGTTCTCATTGGCCCGTAGTGCATTGATGGACAGTTTTTGGTATGATTATGGCTATGGATTCTCTTCGGCCAAGGATGCAAAGATGAATTGTTTTATAGCATGATAATGACCGTTGATAAAAACACGATTATCTTTGGCCCGTAGTGCATGGATAATTTGTGGTTGTGATACTAATGAAAAAGTCCTCATTGGCCCGTAGTGCATTGATAGATAGTTTTTGGTATGATTATGGCTATGGATTCTCTTCGGCCAAGGGTGCAAAGATGAATTGTTTTATGGCATGATCAGGACCGTTGATGAAAACACGATTATATCTTTTGCCCGTAGTGCATGGATAATTCGTGGTCGTGATACTAAAGAATATCCTTGGCCTATAGTGCAGGGATGATTTGATGATGTGGATTAATTATTGAGCTGAGTCTCAACAATGAAATATTAATTCATGGATGTGATAATAATGAATATCCTTGGCCGTAGTGCATGGATAATTCATGGATGTGTTATTAACGAATATCCTTAGCCGTAGTGCAGGGGTGATTCGATGATGTGGATTATTTGTTAAGCTGAGTCTCAACATTATTAGTTTTACAGTTGTATATCTTTGGCCTGTAGTGCAAAGATGAATTTATTAGTATGATTATGAGCAGGAATTGTGATTTGGTATAACCATGATTTGTGATATTTCAGGTGATTAGAATTATCTTCGTCCTGGGTGCGAAAAGGGAATTCAGAATCACAATTATGATTATGAGTTATTCATATGATTGTGGACAGGAATTGTTGATTGATGTTACAAGGATAAAATATTATTGGTGGACTTTTAACATGGAGAAGATAATAGACCTGATGGTCTATTTGACTCTTCTATTGGATTGCTCGTTCCGCTGCAACTATGGTTGAAAAGTTTTATCATCTACCATATGTTCTAAATCTCAGATTTATTATTGATGAAAGCTATTGCTAATTTAATTATCTTTAGTCATGATATTCTTTCTTCGGGCTAGTTGTGCTCACCCTTTCGCTTCACAATTCCTTTCGTGTAATAAGAGTGTTCTTTGTAAGAGTGTCATCGAGTCGGCCCAGGGATAACGAGGAAATAGAAACGATGGTCTCTAGTCATGGAGGTTCTCGCCTAAACAAGATAGAAAAGTGTGTTGTATTCTATACAACATTTAGTAGTTATATTTGGTGAATCAAATAGGGTGAGGTGAACCCAACTTTGGAAGGGTGTTTTGCCACTATCATACAAGATGTCTAATGGCATACAACCTCGTGTTATCATAAGACAGGGTTGTGCGCATCCACTTGCTAAGTATATCTACGGGCACTACCTATATGATCTTGGAGTTTCTTTGAAATATAATATTCACTTGGAGATAGTGGAGATAGTCATATGTCAAGAGAAGACTCACCATTGGAAAGAAGATGATAGTAATCTTCTCGTTTTTCTTTGGGATCTATTGGGTCAACCAAGGATAATTCTGTGGCCATATGATATCTATTATAACCTAGACGCATGGCCTCCCATGTACGAAGGTTTCCTTGAGCACTTCCCAAAGATTTTAATTTTTAAAACAGTTTTTGACTATACTTTTATGTAACGTACCATTGTAAGGTTGTGGTCGAGGCACCATGAGAGTTACATACATTTGTATTAAAATTCACAGTTAACTGTGGTCGTATTCTATACGACAACTCAACAGTTGTATAAATGAAGTTGTATCTGAATTTTGTACTATGTATCTGGCGACTCAGAATGGGTGATGTATACCTAATTTTGGGGGCGTCACATTTGGTATCAGAGCTTAGGGATATAGTCGCTGGCAGAGATATGAGTCTAGAACTAGGAGGGGAGAGACGAGTAATATACTTACCTAGTGTGTTACTTACCTAAGCCAAAATTTTTTTAACTTGATAAATTAACAATTTGTGATATGTCAATTGACCTTTGTTTTGAAGATATATTCTAGAATGATATCTGAAATACAGGAGATGAGCAATGGGAAAATCATGATACAGAGCAAATAACCGGGAAGGTACAATTCGAAAAGAAAGCAAGGTATTCTCATCTCTTCAATACCGTGTAATGTCACGTAAATTTTGAGAGGCTTAAATTTCATAAGGAGGGGAGATTGTGAGACCCCAGATTTTATGAATAAATATTTAATTTTCTCAAAATAATTTTTTATTTTTTTTATATTATGGAGTGGATTTTATATAATGTTATAGTTGTGGGTAATATTTACAAATTTTTCAAAGTACGCAAGTTGTTATATAATATTCGATTGGTAGGGGAAAATTCATTTTAATAGGGAATATTCGTACAACGACACAATCATTGGTGGACCCCCACAACGGAATTATTATCGGATTGAGAAAACGACAAAAATTCTTTATGAAAATAACGGCGGAAGTTTTACCATTAATCTGTTGAAACACCTTAATTAAAAAAAAGTATAATGTCGTGTGGTTGCATAGTAGCACACGGTATTGATTATTGATGCTTACGTGAAAAGTCACTCGCTATACTCAATTATTGCTACAAGAATTAATGCATCATATCTTTCATATTATTGATTCAATTATTGTCACAAAGATCATTTGCATAATATATTATATTATTAAATCAATAATTGAGACGACAAAGTTATTCATATTATTATTTGCAATATTGACAATGTCTAGAAGTTACATCAAGGAGAGGTTTGGTCACCTAATTGCGCGCTTGATAAGGAGAAATCCTTATCGGAAAGCCCCTCTTTCCTCGGGAACGACACGGTTGTTAAATATTTTGAGTTATAATATTAATGATGAATAAGTTGTGTTGATTAAAATGAATTTTGATAGTTCCATTGTGTTGGGATTATTAGTATTATCGAAATCGACATCTATTCCGATGATAATTGATGTCTAGGGGTTATATTGATAAATCGGGTAATTTATCGGATAAATGAGCAATTAATTGCTACTAATTCACATGCTTATATAACTATTTATTCACATGTGTGTACTATTGAATCACATTATTTACTATTAGGGGAGTTGGTGCAAGATTGATAATACTTGCATGACTAAGTTAAAAATGAAAGAAAAGTTGGAGGTATTGTACTTTAATTTTTTGAGCCCCAAAACGTACAATTATCGAAACTATATTTTCCTATAAATAGAAGCTCATTCTTCCTTCATTTATCACCAATTCACAAAAGCTTTAGAGCGATTATTATAGAGAGAAATTATTGAGAGAAAGAAGAAGAGAAGTCTGCTACCTCACTATTCCAGTATCTAGTTTTTCCAAGGTAGGGAGTATTATTTCTTTCTTATCTATGAAGAGAACTTCTGTTATTCCATTCTTTATTATTCTATTGGAATAACTTGTATCTGCTGAACTACCCTATACTTGGTGAAATTCTTCTGTT
This sequence comes from Panax quinquefolius, assembly GCA_020205615.1. Lineage (NCBI taxonomy): Eukaryota > Viridiplantae > Streptophyta > Magnoliopsida > Apiales > Araliaceae > Panax > Panax quinquefolius. The sequence goes on along the minus strand of CM035166.1, from coordinate 101,185,843 downwards.
ATTCCATTCTTTATCATTCTGTTGGAACATCCTGTCTGTGCATTTACGCCGGACCTGGTTCCATTATTTATCATTCTGTTGGAACATCCTGTATGTACATTTTACGCAGGACCTGGTTCTGTTATTTATCATTATGTTGGAATAACCTGTCTATGCGAAGTACCGCATGCATGGTGTTTTCTGTTGTTATTCCATTCTTTATTATTATGTCGGAATATCCTCGCTCTTTGCGTTCGTTTTAATTGGGACTGATTCATTATTTATTATTTTGTTGGGAATAACTTTATGCATGCGCGCCTATCGCATGCCTGGTGAATTCTTATGTTATTCCATTCTTTATTATTATGTTGGAATAACCTGTCTATGTGGATTACCAAATGCATGGTGAATGATCCTTTGTATTCATTCCTTATTAAATTGTGGAAATGATCTGTATACATGATGTCCTCATATGTTTTGAGTATTAGTAAGTGTTATGATGACTTATGTTGGTTATTATGTGAAAACATGAAAGTTTCTTAGAAATCACAAAGAGTTGAAAATCAGATTTTGGTGAAAACGGAACATAAAATTCAATTGACCATATCTCCTATTATATTTTGAATTTTTGAGTGAGGTCAAGTTCTAGAGTTATATCTATGAGTTTTGTAACTTATCCAAGTGGAATCACTGTAAAAGGTGTTGTTGATTTTCGTGTGGACTAACTTTAGCAAAGGAGTCAAAAGCTATAAAAGAGAAAAATGCTACTACCCAGAAATTTAAAAGGGCTGTTTTGGCCACTTAATTTGTGTGAAAAATTATGGCCTTTTGGGACATGAAAGTATATGGTATAAAGTACCTCCTGTCCAAAACTGAGTTCATTCCAACTTAAAATGAGCAAGTTATGACCATTTCAATATTTAGGTTTTTTTGACGAAAAACGCTATAACCGGAGTTCTATAACTCCGATGACCATGTAATTTAAACTGGAAGCTCACGTTAACATGTGTAAGATCCTGCTTAGATTTGGGAATTTTTGGAGTTAAACTTAAGGTAGCTTTCTTAAGAAATTAATTAGAAATTGATTTTTGAAAAATAGTAAATGAATTTTAAAAATTCCGAGAAAAATATATGTTCAATATGGGACTATATTATGCTTAATCCCAGAAAAAAATAATTTTTAGGACTGATTTGGTATTTTTTATGAAAATAATCTAGTTACGAGTAAATGAGACGTTATTAGTTCTTGGTTAAATTAATTCTTGAACTTGTTTTTATTGAATTCTTATATCATTGTCATCATCCTCATATTTATATTTTATTGAAAGTTATCTGTGGGCTGTAGTGCATAGATGGACTTGGTATGATTATGACCAGGGATTATTCGGTATAATCATGACCGTAATGTTACAAATGACGTGGTAAAAGTCCTCATTGGCCCGTAGTGCATTGATGGACAGTTTTTGGTATGATTATGGCTATGGATTCTCTTCGGCCAAGGATGCAAAGATGAATTGTTTTATAGCATGATCAGGACCGTTGATAAAAACACGATTATCTTTGGCCCGTAGTGCATGGATAATTTGTGGTTATGATACTAATGAAAAAGTCCTCATTGGCCCGTAGTTCATTGATAGCAGTTTTTGGTATGATTATGGCTATGGATTCTCTTCGGCCAAGGGTGCAAAGATGAATTATTTTATGGCATGATCAGGACAGTTGATGAAAACACGATTATATCTTTGGCCCGTAGTGCATGGATAATTCGTGGTCGTGATACTAAAGAATATCCTTGGCCTGTAGTGCAGGGATGATTTGATGATGTGGATTAATTATTGAGCTGAGTCTCAGCAATGAAATATTAATTCATGGATGTGATAATAATGAATATCCTTGGCCATAGTGCATGGATAATTCATGGATGTGATATTAACGAATATCCTTGGCTGTAATGCAGGGGTGATTCGATGATGTGGATTATTTGTTAAGCTGAGTCTCAGCATTATTGGTTTTACAGTTGTATATCTTTGGCCTGTAGTGTAAAGATGAATTTATTAGTATGATTATGAGCATGAATTGTGATTTGGTATAACCATGATTTGTGATATTTCAGGTGATGAGAATCATCTTCGTCCTGGGTACGAAAAGGGAATTTAGAATCACAATTATGATTATGAGTTATTCATATGATTGTGGATAGGAATTGTTGATTGATGTTACAGGGATAAAACATTATTGGTGGACTTTTAACATGGAGAAGATAATAGACCTGATGGTCTATTTGACTCTTCTAATGGATTGCTCGTTCCGCTGCAACTATGGTTGAAAAGTTTTATCATCTACCATATGTTCTAAATCTCTGATTTATTATTGATGAAAGCTATTGCTAATTTAATTATCTTTAGTCATGATATTCTTTACTGGACTATTTGTGCTCACCCTTTCTGGTTCATAATTCCTTTCAGGTAATAAGAGTGTTGTTGTAAGAGTGTTGTCGGGTCGAGCGGGGATAACAGGGGAATAGAACAGTGGTCTCTAGCTGTGGAGGTTCTCCCTAAACAGTATAGAAAAGTGTGTTGTATTCTATACAATATTTAGTAGTTATATTTGGTGAATCAAATAGGGTGAGGTGAACCCAACTTTGGAAGGGTGTTTTGACACTATCATACAAGATGTCTAATGACATACAACCTCGTGTTATCATAAGACAGGAGTTGTGCGCATCCACTTCTTTGAGTATATCTACGGGCACTACCTATATGATCTTGGAGTTTCTTTGAAATATAATATTCACTTGGAGACAAGTGGAGATAGTCGTATAGAGAGAGACTCTACCATTGGAAAGAAGATCATAGTAATCTTCTCGTTTTCTTTGGGGTCTATTGGGTCAACTAAGGATAATTACATGGCCATATGATATCTATTATATACCTTTGACGCACGGCCTCCCATGTACGAAAGGTTTCTTGAGCACTTCCCAAAGATTTTAATTTTTAAAACAGCTTTTGACTATACTTTTATGTAACGCATCCATTGTAAGGTTGTGGTCGAGGCACCATGAGAGTTACATACATTTGTATTAAAACTCACAGTTAACTGTGGTCGTATTCTATACGACAGCTCAACAGTTGTATAAATGAAGTTGTATCTGAATTTTGTACTATGTATCTGGCGACTCAGAATGGGTGATGTATACCTAATTTTGGGGGCGTCACACATAATATTTTATATTATTAAATCAATAATTGAGACGACAAAGTTATTCATATTATTATTTACAATATTGACAATGTCTAGAAAGTTTTGTCAAGGAGAGGTTTGGTCACTTAATTGCGTGCCAATAGGGAGAAATCCTTATCGGAAAGCCCCCTCTTTCCTGGGAACGACCTGGTTGCTAAATTTTGTGAGTTATAATATTAATGATGAATAAGTTCGTATTGATTAAAGATGAAATTGATAGTTCCATTGTGTTGGGATTATTAGTGTTAGTGGAAATCGATATTTATTTCGATAATAATTGATGTCTGGAAGTTATATTGACCAATCGGGTAATTAATCAGATAAATGAGCAATTAATTGCTATTAATTCACATGATTATAACTATTTGTTCACATGTGTGTACTATTGATTCACATTCTTGTACTATTAGGAGAGTTGGTGCAATATTGATAATACTTGAATGATTAAGTTAAAAATGGAGGTATAGATGGAGGTACTATACTGTAATTCATATTTTCACATGTTTACAACTATTGAGTCACATGATTTACTATTAATTCACATTATTTACTATTAGGGGAGGTGGTGCAAGTTTGATAATACTTACAGGACTAAATTAAAAATAAAGGAAAAGAGGAAGGTATTATACTATAATATTTCGAGCTCCAAAACGTGCAATTATTGAAATTATATTTTCTATAAATATAAGCTCATTCCTTCATTATTTTTTACCAATTCACTAAAGCTATAGAACAATTATTATAGAGAGAAATTATTGAGAGAAAGAAGAAGAGAAGTCTGCTACCTTTCTATTCCAGTATCCGGTTTTATTATAAGGTAAGGGGTATTATTCTTATGTATTTATGAAGAGAGCTTCTGTTATTCCATTCTTTATTATTATGTTGGAATAACTTGTCTATGCGAAGTACCGCATACATGGTAAAATTATTATGTTATTCCATTCTTTATTATTATGTTGAATAACTCGTCATCGCTAATCACCGCATACATGGTGAAATTCTTCCATTATTCCATTCTTTATTATTCATTGAAATATCCATGCAATGCGATTACGCATGACTGGTTCCATTCTTTATTATTCTGTTAGAATATCTTGTTTGTTAAGTATTACATGACTTCGGTTTCATTATTTATTATTCATTTGGAATATACATGTCTACATGCGGTCTATCGCATACTCTCGTGAATTTTTTGTTATTCCATTCTTTATTATTACATTAGAATAACTCAGTATGTGTGGACTACCGCATGCATGGTGAATGATCCTTCGTATTCATTCTTTATTAAATTGTGGAAATGATCTGTCTACGTGGATTACCGCATGTCGGATGAAAATTTATTTGCAGTTTCATATATTCTATTATACTCGTATGAGATATCATTTCTTTTGTACTCGTTATGAAATATCATTTTATTTGATATTTTATTTACGAGTTACTATTCACGGGTTACTATTCACCTGGTTACTATTCACTCTAGTATTATTCACTCGGGTATTCGGGACACTTTTCGTGTCGGAGTACTATTCACGAGTTACTATTCACTAGTTACTATTCACCCAAATTACTATTCACCCGAATATTATTCATTCGGGTATTTGGGCACTTTTCATGCCGGGGTACTATTCACGAGGTATTATTCCCGAAGCACTATTCACAGGGTACTATTCACGGGGTACTATTCACCCGAAAGATATATTTCTTTTCTGTCCAAATTATTTTTGATACATGAATATTATTCTTGAATTTTGCTCTACAAAACAGTATCATGTTGACAATTTGGATATTTTTAAACTCTGGATAAATTTAAAGTCTTTAATATTTATCCTTGATTTCGTTTGATTAATGCTTATATCATTATCATCATCCTCATGCTTATAGTGTGATAAAAGTCATCTTTGGCTTACGTGCATAGACGAACGGTTGGTTATTGGTTTTACAGTTGATTGATATCTTTGGTCGTAGTGCAAAGATGAACTGTTGATTGATAGTTTTGGCCTGTAGTGCAAAGATGGACATGTGTATGACATGATCATGACCACTGGTGATACTAACGAATATCCTTGGCCGTAGTGCATGGATAATTTGATGATGAGATTGGCAGGATCATAACCATTAGTTAACAGTTGAATGTCTTTGGCCGTAGTGCACTGATAGACAATTGATTGGTATGATCATCACCATTGGTTTTATAGTTGAACATCTTTCGCCCGTAGTGCAAAGATAGACAACTGATTAGTATGATCATTGTTATTACATTTGAATATCTTTAGCCTTTGGGGGGTAAGGATATTGAGTGAACGTTCTATTAAGCCTTTGTGGTAAGGAATTACTGTTAATTCACATTGTTATAAACATGAATTGTGAATTTAACTAAAATCTTTGGTGGTTCAGGTGAAGACAGGTGATGAAAGTTCTCTTTATCTTGGGTATAATAAAGAACTGTTAATGGGTATTATAACAATAATATTTATGATAAACTTTTTAAATCATAGAATATAGTAGATATCATGCTCTACTTGACTCTTTTAATGGATTGCTCGTTCCGCTGTAGTTATTGATCTAAAACTTGTTGTCTATTATATTATATCAGTTGTTATACTGTTGAAGGCTAACGATAATTTATTTTGCATTATCTTAGTCATAATATTTCTTACTGGGCTAGTTGAGCTTACCCTTTTCTTTCACTTTTCTCTTCAGGAAATGAGAATATAGCTTAGGGATATGATCCATGGCTGAGGTGTGAGACTAGAACTAGGAGGGGAGAGACGGGTAATTCCTTTGCTAGTATGACCTACCTAAGTTTATTTTTTATTTAATTGGTCGGTGATCAGAGTATAGGGATAATATGTGGCATGTCAATTAACCCTTATTTTGAAAATATATTCTAGAATGATATCTGAAATACAAGAGATGAGAAATGGGAAAATCATGATAAAGATGATATAACCGGGAAGGTACAATCTGAAAAGAAAGCTAGGTATTCTAATCTCTTTGAACTACCAAGTACGTAAATTTTGAGGGCGAAATTTCATAGGGATGGGAGATTGTAAGATCCCGAATTTTTTAAAATGAAAGTATTCAATTTTCTTATAATTATTCTATTTAGTAAATGGTTAAATTGATAAAAGGTTAAAGTTAAGGGTGATATTTGAAAATTTTTCAAAGTAAGCAAGTTGTCATAAAATATTCGGTGGTAAAAGTACAGTATTACGCGTGGTTACATAGTAATACACGGTATTGATTATTGATGCTTACGTGAGAAGTCACTCAGTTATACTCAATTATTGCTACAGTAATTGCTGCATAATATCTCTCATATTATTGATTCAATTATTGTCACAATATCATCTGCATAATATTTTATATTATTAAATCAATAATTGAGACGATAAAGTTATTCATATTATTATTTGTAATATTGACAATGTCTAGAAAGTTCTATCGAGGAGAGGTTTGGTCACCTAATTGTCTCTATCTGGTTCCCATTGATCTCTACTGGTGATCCTCTTTGTGATGCCATTTATCTAAAAATACCAAATAACTAAGTATAATTACAATAATTCATTCAATTTGGCAAACAACAAGGTGTATATATATATATATATATATATATATATATATATATATATTCAATTATATTCTATATACTTCAAGAAAATAATATACCGACTAATGATTTATACATTTTCACTAGTTTTCTCCCAAAGAATTCTTACACTAAGAATATCATACTATTACAAACTACAGTTCCTCTACTACCCTCTGTTTCCCTAGCCTCTCATGCTTTTCATTTACTTCTCTTAACTTAACCTTGATACCATTGATCAGCCCTCTTGCGGATGTCCACAATTTCTCCAGCGCCTATTAAAAATTTATACAATTTCTTCTCTTTTAATATTACTCCAACTTCTTTTACTTCTTCTTCGGTGGTCCATTCTTCTGACTCTATATGAGTCTTATAGAAACATCAATCTCCCTCTTTACTTAACTCTAACTTCGGTATTCTTCATGAGCACTCTCTAAATCTACTATAGATTTGCCTTTCATAACTTCAACTATTTACTTGTAAACTACTTCCGTTGATACTTCTTCTATCATATCCTTCAAATCATTTCCCATTACTACGACCTATTATGGTTCAAGTACTATCTCAAGTATAACAATCAGCTTTTCTCTTAGTATATGAATACAGTTAACTCCTTCACTTACCCAAAATATCAATTCAATATCGTTAACTTATATAAACAATTTATTCCTCCAACTTTGGCTGATGAATTTCCTTATTTCATCTCCTACAAACTTATCTTTAATTAGTTTATCTCTTTATTACTGTTTTCTACCTGATACTAAATCTCTTACTGTCTTTACCATAGTCTCTAAACTCCTTGCCATATCCAACTTCAATTGTCACCCTTCCAGGTCACTTCTTAAATCCATCACCATCTAATTTCTTACAACCTTAATTATCTCCGTATATTATAAAACCTTTTTATCTCCATAATCTCCTGATTCTTACAACTTCTCATTGTCTATTTTAGACATTCCTAACATCTCCAGAATATTTCCCTGCAATGAGTATCTAAACTCATTCCCTATCTCTAAGTTTATCTCCTCATTACCTTCACTAAAATCTCTCAGGTCATATCCTAAGGTATTCCTACCCTAGTTCTATAACCTACTGCTTTGATACCAAATTGTGACGCCCCCAAATTCTCTACTTTCACTGTAGTCAATTTGGTGCTCACGTAAATATTCTATAAGATAAGAACTCCTATAAATCCAAGATTCACAGTACTCATAGTAAATAGTAGTTCTCGTCAGAATAATTATTGTAACTGAGTACCCTCACTTGGATATACAGGTTTAGTATCTCATAGATATTTCTTCCATATCTATAATTCTTATCTATCTGGCCTCTATAGTATTAATGGTAGGGTTCTTGGAACTGAGTGAAGCACTACCTCAGTGCATCAGATAAGCCCAATTCCTGTTAACACTATCATTCAGATATATAGTTCATATAGATATTGTACTCTTTTCTAATTTCATTAGAATGACAACTAAATACTGCAAACTAATAATACATTAAATAAATAATATACAGTTACATTATTTATTATTCTGTTGGGAATAACCTGTCTGTGCGGTCTATCGCATGCCTGGTGAATTCTTTTAATATTCCATTCTTTATTATTCTGTTGGAATAACCTGTATGTGTGGACTACCGCATGCATGGTGAATGATCCTTCGTATTCATTCTTTATTAAATTGTGGAAATGATCGGTCTGCGTGGATTACCGCATAGCGGATGAAAATCCATTTGCAGTTTCGTATATTCTATTATACTCGTATGAGATATCATTTCTTTTGTACTCATCATGAAATATCATTTTATTTGGTATTTTATTTACGAGTTACTATTCACGGGTTACTATTCATTCTAGTATTATTCACTCGGGTATTCGGGACACTTTTCGTGTCGGAGTACTATTCACGAGTTACTATTCACCTAAATTACTATTCACCCGAATATTATTCATTTTGGTATTTGGGGCACTTTTCATGTCGGGGTACTATTCATGAGGTACTATTCCCGAAGTACTATTCATGGGGTACTATTCACCCGGAAGATATATTTCTTTTCTGTCCAAATTATTTTTGATACATGAATATTATTCTTGAATTTTACTCCACAAAATAGTATCATGTTGACAATTTGGATATTTTTGAATTCTGGATAAATTTAAAGTCTTTAATATTTATCCTTGATTTTGTTTGATTAAAGCTTATATCATTGTCATCATCCTCATGCTTATAGTGTGATGAAAGTCATCTTTAGCTTACGTGCATAGACGAATGATTGGTTATTGGTTTTATAGTTGATTGATATCTTTGGTCGTAGTGCAAAGATGAACTGTTGATTGATAGCTTTTGCCTGTAGTGCAAAGATGGACATGTGTATGACATGATCATGACCACTGGTGATACTAACGAATATCCTTGGCCGTAGTGCATGGATAATTTGATGATGAGATTGGCAGGATCATGACCATTAGTTAACAGTTGAATGTCTTTGGCCGTAGTGCACTGACAGGCAATTGATTGGTATGATCATGACCATTGGTTTTATAGTTGAACATCTTTGGCCCATAGTGCAAAGATAGACAATTGATTGGTATGATCATTGTTATTACATTTGAATATCTTTATCCTTTGGGGTAAGGATATTGAGTGAACATTCTGTTAAGCCTTTGTGGCAATGAATTACTGTTGATTCACATTGTTATAAACATGAATTGTGAATTTAACTAAAATCTTTTGTGGTTCAGGTGAAGATAGGTGATGAAAGTTCTCTTTATCTTAGGTATAATAAAGAACTGTTAATGAGTATTATAACAATAATATTTATGATAAATTTTTTAAATCATAGAAGATAGTAGATATCATGCTCTACTTGACTCTTCTAATGGATTGCTCATTCCGCTGCAGTTATTGATCTAAAACTTGTTGTCTATTATATTATATCAGTTGTTATACGGTTGAAGGCTAACGATAATTTATTCTGCATTATCTTAGTCATAATATTTCTTACTGGGCTAGTTGAGCTCACCCTTTTTTTCACTTTTCTCTTCATGAAATGAGAATATAGCTGTGACTAGTCAGGAAATGGAGTGACGGTCCAGATGGTTGTTTTAGTAGTCCTCACTACTCTATGAAATAGTGTGATAATAAATGTAATGAGGACTTCATTTCAGTTTAATATTGTCTATGAGACTATATTCGTGTAAAAACTCTAAGCTACGTTTTGTCGTACTATATAAAAGAAGTGTGTATTTAAACTCTGTACCATATATCTGGCGACTCAGAATGGGTGATGTATACCTATTTTAGGGGCGTCACATTATATATATAACGGGTGAACACCAGTAGGTGTACTATATATATATATATATATATATATATATATATATATATATATATATATATATTGTGACAACCCCAAAATAGGTCCATTCCATCCAACCCATTCTGAGTCGCCAAATACATGGTACAGAAAACAACTACAACTTCATTAATACAATTGTCGTTTAAAATACGACAAGACATAAACTGTGAGTTTAAATACAAATATTGTCTTCTAGACAATATCCACACTCAAATAAGTCCTCATTATAATTATTGATACACTATTTTACAAAATAGTGAGGACTACTAAAACAACTCGTCTTGAACCATTACTCCACCTCTCACTAGTTCATTTATATTCTCGCTTCTCTAAGAAGAAAAATGGAACAAAAGGAAAAGGGTGAGCTCAACTAGCCCAATAAAGAATATTATGACTAAGATAATGTACAACAAATTATCCTTAGTCTTCAACAGGAAAAATCGATAGAATACAATAGACAACAAGTTTTAGATCAACAACTGCGATGAAAAAACAACAATTCATTAGAAGAGTTAAGTAGAGAATGAAATCTACTATCATCTATGAATTTAAAAGTCCATCATCGATATTTTATCCTCGTAACATCAATCAATATACATCATAAATCAAATATTCATCTTTGCACTACAGCCGAAAGATATTCACCAATTAATCATGTTCATCTAAACACTGTTCATCTTTGCACTATGGGCCAAAGATATTCATCATAAAATCATTCATCTTTTTGCACTACTGGGCTAAAGATATTCGATTATATCATCATTTAGGGGTGAGGATGATGAAAAATATTTTAAAGAAAAGCGAATCCGATGAAACAAAAGAACAAATATTAAGGATTAAGTACTTTAAACAATCCAAGTTCAAAAATACTTCATAAATAACCGTGAGTGGAGTAAAATTCAAGAATGAAGACCAAAACATAGATTCAATCAAAGATAGGAATCATAACGAGACAATCTTGGACACGAGATAAGAAAACTTAATTTTTACGTGAATAATTAGTCGTATTATGAATAATTGCCGTATATCGTGAATAGTCTACGTATACGTGAATAAGTAACTCTCAAGCCAAAAGATAGAAATTTCACAAAAAACATCATCATCATCATAGCTTCGTGAATAAGAATAGTAACTCATGAATAGTAACCCGACATGAAAAGTTCCAAATTGATAAAAAAAAATTCCAACCAATATTTGGCGTAATGATATTGAAGAAATAATATCATTTTCGAATAAAATAACATCCTTACCTCATAAAAAAAGATTTTATCGAATGGAATCTTTGGATATAGTCTTTGAAAGAACTTGCACTTAGTATAGCAATACTCAAAGTACTAAAATACTCACAAAATACGTTCGATATTATAGAGAGAAAGAGAAAACTTTAGTTTACGGTGTGATTTTCAATTCTAACCTAAGCACCCTATTTATAGGAAATTGCTTAGAACACCAAAGTAAAAATTTAATATAATAATATTATATATAAACAAATTTCCCACGCACCTCTTCTTTTAGTCAACAAAGCATACTACACATGTTCCAAAGACAACGAAAACGTTTTTGTTAATTAAAACAATTAAAACTTTTTAAAATCAATTATTTCAGAAATTTGGAACTTCAATAATTCATAATAAATAGCATTTTATCAGAAAATTCGAATCTCTTGACATTCTATAGAAAATTCAATTATCTACAACTTTGCAGAAGAAAGTTTTTCCAAATTCCAAATGTAAAATTGGCCAAAAATCCACATACAGACGATTTTTACAATTTATAATCAAATTTCAGTCAAGAAATGGGTCCACTAACATGTTTAACATGTTTTAAACAACTTTTGCAACAAAAATACTCTTCCTCCTCATATACTCATATATCCCACATTCATTGTAAAAATATCACCATTATTATATTATAATAATATAATAAAATATTATTTTATCAAAAAAGATAAAATATCAATTTTTAACAATTGTCACTTTAAAAATTTTCTCCATCTATATCCACATAAAATAAATATTTTCCTCATCATATAAATCAATAATTAATTATTCACAAATAATATTACAGAATCACAATCTTGTGACCGGTAGTTTCTCGAGAAAGAGGGGCTTTCCAATAAGAATTTCTCTTTACTGGGGCGCAATTAGGTGACCAAACATCTCCTTATACAAAACTTTCTAGACATTGCCAATAATGTTTTCTAATAATATTATTCAGATAATATGAATTATTGCTTCGATAATGGAAAATCTTGTATAATGACAATTATTAAAACAACGATAATATAAAATCAACGCAAAGAATTATTGAATCAATAAAATAAAATCTTTGAATAAAGATTTATTGTAACAATTATTGAGTAGTGCCTTCTTACATAAGAATCAATAATTAGTGCAATCTGGTAAATATCTTGTGCAACAACAGCGTAGTCTTCGTGTTTTAACTACCGGGTATTCCAACAACGATATTCTTGTAACAAGCTACTGCGCAGTTTATTTATAAACAACTTATACTTGTCATTTTCTTCATCCAATCGCTTTTCCGTTATGGGCCCACACAAAGCTGCGCCCATCGTATTTATATTCCCAAACGGTAAGAATATTCCACGACCAAACGAATATTCTCCGACAACAATGAGTATTTTATAACCACTTGCTTATTTAAAATATTTGCGCATTTTACCCACAACTAACCACATTAATCAAATCAACCCTTACTATTTCAAAATAATAAATAAAGGAATTAAATTTTATTTATTAATAATTTGGGGTCTTACAACCTCCATTCCTTATGAAATTTCGTCCTCGAAATTGACGTACGTACCTGGTGTTTCGAAAAGATGAGGATACCTCGCTTTCATTTCCGTTTTCAACTCCCGGTCATTTCCTCAATAGCATGGTTCCTCCACAAAACTTTGACTTGTGGTATGACCTTTGTGCGTAGGACATGCTCTTTCATATCCAAGATCTTGACATGTACCTCCTCGTACGTTAAATCTTCTGCTATCTCGTCTGGTTTTAACTCAATAATGTGGTTCAGGTCATCCACATATTTACGTAACATCGATACGTGAAAAACGTTATGAACACGCGTCATATTTGGCGGTAAAATGAGTCTATAGGCCACAGTTCCTATTCGATCGAGGATTTCAAATGGACTAATAAATCGAAGGTTTGAGCTTTCTTCACATCGCCGATTCTCGCTTTTGGAATAACGACTTCTTGCATCTTCTTCTTCATATTCATCAACTCCAGGTCTGTAGCTTTAGCAGCTTTAAATTTATCGATTAAAGTCGATTATAATCGTATATTCGTTATCTTCACGCAGGTTCTTGGAATCTTTAACTCTATCTCCATATTCTGTAAGTCATACAAAATGGGTCTTTGTGTTAACAATATCGCACTCGTAAACGCATACGATCTTTTACTCAACGCGTCAGCTACCACGTTCTTTTTTTCCAGGATGGTATTGAATGGTATAGTCGTAATCTTTCAACAGCTCGAGCCAACATCGTTGCCGCATGTTGAGTTCTTGGAAGCTCTTCCCACATTCCTCGCTCCATTCAAATTTTGTATCTCTACTAGTCAGCTGAGTTAATGGAGTATCGATTCGATAAAATCCTTCCATGAATCTTCGATAGTAACCAGCTAAGCCTAGAAAACTACTTATTTCGATTACTGACTTAGGTTGCTCTCAACTGTGACTCATATCCTAATCTTGAATAACACGTCACAATGACACCTATCAGTTTACCACCGCACAAATATGACGTCCCCTACAGAGAGTCTGGCTTCGATGCATTTCACAAAGGAAGTCACCAGATATAGGCTAAGGTACCAACTCCTATAGTTAGGTTTTTACCTCCTGAAGTTCAATAGGAGCCATTCGATATGAGATTTTAGAAATGGGTTTTGTACCGGATTCAAATTCGATACAAAATTCAATATCATGCTCTAGGAGTAGGCCAAGAAATTTTTCAGGAAATACGTCAGGAAATTTACTAACAACAGAAATATCATCCAAATCTGACGTATTTTTGTTCAAGTCCATAACATGGCTAAGAAAGCTTGACATCCGTTTTTCAATAAACGAATGACTTTACGACTTGATATAAAAGAGTTTGACTTCAATGGTTTGGTTGCTTCAATTCGAATAACAGGTTGCTTAGGAATATGAAAACTAACAACCTTACAAAAGCAATCAATTTTAGCATGATGAGTGGTTGACCAATCAATCCCTAAGGTCACATCAAATGCAAGAATTTTTAAAGATATAAGATCAACAGGTAGGGTGAGGGAACCAATTTGGATCAAACAAGATTTATAAACAGTGGATGTAACGAAAGTTTCTCCTAACGGAGTTTCAACAGATAAGTCAAAGTTTAATTTTCTCCGGAGTCAAGTTTAAACGTTGAGTATATGCAGGAGAGATAAATTAATGGGTAGAACCGGTATCTAATAAGGTACAAACTTCGTAAGAATTTATAATTAACTAACCCGTGCTAACTTCGTTCGGGTTCCTCGCATTCTGACCAGTCACGAAAAATGCTCTTCCGAGAACCGTTGACTTTGACTTTTCCTCGACGACCTTTTGAGTCACCATCCCATTGGATTGGGTTTCGCTATCGTCTGATCTCGGCGCGATATGACCTTCTTTTCCATAATTATAACATACCTTGGAAGGTTGTGAGCAGTTTGGACTTATGTGTCCTCTTCTCACTTGTCTGTAGCATCTAACTGGCGGTCTTTCTCCTCCCCAGAATTTGTTCTTTGGTGTTGGTGCCGACGTCTTCCCGTCATTGTTAAATCTTCTTTTCTTGAAATTTCCACTTGAGTTAATTCTTCTATTACCTTGGCCATGATTACCACTAAAGTGGTTACCATTTCTGGTATGATAATTTCCTCCACGATGGTTATCATTGTTTCGATGACCGTCGCCACCGGTACGATTATCATCGAGTTGTTGGTCATTATTCTTCAGTTGAGCCGACTCATTATCGCGCTCCAATAGTTGAGCCCTATTCACAACATCTGAATATAAACAAAGTTTGTGAGAAATGAGGTATTGACGTATTTTGGGTTTCAAACCTCGCAGAAACATTCGTGTCATTCTCTCCTCATTATCAACCAAATGGGATGCAAATCGGGACAACTCGGCAAACTTAGCTTCGTACTGCGACACGTTCATATTGTTTTGCTCCAGCTTGATGAACTCTACCCTCCTTCATGTGACGAATACTTTTAGGAAAGTACTTGTCGTTGAACAATTCTTGGAACTTCTCCCAAGACATCTTCAGTACTGTAGGCTGAGTACGCTTTACGGATTCCCACCAATAATCTGCCTCTTCTCGTAACATGAAAGTGGTGAAAGGAACCTTTTGCTCCCCAGAGCATCCCAAGACATCAAATATCTTAGTGATCTGCTTTATCCACGTCTCTACCATAAGTGGTTCTGGCTTTCCCAAAAACTCTAGCGGTCCTAACTCCTTGAACTGCATAGCGGTGACCATTCGTGAGTTGCCAGTGTTTCCACCTGCATTTTGAACAGTTGTCTTTCTCGTTTGGTTTTGCATGAATTCTAGAAAGTTCCTAAACATACCATCGTTCGTCATCTGCTCAGTGGTGTTGTTCACAGGAGGAACATTGCCAGCCTGTTGCACGTTTTCCTCATTGGTGAGCAAAGGTGTCTCCACGGTCTCATTTACTCCACTGTTAACATTCTTAGTCGACATTCTCAAATACTGCCATAAAACAAGGGTTAATTTAACAAATTAACAAATCACATAATACCCTATATTATGAAAATCAACAAATAAGCTTAGGTAGACACACACCACTAATTTACTCGCTCTCCCTCCTAGTTCTATTCCCCAATCTCCGCCAGACCATATCCACTAAGCTCGATACCAATGTGACAACCCCAAAATAGGTCCATTCCATCCAACCCATTACTGAGTCGCCAAATATATGGTACAAAAAACAATTACATCTTCATTAATATAATTGTCGTGCAAAATACGACAACACGTAAACTGTGAGTTTAAATACAAATATTGTCTTCTAGACAATATCCACACTCAAATAAGTCCTCATTACAATTATTAATACACTATTTTACAAAATAGTGAGGACTAATAAAACAACTGTCTTGAACCATTACTCCACACCCCGACTAGTTTCCGCTATATTCTCGTCTCCTGAGAAGAAAAATGGAACAAAAAGGAAAAGGGTGAGCTCAACTAGCCCAGTAAAGAATATTATGACTAAGATAATGTACAACAAATTATCCTTAGTCTTCAACAGGGAAAAATCTGATAGAATACAATAGACAACAAGTTTTAGATCAACAACTGCAGTGGAAACAATAATTCATTAGAAGAGTTAAGTAGAGAATGAAATCTACTATCATCTATGAATTTAAAAGTCCATCATCGATATTTTATCCACAACAACATCAATCAATATACATCATAAATCAAATATTCATCTTTGCACTTTGAGGCCAAAGATATTCACCGATTAATCATGTTCATCTAAACACTGCTTCATCTTTGCACTACGGGCCAAAGATATTCATCATAAAATCATTTATCTTTGCACTACGGGCCAAATATATTCGATTATATCATCATTTAGGACCGAGGATGATGAAAAATATTTTAAAGAAAAAGCGAATCCGGTGAAACAACGTAACAAATATTAAGGATTAGTACTTTAAACAATCCAGTTCAAAAATACTTCATAAATAACCAGAGTGGAGTAAAATTCAAGAATGATGACCAAAACATAGATCCAATCAAAGATAGGAATCATAACAGACAATCTTGGACATAGAGAAGAAAACTTAATTTTTCTGTGAATAGTGTCGTATTCGTGAATAGTGCCGTATACATGAATAGTGTCGTATACGTGAATAGTAACTCCGACACCAAAAGATAGAAATTTCACAAAAAAATTATCATGCTTCGTGAATAGTAACTTCGTGAATAGTAACTCATGAATAGTAAATCTTCATGCAATGAAATGCACGAGACCTGATGTTGATCAGTCATATTATGGAGAAGTTCACTATGAGTCAGTGAAAAACATCTTAAAGTGCTTAACCGGCACTAAGGATGTGATCATATTCATGGTGGGTCTAAATTAAAACTAGAGGACTTAACAGACTCAAGTTTTCGAGACGGACCAAGATGACGAAAAAATCCACTTTAAGGTAAAGCGTTATCTTGAACAGTGGTGCAATGAATTGGAAAGGTTCCAAATAGCAAAGAGTTTCTGGTTTAGTGATAAAGACAAAGTATATAGCTATAAATGAAGCTGCAAGTTGATTGTTTGGATTAAAAGTTCATTACAGAACTAGGAATAGTTCCTAAGTCTCATCTTGGATCTAAACATGTGTTGTGGCACTTTCATTTGATTATTAGAATCATTAAAAGATGGGAAATCACTATAGAGATAGCGGACTCTCATGAACAACAACATTACATATCCATTAACTAAAGCTTATCCAACGGCGGGATAATCGTCACTTAGAGAAGAAGAGTATGAGATACCATGACGATTGGCTTTAGTACAAGTGGGAGATTGAAAGTAGTATGCACACAAGCCCGATCATGTTTGATGATAAAGCATATACTTTGTAACAATCTTATTCATTTATTAATAAAAGGTATTAATTTATTAAAGGCTTTTAATTATCTACATGATCTTTGTTTTATAATATGTGATAAACCCATAGTTTTAAGCAATGCTTTTAGAATAATGATGATGATCATTCTAATGAGATCTAAATTCTTAGAAAGCTTAAAACTAAAATAGTTCCCAATCGTTGGATTACTAAATTGGGGATTAGTGAATCCGGATAGATTGGTACATACGTTGCTTGCTTTCATTGGATGAGGATGATTGATCTCATGATCATTTGTGTGGAGACACTAAAGCAAGTATGTAGGTGCTTATTAGAGAATAAGTTCAATTTGAGCGTGGCTCGCTAAGGAATACCTAATGGAGTTTTACTTGCTGTCAATAGGAATTCTGTAGTGATAGTAGTACAAGTGATCCTTGGACTTGAGATCATCATAGTATCTTGTGTATGATGAGTTATACTTTGACTTATTCCTTAAGACCCTTAGGGTATATCAAAGGGTATGCTTGGGTATAATAAGTTGTACATGGAGATAATGTATGATCAATAAAGAATCTACCACTTCTATTAAAGAAGAAAATGTCTATGTGATTCGATAAATGACAACCCGGTAGTCCTTGGCGGCGGCGAATGAAATTAGAAAGGAGTTTCTAATTTGCATTATTTAGTGTTGTGCATTTAAGGATCGAAATACATATAATTAAATAAAATAAGACTTGACGGTAATTCCATGTCTTATATTTAATTGGGACATTATATGATGGAAGGATTGAATTGTCACGGTAACTATTTACTCAAAGGTTCTTTTATGATTAATGTTGAAATCTATATTATCCGGAAAGTCGTTGATCATTAGGGAGGCTTATCCTATTGTAGAATAAATATTATTTATTTAAATAAATTAATTGTTTAATTTATTTATTTAAATAAGATTAGAATTGTTCTAATTGATTTATTCACAACCTAGGTTTAATATGGAGAACCTAAAGGGTCACACCATAAAAGGAAGAATAATTATTTAAAAGTTAATGGCATAATCGTAATAATATATTATGTATATTTAATTTAATCTATGGTGATAGAATAAATTAAATAGCTTAATATTATTATTTAATATTTTAGAAATATTAAATATAAATTAATAAGAGGAGTCTTATTAATATTATTATAATTATTATTATTATTTTAATTTCTAAAGAGTTTAGGAATTAATTTAATATAAGTACTCTCATTTATTCTTAATTGGATTAGGAAGAAAATTAGTTAAAGGAGTTTAATTAATTATCCCTAATAAGATTAGGGGAGCCCTTTAATTAAAAAGGGTTTAATTAAATAATACCTTATTTTAATAGGGTTACTTGATATCTTTATAAGAGGAGTCTTATATCGGATATCAAGACGACGTTATAATTCCAATGGTTGGAGAATACGCTCCTTTTCTATAGAGATAGAAAAACTAGGGTTTAGCCAACCACCCATCTTCTTGAATCCTTCTTCTTCCTTGGTGGATCACCTCTGAGGGCCAAACACTTGGGTGGCTAACGTTGATCGAAGGAAGGAACCAAACCGGTGGATTTAAGTTGAACGCGAAAAGATTGAGGTGAACTTGTACGAGGAAGCTTGGATCTTCAAGGGTATGATTCTTGTTCTTTCTTTTTCGTTTAATTAATAATTGTGCATAAAGGGTGATCCAGGTATATGGTTTGTAAAAATTTTAAACTCTGATTTTTCCAAGTTTCCGCTTATTTATGCAATTTGATTGCGTTCTTGAATATTACAAACCTAACAGTGGCATCAGAGCCAAACCTTTATGCAAATTATTAATTGTTTTGATTTGATATGTATATTGATATGTGTTTAGAACAATTTAATTGGGCATAATTTGTTGTATAAAATTAAAAAAAAAAAAAAAAAAAAATATTTCGCGAATCTCTTTTTCGCCGAATTCGTGGCTCACTGATTTATTTTACAAGGGTGAATCATGTTTTCCTGCCAGGTGAATCAGTTTGCGAATTTCCAATGTTTTTCGAAATATTGATAATATATATATATATATATGTTAATGCTTCAAACATTTTTTCATCATCATGACCGAATGATTAGCTTGATGTCGACATCTTTAGTGCAAAGGATCACGTGATTTCATTTTAATATATATATATATATATATATATATATATATATACATACATATAATATATATTACCGTAATATATATATTATGTATATGTAATATATATTTTAATAATTTTATAATTAAAATAAAATGTTTATTTTAATTTTAAAATAAAAAGAATTTATTTTAATTTTAAAATTAAATTTCATGCTAACTAATTAGAGTTGGAATTGGATTCCATGATAACTAATTGGAGTTGAAATTGGATTCCATGTTTCCTTAAAATAAAGGAGTTTATTTGTGAATAGGAAAATGAATCCATCTTTCCTTAAATAAAGGAGTTTATTTAGATATGAAATAAGATTTCATATTATCCAAAATAAAAGAGTTTATTTGTGAATAGGAAAGAGAATCCGTGTTTCCTTTAATAAAAGTTTTTTTTATATATGGAATTGGATTCCATAATTAATTAAAATAAAGGAGTTTATTTTGATTAAAAGTTTTGATTAAAATAAAATAGTTTATTTTATTCAAAATTGGATAAATTAAAATAAAATAGTTTTATTTTAATTTAAATTTGGATTAAAATAAAGGAGTTTATTTTGATTCAAAATTAGATTTTATACTAACTAAATTTGACCCATTAAATGATATCAATATATATATTAAATGTTTATTATTCATAAGATGAATGTTATTTATTGATGCGTATGGTGATGTGTATGATAATAAATGGGATTGATTATGAATTTATTGACCAATGTGATTGGATTTTATTTTAGTTGGATGCATGAATGTATGGGTTATATTAAATGGGGTCTGCGTACCTCGTCTTCTTTAATTTTTTCTTAATGTAAATTCTAACTCCCTCCTATGTACTTCCCTCGATCACGATCAAGGTTTCTATTTATTTTAAATAGTTTTGTAATAGGAATAGTTAGAATTAATTTTGAAAAATTGGAGATCAAGGAGCAAGGAGCACTTGAAGACCCGTTTGTAATGGAGCCCGGGTTTAAATGTAATAGTTATATTTAAATATTATTTCTTGCACCTCTAGGGTTTGACCTTTTGGTTCACTTGGTGGCTCTAGTGAACCAAACTAGAATAAAAGTCCATAATCAATCCGGGTAGAATATAGTATTCTATATGTGCATGCTTATACTATATATATTATATATTATGCAAACATGCTTCGCATGTTAATTAATATAACGCGTATTTTATATATATATATATATATAATAATTAAACAAGATGAGACAATTAATAACAAACTCCTCAATTTTTTTTATATTAAGTCCTAAAGCGTTCAAAGATATTTGGAATATCGAACGTAAGCCTTAGCATGATAAAATTAATAGAGTATTAAATATTTAATATGAGTTTGTTGTGTCACCACAAGGCAAGTATTAAGTATTTAAGATGTTAATTTATCACATTTGATGCTTATAAAGAAAATTGAACAATATTGTTTTGTTGTGTCACCACAAGGATGATATTTTCTTTTTTGAATATATGGAGTGCTAGGTGGGACTTAACTTGGATAATTTTGATTCTGGATGTGCCACCACTGATCAAAATAATCTAAGAGGCAAAAGAAAAGGAGTTGCATAGTTGATGTAATTGACAAAAGTTGTCTACCTATTTATTTATATATAGTTTGTTATGTCACCACAAGGCTATATACATTTGAAATGGGATCCTTATTCTCACTAGCAAATCTTTAATTAGATTTTGCCGAACTATATAAGTGAGGGTAATATAGTTTGAAGAAAATAGTGGGAGATACAAATTTAAAACAAGACCTAAATTATTTTGGTAATTAATAAAAGAATGTATGTTAAAATGTTGTTAATTACAAATTCATTTACAGAATTTTACAATGTCTAAATTACTATCACTGCTTGAAACATATTAGATGTTATTTAACCAAACCGTATTAAACGGATTGGTTAAGGAATTTGAGAATAGTTCTCATCGCTGAAAAGTTATCTTATGTCCTTAATACGTCTATCCCTGCAATGGTTGCAGACAATGCCTCTGAGGAAGAGATTGCTACTTTTAGAAAGTGGCAAGATGATGCACAGTTGGCTCAATGCATCATGCTCGCATCCATGAGTAACGAGCTTCAGCGTCAGCATGAAACTATGGATGCTCCTACTATATTCCTACACATCAAGTAGTTGATGGTGAGGAAAATAGGACTAATAGATATCAGATATCTAAGGAGCTCTTCCGATCTAGAATGGCCAATGGCACTATAGTACAGACAAAAAGTTCTTAACATAATCAATTTGATTGATCAATTAGGACAACTAGTTTTGTCATGGATGGAGAGTTGAGCCAAGATTTGATCTTGCACTTGTGACGCCCCCAAAATTAGGTATACGTCACCCATCTTGGGTCGCCACTTACATGGTACATAAATTCAAAAACAACTTACTAACATAATCGTAGGTGTACAATACGACATAAAGCGTGAGTTTGAATACAAATATTGTCTACTAGATATTATACAAACTCAAATGGAGTCCTTATTACAACTATTATCACTCTATTTCACAAAATAGTGAGGACTACTAATGCTATCCTCTGGACCATTACTCCGTTCCCCGCTAAGTCCCGGCTATGTTCTCATTTCACAGAAGAAAACGGTGAAAAAGAAAGGGTGAGCTCAACTAGCCCAATAAAATATTATGACTAAGATAATGCGAATAAATTATCATTAGCCTTGAACAGTGTTAAACGATAAAATACAATAGACAACAAGTTTAACTGCAGCGGAATAAGCAATCCATTAAAAGAGTCAAGTAGAGAATAAAGTCTACTATCTTTTAGGTTTTAAAAGGTTTTTCATCACTGTTATAGCTGAGACTCAGCTTTAATAAATAATCCACATCATCGAATCACCCCTGCATTACGGCCAAGGATATTCATCAAATTATCAATGGTCATGACTATACCGAATCACCCCTAGTCATAATCATACCAAAAACTATCCATCAACTACATTCACAGAACCCTTTGAGGACTTTTATCACATCATTTATAACAAGCCATGATTATCTAGAATGATCCCTTGTCATAATCATACTAAGTTCATCTATGCATAAAGCCAAAGATAACATAATATAACATGAGGATGATGACAATGACATAATAATTCAATAAAACAAGTTCAAGAATTATTTAATCCAAGAATTATTAACGTCCAAATTGTCAACATGATCTTTGTTTTGTAGAGTAAAATTCAAGAATGATCGGAAGAATATTTCCATGAAAGATCTTTGGATGAAACGCAAATATCAAGGATATTCTACTAATTTCATGGAGTATAGAAGTCAAAGTTTTAACCAACTGGGTATAATAAAGAATGGAATAACAAAAGAAATCACCGTGCATGCGGTGCTTGCATAGAGCAGTTATTCCAACGAGAATAATAATAACGGAACCGAGTCGGTGAAATTCACACCGGCGGGATGTTCCAACGAGAATAATAAAGATGGAACCCGGATCCGATGTAAAACACTGAGATAGGATATTCCAAATGAAATGATAAAAGATTTTAACCAGTGTCCCGTAAAACACACGAGACGAGGATATTCCAAAAGAATAATAAAGAATGGAATAACGAAAGAAGATCACCAAGTATAGGGGATTCGCGTGATCTGAGTTATTCCAACGAGAATAAATAAGAATGGAATAACATAAGGATTTCACCAAGTATAGGGTATCTGCGTATCTGATTATGTATAGGGTATACCACTTTTACAGGTTATTCCAACAGAATAATAACGAATGGAATAACAGAAGTTCTCTTCATGAATAAGAAAGAATAACACCCCTTACGGGTACAACAAATAATACCCCTTACAGGTACAACAAATAATACCCCTTACCTTAGAAGAACTGAATATTGACAAGGTGAAGTAGCAGAATACTTTTCTTCCTTCTCTCTATAGTTTCTCTCTCTAGAGTTTCAGTGAATTCATGAAAAATAATGAAGCACTAGGCCTCTATTTATAGAAGATTTCTAGCTTAGCACCTGCCATGTGAAAAGGCAAGTGGCTTGACGATTGGTGATGTGAAAAAAAAAGTTGTTTGACGCCTGTAATGTGAAACGACAAGTGGTTCGACTCCTGTAATGTGAAACGACAAGTGGTTTGACGCCTGTAATGTGAAACGACAAGTGGTTCGACGCTTTGTAATGTGAAAACGACCAAGTGGTTCGGCCGCTTTAATGTGTGAAGCGACAAGTGGTTCGAAGCTGGTAAAGGTAATTACTATTGACGAAGGTAATTACTATTCACAAAGGTAATTACTATTGACGAAGAGACTCTTAGATAATGACATATGGGCCCCCCATAAAATAATCAAACTTACCACAAACGTCTCATAATGAGACTCTTTATATACATTAAGGATTGAATAAATATTACCACAAATCATTTTATTTTTTTAATCAACACATTTTTAATCTTTCAACAATTATTAATCATTAATAACTTGTCGTCTCAATTAATAATATAAAATATTATCTGAGATGATCTTGTGACAATAATTGAATCAATAATATAAGAGATATGATCACGGAATTATCGTAGCAATAATTGAGCATAAATGAGTGACTTCTCACGTAAGCATCAATAATCAATCTGGTGTCTTACTATGCAACCATGCGTATTCTTGTACTTTTACCACCGGGTAGTTCAACGGTTTTAACAGTAACACCTCCACCATAGTTATTTTTATAAAATATTTTTGTCGTTTTCTCGATCCGACAATAATTACATTATGGGGTCCACCAATGATTGAGTAGTTGTATTGAATATTCCCTAACAAAAAGAATATTCCCAACCAAACGAATATTTTATAACAACTTGCATACTTTTGCAAAATTTATAAATACTACCCACAACTATAATATTATCTCAAATTCACACCATAATATTAAAAATTATTTCAACAAAATTTAAATCTTTATTTATAAAATATGGGGTCTCACAATCTCCCCTCCTTATGGAATTTAAGCCCTCGAAATTAGAATGCGTGCACACAGTATGATAAAGAGGTGAGGATACCTTGAATACCTTTATCGTTAAAAATATTAAATTCATCTTCGTGATCCTACCAAAGATATTCATTAACAATTTATCTTTGCACTACAAGCCAAAGATATACAAGCAGTAAAACCAATAATCTTTGAGACTCGACAATAGTATCACAACCACGAATTATCCATGCACCTTCGGGCGAAGGATATTCGTGTTTTCAATCTGATCATGATTATACCGAATAATCCTGGTCATAATCATACCAAGTCTATCAATACACTACTGACGAAAGATGACTTTTACCACATCCATGAATTAATATTTCATTCTTTGAGACTCATTTCAATAATTAATCCACATCATCGAATCATCCCCGCTTTTCTGAGGCCAAGGATATTCTTTAGTATCACGACCACAAATTATCCATGCATTACGTGCGAAAGATAATCGTGTATTCATTAGTATCACCACCACAAATTATCCATGCACTTTACGTGCCAAAGATAATCGTGTATTCATTAGTATCACGACCACAAATTATCCATGCACTACTGCCAAAGATAATCGTGTATTCATTAGTATCACGACCACAAATTATCCATGCCTTACTACGGCCGAAGATAATCGTGTATTCATTAGTATCACGACCACAAATTATCCATGAACTACGTGCGAAGATAATCGTGTATTCATTAGTATCACGACCACAAATTATCCATGCACTACTGGCGAAGATAATCTTGTATTCATTAGTATCACGATCACAAATTATCCATGCACTACGGCCGAAAGATATTCGTGTTTTCAATTACGGTTATGATTATCTTCAACAATCCACAGTCGTCATAATCATACCAAGTCCATCTATACCTTCTGAAGCCACGATGACTTTCAACATAATATAAACATGAGGATAATGATATAAAGAATCAATCAAATGAGATAAAGGATAAATATTAAACATTTATAATATAATTTATCCGAGGATTCAAGAATATCCCCATGTTATCAATCACTTAATAATCTCATAATCTAATATCATTAATATTATAACAATATTTTAACCACTTCTTAAATTTATAAACAATTTATCTCAATTGTTTACGCTTTACCATATAATGCATTTAATCATTCAAAAATGCCATACTCGGAAGATATCATCACCAATTATCAAATCCTCATCAAAAATAGACATATATTACATATAGGATTCTCTAGCCATAAAATCTTATTATCAACTTTGTTACTTCACATAACATATTTAACTCATATGTTAAGTAACTAAACTATTTTCATGAAAATACCAAATCAGTCCCAAAAATATTTCTTTTACGGGTTTTAGCATAATATAGTCCCATAATGAAAATATATTTTTTCTCGAATTTTTAAAATTCATTTACTATTTTTCAAAAATTAATTTCTAATTAATTCCTTAAGAAATTAGCTACCTCAAGTTTAACTCAAAATTCCCAAATCTTGACAGGACCTTACCCATGTTAACGTGAGCTTCCAGTTTAAATTTCACGGTCATGAGTTATAGAACTCCGGTTATAAGCGTTTTTCGTCGGAAAAACCTAAATATTGAAATAGTCATAACTTGCTCATTTTAAGTCGAGAATGAGCTCATTTTTTGGACAGGGGTACTTTATACCATATACCTTCATGTCCCAAAAGGCCAGAATTTTCTCATAATTTAAGTGGCCGAAACAGCCCTCTAAAATCATGGCAGCAGACTTTTTGGGTTTTGCAGCTTTGCCCTCCTTTGCTAAAATCAGTCCACACAAAAATCTACAACACCTTTTCCAGTAATTCCACTTGGATTAGTTAGGTAACTCATAGATCTAACTCTAGGACTTGACCACACTCAAAATTCAAAATATAATAGGAGATATGGTCAATTGAATTTCATGTTACGTTTTTCACCAAAATCGATTTTCAACTCTTTGTGATTTCTAAGAAACTTTCATGTTTTCACATACTAACCAACATAACTCATCTTAAAACTTACTAATACTTCATATACCCATGATTTTCATCAGTTCTATACTTTTATTATGACTTTCATCATAATCCACGTAAGCATCCTTTTAGTTGAAGAAATATTTAAGGGTTTAAGAAATGGGTTTTTATCTTTGGGGTCAATACAAAATTCGATTTCACGTTCTAGGGTAGGCTAGGAAGTCTTCAAGAATACGCCAAGAAATTTATTAATGATAGAAATATCATTCAAAAGCTATTACTCTCGTCCAAGACTTGGATAGTACGTCACATTAATACCAATCTGTGACTTCTATCCCTTAACACAGATAACACCTCACAATGATACCTATCAACTTGCCATCTTCATCCGCGACGTCGCCTCTGAAAAATCGGCGGTACATTTCACACAAGGAAGTCAACAACGAAAGGATCGGGGCTCTTTACTTATGGCTTGATATGACCATGATTGACTTTAGTGGTTTGGTTACTTTGAATTACGCACAACAAGTTGGTTATGAATATAAAAGCTAACAACCTTACGAAAAGCATGATGAGTAGTTAACCAATTGATTCCTAAAATCACATCAAAGGCAAATATTTTCAAAAGATAAGATCGACGGTGTAACGTGAAAATGTTTATTTGAATCAAACAAGATTTAAAAATAGTAAGCGATAACGAAGGCTCCTACTAACGAAGTTTCAACCAATAAGTCAAAGTTTAACTTCTTGAGTCAAATTTAAACGTTGAACACAACTAGGTGAAATAAAAGAGTGGGTAGAATCCGGTATCTAACACGGTATAGACTTCGCAAGAGCTTATGATTAACTTACATGTGATAATTTTATTCGGTTCCTCGTCACGAGAAAAAAAATGCTCTCTCTTAAACTCTGGCTTTGGTTTATGCAGGGACGACCTTTGGTGCCTCCATCCTAGTTGAATTTGTCTTGATGGCAACAAAATCGAGCTAAGTGACCTTCTCTTCCACAATTATAACATGCTTTGAATGGCATGGCGCGATTCGAATGATGTGTCCCTCTCCTCGCATTTGAAGCATATGATAGGTGGTCTTTCTCCTTCCTTAACAACGGTCTTTGGTCTTGACGTCTTTCCATCATTGTTGAATCTCCTTTTCTTGAAATGTCCATTCTTATTGTTTTTGTACGATTACCACCGAAGTGGTTACCATATTTGGCTGTTGATTCCCTTCACGCTTGTTGTCACCGCTTGATGACTCTCTCGCGATATTATAATTTTGCTTAAACGCTCTCTGCGTTGACTCGTTATCGCGCTCCACTAATCGAGCCCTATTTACAACATCCCGAATAAAAACGCGGTTTATGAGAAATAAGATGTTGGCGTATCTCCGCTTCAAACCTCTTAAAAACATTAAGCGCCATTCTCTCTTCATTATCCACCAGTGGGGAATATGGTAAGTGATAACTCCACAAATTTTGCCTCGTATTGCGACCTGGTCATATTGTTTTGTTCCAACTTGATAAACTCCACCTCCTTCATGTGGCGAATACTTTCAGGAAAGTATTTGTCGTTGAACATCTCCTGGAACTTCTCCCAAGATATCTTGATCTGATGAGGTTGAGTACGTTTCTACCGATTCCCACCGATGTCCGCCTCTCTCCGCAGACATAAAAAGCGGCAAAAAGGAACCTTTTGCTCCTCGGAGCATCCCAAGACATCAAATATCTTGGTAATCTGCTTTATCCATGCTTCCGCCGTGGTGGTTTTGGCTCTCCTTAAACTCCCGGTGGTCCCAGCTCCTTGAATTGTTTAGCGGTGTTGACCGCCGAGTTTTCCGTGTTTCCACCTACGTTTTGGGCGGCCGATCGCTTTACTTTGATGTTGCATGAATTCTAAAAACTCTTAAGCGTCTGGTCGTTCGTCATTGATCGGTGTTGTTGTTTACGGAGGATTATCGCCATCTGTTGCACATTGTCCCCGATTATTGATCTGTGGAGAATCAACAGATCTCACATGCTCCATTCTATTCTCAACATTCTCGGATGCCATTTTCAAACACCGCCACAAAATAAGGGTTAATTGACATGCAACATATTATCACTATACTCGATTGACCAATCAAATACCAAATAAATTTAGGTAGGTCATACTAGCGAAGGAATTCCCGTCTCTCCCACCTAGTTCTTATCTCACATCTCGGCCGGGGATCATATCCTAAGCTACGATACCAACCGTGGCGCCCCAAAATTAGGTATCGTCACCCGTCTCGGTCGCCACTTACATGGTACATAAATTCAAAACAACTTACTAACATAAGCGTAGGTATGCAATCGACATAAAGCGTGAGTTTGAATACAAATATTGTCTACTAGATATTATACAAACTCAAAAGGAGTCCTTATTACAACTATTATCACACTATTTCACGCAGAATAGTAAGGACTACTAATGCTATCCTTTGGACCATTACTCCGCTCCTCGACTCGTCCCAACTATGTTCTCATTTCACAGAGAAACAAAGTGAAAGAAAGGGTGAGCTCAACTAGCCCAATAAGAAATATTATGACTAAGATAATGCGAGAATAAATTATCATTAAGCCTTCAACGGTGTTAAACCGATAAAATACAATAGACAACAAGTTTAAGCTGCGGCGGAATAAGCAATCCATTAAAAGAGTCAAGTAGAGAATAAAGTCTACTATCTTTTAGGTTTTAAAAGGTTTTTCATCATTTGTTATAGTGAGACTCGACTTTAATAAATAATCCACATCATCGAATCACCCCCACACTTTCTGACCAGGATATTCATCAAATTATCAATGGTCATGACTATCTTAGAATCACCCCTAGTCATAATCATACCAAAAACTATCCATCAACTTGCATTACGAGCCACTTGAGGACTTTTATCACATCATTTATAACAAGCCATGATTATCTTAGAATGATCCTTGTCATAATCATACTAAGTTCATCTATGCACGTAAGCCAAAGATAACATAATATAACATGAGGATGATGACAATGACATAATAATTCAATAAAATAAGTTCAAGAATTATTTAATCCAAGAATTATTAACGTCCAAATTGTCAACATGATCTTTGTTTTGTAGAGTAAAATTCAAGAATGATCGGAAGAATATTTTCATGAAAAGATCTTTGGATGAAACGCAAATATCGAGGATATTCTACTAATTTCATGGAGTATAGAAGTCAAAGTTTTAACTAACTGGGTATAATAAAGAATGGAATAACAAAAGAAATCACCATGCATGCGGTACTTGATGCATAGGCGAGGTTATTCCAATGTAATAATAATAACGGAACCGAGTCGGTGAAATTCACACAAGCGGGATGTTCAACAGAATAATAAAGATGGAACCGGATCCGGTGTAAAACACACGATAGGATATTCCAATGCGAATGATAAAGATTTTAACTGTGTCCTGTAAAACACACGAACATGATATTCAGCGAATAATAAAGAATGGAATAACGAAAGAAGATCACCAAGTATAGGGGATTCCACATATCGAGTTATTCAAATGAATAAATAAGAATGGAATAACATAAGGATTTCACCAAGTATAGGGTATCCGCATACATCAAGTTATGTATAGGGTATACCACTTTTATAAAGTTATTCCAATGAATAATAACGAATGGAATAATGAAGTTCTCTTCATGAATAAGAAAGAATAACACCCCTTACGGGTGCAACAAATAATACCCCTTACAGGTACAACAAATAATACCCCTTACCTTAGAAGAACTGAATATTGGCAAGGTGAAGTAGCAGAATACTTTTCTTCCTTCTCTCTATAGTTTCTCTCTAGAGAGTTTTAGTGAATTAAGTGAAAATAATGAAGCACTAGGCCTCTATTTATAGAAGATTTCTAGCTTAGCTTTTTGCCATGTGAAAAGGCAAGTGGCTTGACGATTTGGTGATGTGAAATGAAAAGTGGTTTGGCGCTTTGTAATGTGAAACGACAAGTGGTTCGACTCTGTAATGTGAAACGACAAGTGGTTCGGCGCTTTTGTAATGTGAAACGACAAGTGTGGTTCGGCCACTGTAATGTGAAACGACAAGTGGTTCGGCCTTTGTAATGTGAAACGACAAGTGGTTCAAGCTTTGGTAAAGGTAATTACTATTATTGAAGGTAATTACTATTCACAAAGGTAATTACTATTGACGAAGAAGACTCTTAGATAATGACATATGGGCCCCCATAAAATAATCAAACTTACCACAAACGTCTCATATGAGACTCTTTATATACATTAAGGATTGAATAAATATTACCACAAATCATTTTATTTTTAATCAACACATTTTTTAATCTTTCAACAATTATTAATCATTTATAACTTGTCGTCTCAATTAATAATATAACATATTATACGATGATCTTGTGATAATAATTGAATCAATAATATAAGAGATATGATGCGTGAATTCTTGTAGCGATAATTGAGCATATTGAGTGACTTCTCACGTAAGCATCATAATCAATCAATACCGTGCTACTTATGCAACCACGCCAGACATTCTTGTACTTTTACCACCGGTAGTTCAATGGTTTTAACGGTAACACCTCCATAGTTATTTTTATAAAATATTTTTGTCGTTTTCTCAATCCGATAATAATTACATTGTAGGGTCCACCAATGATTGAGCCGTTGTACGAATATTCCCTAACAAAAAGAATATTCCCCGACCAAACGAATATTTTATAACAACTTGCATACTTTGCAAAATTTATAAATACTACCCACAACTATAATATTATCTCAAATTCACACCATAATATTAAAAATTATTTCGACAAAATTTAAATCTTTATTGATAAAATATGGGGTCTCACAACACTCACTCCCGGACTCCTTTCACAATTGTTGTGAATTTTTCATATAAACAAGCTAGATATCACCTTCGTTGATTTGCTTAACATGTTGAAAAATGATGAGAGTCACTTTCCAACCAAGAAAGACCATGTCTTACTGGTAGGGGCCAAAGGATCTTCTGAAATGAAGAACGATTCAAAGAAGGTATATAGAAAGGCATAAACAAAGGATAATAAGAATAAAATCGATATGGATAGCAAGGAGTTTGCTTCCATTTAGCAATAAGCCCGGACCTTTGGAAAGAAAGCTGCGAGAAGTATCTTGCGGTGGCTAACCAAAGAAGCTTAATGAAGTTTCGATTACAAATACAATTTTGTTCAAGATTTAAAATAAATTTTCTTTAAGTCAAGGTTCTACTTGGATATTGGATATCGACTTTGGTTATCATAAATATAGATTTATGAAGGGACCAAGAAGAAGTAGAAAGCTAAACAAAGATAAATAATCTTATGTGTGGGAAATGAAGCAAAGGTTGCTACATTAGCCATAGAAACTTATAGTTTAGCAATGCCTATGGGCAAGTCTATTAAGTCAATAAGTTGTTATTGTATTCCAGTTCTCGTTGGAAATATTATTTTCATTTTATTGTTGGACAATGACATCTTTGGTATTATATTTAAGAACAATTGTTGTTCTATTTATAATAATAATGTTTTGTATAGGACTGGAAATGTGAGACCCAGATTTTATCAATAAAGATTTAAATTTTGTCGAAATAATTTTTAATATTATGGTGTGAATTTGAGATAATATTATAGTTGTGGGTAGTATTTATAAATTTTGCAAAGTATGCAAGTGGTTATATTATATTCCATTGGTCTGGGAATATTCGCTTTAGCGAGGAATATTCGCATAACTACCAATCATTGGTGGACCCTAACAATGTAATTATTGCCGATTGAGAAAACGACAAAAATATTTTATTGAAATAACGGCGGAAGTTTTACCGCTTGATACCGTTGAACTACTCGGTAGTAGTAAAAGTACAAAGAATACGTGTGGTTGCATAGTAGCACACTCAGTATTGATTATCGATGCTTATGTGAGAAGTCACTCATTTGATTCCATTATCATCGATTAATAATATGAATTATTATAGTGATAATGACGCTTTGTTTTATTAGATATTATTAACGTAATAAAATGTAAACATCTTTTTATATAAAATGTATTTTATTAAAGTTATTCTATAAATAGAATATATTATATTTTATTATTATGCATAGTGTTGCATAGTGTTTTTTGCATAGTGTTGCATAGTGTTTGCATAGTAAAATGTTTTTATATAAATAGAATATATGATATTTTATTTAAAAGATTTTGCTTTAAATATGGACCGTCGATTAAAGTAAATCAATCTGGACCGTTCATGAATTAATTACTATGCATTCTATTTTCCTATAAATAGAAGCTCATTCCTTCATTATTTTCTTACTTAATTCAATTGAAACTCTAGAGAGAGAAATTATAGAGAGAAGCTATAGAGAAAATCTATAGAGAGAAAAGAAGAAGAGTATTCGGTACTTCACTACTTTGATATCCAATGTCTTTTACTAGTAGGGTATTATTTGTTGTACACGTAAGGGTGTTATTCTTTCTTATTCATGAAGAGAACTTCATTATTCCATTCATTATTATTCTCATTGAATAACATGTAAAAAAGTGGTATACCCTATACATAACCTCAGATATGCCAGATACCCTATACTTGGTGAAATCCTTATGTTATTCCATTCTTATTTATTCTGGCTGAATAACTCAGATACTGCTGAATCCCCTATACTTGGTGATCTTCTTCTCATTATTCCATTCTTTATTATTCTCATTGGAATATCCTGTCATGTGTTTTACAATCGACTTGGTTCCATTGTTTATTATTCCGTATTTATTATTACATTGGATCATCCGTTCCTTGTGAATTTCACCGATCCGGTTCAGTTATTATTATTCTCATTGAATAACTCGCCTCATGCTGAAGTACCGCATGCATGGTGATTTCTTTTGTTATTCCATTCTTTATTATACCTAGTTGGTTAAAACTTTGACTTCTATACTCCATGAAATTAGTAGAATATCCTTGATATTTGCGTTTCATCCAAAGATCTTTCATGGAAATATTCTTCCGATCATTCTTGAATTTTACTCTACAAAACAAAGATCATGTTGACAATTTGGACGTTACTAATTCTCGGATAAAATAATTCTTGAACTTGTTTTATTAAATTATTATGTCATTGTCATCATCCTCATGATATATTATGTTATCTTTGGCTTACGTGCATAGATGAACTTAGTATGATTATGACCAGGATCATTCTAAGTATAATCATGGCTTGTTATAAATGATGTGATAAAAGTCCTCGATTGGCACTGAATGCATTGATGGATAGTTTTGGTATGATTATGACCGGGGGTGATTCTAAGATAGTCATGACCATTGATAATTTGATGAAAATCCTTGACCGTGTAATGTGGGGATGATTAGATATTGTGGTTTATTCATTAAATCGAGTCTTAGTGATAAAAATTTATGAAAACCTTTTAAAATCTAAAAGATAGTAGACTTTATTTTCTACTTGACTCTTTTAATGGATTGCTTATTCCGCTACAGCTTAAACCGGTTGTCTATTGTATTTTATCGCTTTAACATCATTGAAGGCTAATGATAATTTATTCTCGCATTATCTTAGTCATAATATTTCTTCTTGGGCTAGTTGAGCTCACCCTTTCTTTCACCGTTCTTCTCTGTGAAAATGAGAACATAGGCGACGGACGAGTCTGGGAATGGAGTAATGGTCCAGAGGATAGCATTAGTAGTCCTCACTATTCTCGTGAAATAGTGTGATAATAGTTGTAATGAGGACTCCTTTTGAGTTTGTATAATATCTAGTAGACAATATTTGTATTCAAACTCACGCTTATGTCGTATAGTACACCTACGCTTATGTTAGTAAGTCAGTATTTGAATTTATGTACCATGTAAGTGGCGACCCCAAGATGGGTGACGATACCTAATTTTGGGGGCGCCACAACTTGGTATCGAGCTTAGGATATGATCCTCGGTCGAGATGTGAGATAAGAACTAGGAGGGAGAGACGGAATTCTTTCACTAGTATTTACCTACCTAAATTTATTTGGTATTTAATTGGCTCACGAGTATAGGGATAATATGTGATATGTTAATTAACCCTTATTTTGTGACAAGTGTTTGAGAATGACATCCGAAAATGCCGAGATAAGCAATGAAGCACATGAGAGTGTTGATTCACCAAACAAAAGGTAACGACCAACAACACGATAATAATCATATCGGTGGCAACGGCTATCGTAACAATGATAACCATCGGGGAAATTATCATGCTAAGAATGGTAACCACTTCTATGGTAATCATGGCAAAGATAATAGATGTGGAAATTGCAAGAAGAGAAGGTCATTTAGCTCAATTTTGTTGTGCACCAAAGTCAAGTCTAGTTGGGACGGTGGCACCAAAGGTGGATATGGACAAAACAAAGTCGTTGGTTTTAGGAAGTGCATTTTCATGACTTCTCAAAAGCGAGTAAACCGAACGGTTAGCACGGGTTAGTTAATTATAAATTGCGTAAGTCTATACCTTATAAGATACCGATTCTACACATTATTTTATCTCTCTTGCTTGCGTTCAATGTTTAAATTTGACTCCGGAGAAGTTAGACTTTGACTTATTGGTTGAAACTTCGAGCCTTCGTTATCGCTACTATTTTTAAATCTTGTTTGATTCAAATAAACACTTTCACGCTACTTCGTCGATCTTATCTCTTTGAAAATACTTGCCTTTGAGGTAATTTTTGAAAACGATTGATTAACTACTCATTATTCTTTTGTAAGGTTGTTAGCTTTATATTCTAACCAACCCATTATTTCAAAGTAACCAAACCCTAAAAGTTAATCATCAAGTTATATCAAGCCATAAGTAAAGAGCCCCGATCCTTTCGTTGTTGACTTCCTTGTGTGGAATGCAATCGCCGCCGCACTTTCTCAGTAGGCGACGTCGTGACTGAAGATGGCAAGTTGATAGGTATCATTGTGAGGTGCTATCTAGGTTAAAGGATAGAAGTCACAATTGGTATCAATGTGACGTACTATCCAAGTCTTGGATGAGAGTCACAATTTTGAATGATATTTCTATTATTAATAAATTTCCTTGCGTATTCTTGAAAACTTCTTAGCCTACTTAGAGCGTGAAATCGAATTTTGTATTGACCCCAGTACAAAACCCATTTCTTAAACCCTCAAATATTTCTTCAACTAAAATGAACAGTTTACTTGGTTTATGATGAAAGTCATAATAAAAGCATTGGACTAATGAATATCATGGGTATACGTGGTATTAGTAAGTGTTATGATGAGTTATGTTGGTTAGTATGTGAAAACATGAAAGTTTCTTAGAAATCACAAAGAGTTGAAAATCAGATTTTGGTGAAAAAGCGTAATATGAAATTCAATTGACCATATCTCCTATTATATTTTGAATTTTTGAGTGTGGTCAAGTCCTAGAGTTAGATCTATGAGTTACCTAACTAATCCAAGTGGAATTACTGAAAAAGGTGTTGTAGATTTTTGTGTGGACTGATTTTAGCAAAGGAGTGCAAAGCTGCAAAAACCTAAAAAAGTCTGCTGCCATGATTTTAGAGGGGCTGTTTCACCACTTAAATTATGAGAAAAATTCTAGCCTTTTTGGGACATGAAAGTATATGGTATAAAGTACCTCCTGTCCAAAAATGAGCTCATTCTGACTTAAAATGAGCAAGATATGACTATTTCAATATTTAGGTTTTTCCGATTTAAAATGTTATAACCTAGTTCTATAACTTTGATGACCATGAAATTTAAATCTGAGGCTCACATTAACATGTGTAAGGTCCTGCCAAGATTTGGGAATTTTTGGAGTTAAACTTGAGGTAGCAAATTTCTTAAGGAATTAATTAGAAATTGATTTTTGAAAATATAGTAAATGAATTTTAAAATTCCGAGAAAAATATATTTTCATTATGGGACTATATTATGCTAAATCCCAGAAAAGAAATATTTTTGGGACTGATTTGATATTTTCATGAAAATAGTTTAGTTACTTAACATATGAGTTAAATATGTTATGTGAAGTAACAAAGTTGAAAATAGGATTTTATGGCTAGAGAATCCTATATATAGAGTATATGCATATTTTTTTTTTTATGAGGATTTGATAATTGGTGATGATATCTTATGAGTATGGCATTTTTGAATGATTAAATGCATTATATGGTAAAGCGTAAACAATTGAGATAAATTGTTTATAAATTTAAGAAGTGATTAAAATATTGTTATAATATTAATGATATTAGATTATGAGATTATTAAGTGATTGATAACATGGGGATATTCTTGAATCTCGATAAATTATATTATAAATATTTAATATTTATCCTTTATCTCATTTGATTGATTCTTTATATCATTATCCTCATGTTTATATTATGTTGAAAGTCATCTGTGGCCTGTAGTGCATAGATGGACTTGGTATGATTATGACCAGGGATTGTTCGGTATAATCATGACCGTAATTGAAAACACGATTATCTTTGGCACGTAGTGCATGGATAATTTGTGGTCGTGATACTAATGAATACACGATTATATTTGGCCGTAGTGCATGGATAATTTGTGGTCGTGATACTAATGAATACACGAATATCTTTGGCCGTAGTGCATGGATAATTTGTGGTCGTGATACTAATGAATACACGATTATCTTTGGCACGTAGTGCATGGATAATTTGTGGTTGTGATACTAATGAATACACGATTATCTTTGGCCGTAGTGCATGGATAATTCATGGTCGTGATACTAATGAATACACGATTATCTTTGGTCGTAGTGCATGGATAATTTGTGGTCGTGATACTAATGAATACACGATTATCTTTGGCCGTAGTGCATGGATAATTTGTGGTCGTGATACTAATGAATACACGATTATCTTTGGTAGTAGTGCATGGATAATTCGTGGTCGTGATACTAATGAATACACGATTATCTTTGGTCGTAGTGCATGGATAATTTGTGGTCGTGATACTAATGAATACATGATTATCTTTGGTAGTAGTGCATGGATAATTTGTGGTCGTGATACTAATGAATACACGATTATCTTTGGTAGTAGTGCATGGATAATTTGTGGTCGTGATACTAATGAATACACGATTATCTTTGGTAGTAGTGCATGGATAATTTGTGGTCGTGATACTAATGAATACACGATTATCTTTGGTAGTAGTGCATGGATAATTTGTGGTCGTGATACTAATGAATACACGATTATCTTTGGTCAGTAGTGCATGGATAATTCGTGGTCGTGATACTAATGAATATCATTGGCCCAGTGTGGGGATGATTCGATGATATGGATTAATTATTGAGCTTAGTCTCAAAGAATGAAATATTAATTCATGGATGTGGTAAAAGTCATCTTTGGTCAGTAGTGCATTGATAGACTTGGTATGATTATGACCACGGATTATTCTAGTATAATCATGACCAGATTGAAAACACGAATATCCTTGGTCAAGAAGTGCATGGATAATTCGTGGTCGTGATACTATTAAGTCGCGTCTCAAAGATTATTGGTTTTACAGCTTGTATATCTTTGGCCCAGTAGTGCAAAGATGGATTGTTAATGAATATCTTTGGCGGATTAGAAGATGAATTTAATATTTTTAACGATAAAGGTATTCAAGGTATCCTCACCTCTTTATCATACTACGTATCGCATTCCCTAATTTCGAGGGCTAAATTCCATAAGGAGGGAGATTGTGAGACCCCAGATTTTATCAATAAAGATTTAAATTTTGTCGAAATAATTTTTAATATTATGGTGTGAATTTGAGATAATATTATAGTTGTGGGTAGTATTTATAAATTTTGCAAAGTATGCAAGTGGTTATATTATATTCGATTGGTCAGAATATTCGATTTAGCGGGGAATATTCGTATAACTACTCAATCATTGGTGGACCCCACAATGTAATTATTGTCGGATTAAGAAAACGACAAAAATATTTTATTGAAATAACGATGGAAGTTTTACCGTTGATCTTGCTGAACTACTTCCTGTAGTAAAAGTACAATGAATACGTGTGGTTGCATAGTAGCATACACCAGTATTGATTATCGATGCTTATGTGAGAAGTCACTCATTTGATTCCATTATTGTCGATTAATAATATGAATTATTATAATGATAATGACGCTTTTGTTTTATTCGTATTATTAACGTAATAAAATGTAAACATCTTTTTATATAAAATGTAATACTTTATTAAAGTTATTCTATAAATAGAATATATTATATTTTATTATGCATAGTGTTGCATAGTGTTTTTGCATAGTGTTGCATAGTGTTTGCATAGTAAAATGTTTTTATATAAATAGAATATATGATATTTTATTTAAAAGATTTTGCTTTAAATATGGACCGTCGATTAAAGTAAATCAATCGACCGTTCATGGATTAATTACTATGCATTCTATTTTCCTATAAATAGAAGCTCATTCCTTCATTATTTTCTTACGAATTCAATTTGAAACTAGAGAGAGAAATTATAGAGAGAAGCTATAGAGAAAAATCTATAGAGAGAAAGAAGAAGAGTATTCTGTACTTCACTACTTTGATATCCAAAGGTCTTTTACTAGTAGTGGTATTATTTGTTGTTGCATTCGTAAAGGGTGTTATTCTTTCTTATTCATGAAGAGAACTTCATTATTCCATTCATTATTATTCTCGTTGAATAACTCAGTAAAAGTGGTATACCCTATACATAACCTCGTATATAAGATACCCTATACTTGGTGAAATCCTTATGTTATTCCATTCTTATTTATTCTGCTGGAATAGCTTTTGTATGCGCGAATCCCCTATACTTGGTGATCTTCT
The DNA here is from genome assembly GCA_020205615.1 of Panax quinquefolius. Taxonomy (NCBI): domain Eukaryota; kingdom Viridiplantae; phylum Streptophyta; class Magnoliopsida; order Apiales; family Araliaceae; genus Panax; species Panax quinquefolius. The sequence continues at coordinate 101,146,047 of CM035166.1, read as the reverse complement.
TACATTATTCCATTCTTTATTATTCATTTGGAATATCATGTCTCGTGTGTTTACACCTGACTTCCATTGTTCCATTGTTTATTATTCCGTATTTATTATTACATTGGATCATCCTCGCTCCTGAATTTCACCGACCGGTTCCGTTATTATTATTCTGTTGAATAACTTTTATCATGCGGCAGTACCGCATGCATGGTGATTTCTTTTGTTATTCCATTCTTTATTATACCCAGTTGGTTAAAACTTTGACTTCTATACTCCATGAAATTAGTAGAATATCCTTGATATTTGCGTTTCATCCAAAGATCTTTCATGGAAATATTCTTCCGATCATTCTTGAATTTTACTCTACAAAATAAGATCATGTTGACAATTTGGGCGTTACTAATTCTTGGATAAAATAATTCTTGAACTTGTTTTATTGAATTATTATGTCATTGTCATCATCCTCATGATATATTATGTTATCTTTATTCTTACGTGCATAGATGAACTTAGTATGATTATGACCGGGATCATTCGGTATAATCATCACGGCTTGTTATAAATGATGTGATAAAAGTCCTCGGTGGCTCATAATGCAGTCGATGGATAGTTTTTGTATGATTATGACCAGGGGGTGATTCGGTATAGTCATGACCATTGATAATTTGATGAAAATCCTTGGCGGTGGTATGTGGGATGATTAGATATTGTGGTTTATTCATTAAACCGAGTCTTAGTGATAAAAATTTATGAAAACCTTTTAAAACCTAAAAGATAGTAGACTTTATTTTCTACTGACTCTTTTAATGGATTGCATATTCATCGCAGCTAAACCGGTTGTCTATTGTATTTTATCGCTTTAACATCGTTTGAAGTCTAATGATAATTTATTCTTCATTATCTTAGTCATAATATTTCTTACTGGGCTAGTTGAGCTCACCCTTTCTTTCACTGTTCTCTTCAGGAAATGAGAACATAGCTGGGACGAGTCGAGGAACGGAGTAATGGTCCAGAGGATAGCATTAGTAGTCCTCACTATTCTATGAAATAGTGTGATAATAGTTGTAATGAGGACTCCTTTTGAGTTTGTATAATATCTAGTAGACAATATTTGTATTCAAACTCACAGTTTATGTCGTATAGTACACGACAGTTATGTTAGTAAGTTGTATTTGAATTTATGTACCATGTAAGTGGCGACCCAAGATGGGTGACGTATACCTAATTTTGGGGGCGTCACATGGAATATCACTTAATGGATTTTGTATACTTGACTTACGTGAAAATAATTTTACAAATTAAACAAACTAGTATAAGAAAAGGAGATGATCATTCAAAGAGTTAAATGTGTGTATTTAATGAAATACAAGTGTGAATTATTTGAAAAGTTCAAAGAATTCATAAGTGAAACAAATTGACAAAGTATTAAGATTCTTTGATTAGATCAAGGAATAAATACTTGAGCAATAAGTTTCTAGATCATCTCAAATGGTTTTCTCATAATGGACGCCTCCTGATACGTAATAATTGATTGATGTATCTGAAAGGAAAAATCGTACCTTGTTGGACATGGTACGGTCCATAATGATTTTACCGACATTCCAGTATCCTTCTAGGATCATGTCCTAGAAATGGTTGCATATCTACTAAAAATAGTAACCTCAAAATCCACCCCAAGACTCCATAAAAGTTATGGATGTGGAGGATTCCTAATCTTAAGTATGTTAAGATAAGGGGTTGTCCAACTTATGTGAAAAGGTTTCAAAGGATAAGTTTGGGACAAGATTTGACAATTACAATTTGTGGACATCCTAAAGTAAGTTTAGGGTATATGTTCTATAATCCTACTTAACAAAAGGTGTTTGTTGCATAAACACGCTTTTAAAGATAAATGTGTTTATTATTAAAAGGGGGCTAGTGGGAGGATAATAGATCTTGAAGAGTTCAAGAACCACAAAATACTATAAGTCAAATAAGAGGAACACCGTAGATGAACCTATTATACCACAACCCAATCGTAAATCGAATAATACCGAAGATACACAGGAGGTATGGATTCATCATAGATGATGATGATGAGGTACACATCATAGAAGATGATGATCCGATTACATATACGATGAGGTAAGTGTTGTAGACACTTTCGAGAGAATGGATTGAAGCAAGTTTCTCAAATATGGAACATTCGTTTTGATGAGGCAATCAAAAGAGTTTGATTTTATCAAAAATAAGAATGAACCTAGTGTGTGTACAAAGGGTCGATTGGGAGCATCGTGACATTCCTAGTACTATATGTTGATATACTACGGATAAGGAATGACAAACCAATGCTACAATCAAGAAAGATAAAGTTGTCTAAACATTCCTCCATGAATGATTTGGAAGAGTATCTTAATTGGGGATATAAATCTATATAGATAGATTTAAGAGGATGCTCGACTTAACCCAAGGAACGATATTCATTTGATGCTAAAGTCGTTTAGCATGGCAAACTCCAAGAGATGTCTCATGTCGATGAGCTATGGAGTGTATCTCTTAATAGTCCCCACAGACTCTCGAAAAGAGAGTCGTCGCATGAGTGACAATCATGTATGCTATGAAATGCATGAGACCCGATGTTGATCACTATCATATTATGGAGAAGTTCACTATGAGTCGCTGAAAACATCTTAAAGTGCTTAACCCACACTAAGGATGTGATCATATTCATGGTGGGTCTAAATTAAAACTAGAGGACTTAATGACTCAAGTTTTTCGTGACAGACCAAGATGACGTAAAATCCACTTTAAGGTAAAGCGTTATCTTGAACAAGTGGTGCGATGAATTGGAAAGGTTCCAAATAACAAAGAGTTTCGGTTTAGTGATAAAGACAAAGTATATAGCTATAAATGAAGTTGCAAGTTGATTGTTTAGATTAAAGTTCATTACATAACTAGGAATAGTTCCTAAGTCTCATCTTGGATCTAAACATGTGTTGTGGCACTTTCATTTGATTATTAGAATCATTAAAAGATGGGAAATCATTATAGAGATAGTGGACTCTCATGAACAACATTACATATCCATTAACTAAAGCTTATCCAACGGCGGGATAATCGTCACTTAGAGAGAAGAGTATGAGATACCATGACGATTGGCTTTAGTAGTGCAGTGGGGAGATTGAAAGTAGTATGCACACACAAGCCAATCATGTTTGATGATAAAGCATATACTTTGTAACAATCTTATTCATTTATTAATAAAAGGTATTAATTTATTAAAGGCTTTTAATTATCTACACGATGCTATTTTATAATATGTGATAAACCCATAGTTTTAAGTAATGCTTTTAGAATAATGATGATGATCATTCTAATGAGATCTAAATTCTTAGAAAGCTTAAAACTAAAATAGTTCCCAATCGTTGGATTACTAAATTGGGGATTAGTGAATCCTGGATAGATTGGTACATACGTTGTTTTGCTCATTGGATGAGGATGATTGATCTCATGATCATTTGTGTGGAGACACTAAAAGCAAGTATGTAGGTGCTTATTAGAGAATAAGTTCAATTTGAACGTGGCTCGCTAAGGAATACCTAATGGAGTTTTACTTATTACATCAATAGAATTCTCAGAAGTGATAGTAATCTGAGTGATCCTTGGACTTGAGATCATCATAGTATTTTGTGTATGATGAGTTATACTTTGACTTATTCCTTAAGACCCTTAGGGTATATCAAAGGGTATGCTTGGGTATAATAAGTTGTACATGGAGATAATGTATGATCAATAAAGAATCTACCACTTATTAAAAGAAGAGAATGTCCTATGTGATTCGATAAATGACAACCCTAGAGTCCTTGGCTTATAGCGAATGAAATTAGAAAGGAGTTTCTAATTTGCATTATTTGGTGTTGTGCATTTAAGGATCGAAATACATATAATTAAATAAAATAAGACTTGACAAGTAATTCCATGTCTTATATTTAATTGGGACATTGTATGGTGGAAGGATTGAATTATGCGGTAACTATTTACTCAAAGGTTCTTTTATGATTAATGTTGAAATCTATATTATCTGGAAAGTCGTTGATCGCTAGGAGGCTTATCCCTATTGTAGAATAAATATTATTTATTTAAATAAATTAATTGTTTAATTTATTTATTTAAATAAGATTAGAATTGTTCTAATTGATTTATTCACAACCTTTAATATGGAGAACCTAAAGGGTCACACCATAAAAGGGAAGAATAATTATTTAAGAAGTTAATGGCATAATCGTAATAATATGTTATGTATATTTAATTTAATCTATGGTGATAGAATAAATTAAATAGCTTAATATTTATTATTTAATATTTTAGAAATATTAAATATAAATTAATAAGAGGAGTCTTATTAATATTATTACAATTATTATTATTATTTTAATTTCTAAAAGAGTTTAGGAATTAATTTAATATAAGTACTCTCATTTATTCTTAATTGGATTAGGAAGGAAAATTAGTTACAGGAGTTTAATTAATTATCCCTAATAAGATTAGGGAGCCCCTTTAATTAAAAAGGGTTTAATTAAATAATACCTTATTTTAATAGGGTTACTTGATATCTTTATAAGAGGAGTCTTATATCAGATATCAAGACGACGTTATAATTCCAATGGTTGGAGAGTACGCTCCTTTTCTATAGAGATAGAAAAACTAGGGTTTAGCCAACCATCCATCTTCTTGAATCCTTCTTCTTCCTTGGTGGATCACCTCTAGAGGCCAAACGCTTGGGTGGCTAACGTTGATCAAAGGAAGGAACCAAACCCGGTGGATTTAAGTTGAACGCGAAAAAGATTGGAGGTGAACTTGTACCTGAGGAAGCTCGGATCTTCAAGGGTATGATTCTTGTTCTTTCTTTTTCGTTTAATTAATAATTGTGCATAAAGGGTGATCCGGGTATATGGTTTGTAAAAATTTTAAACTCTGATTTTTCCAAGATTCTGCTTATTTATGCAATTTGATTGTGTTCTTGAATATTACAAACCTAACAATAATGTTATAGTTGTGGGTTATATTTATAAATTTTGGAAAGTATGCAAGTTGTTGTATAATATTCGATTGGTCGGGGAATATTCTTTTTGTCGGGGGAATATCCATGACGCACAACAATCATTAGTGGAACCCATAATAGAATTATTATTTGGATTAAGAAAACGACAAAAATATTTTTATAAAAATAACTACGAAAGTGTTACCAAGTTAAAACTGTTGAACTACTACTCGTAGGTAAAAGTAAAGAAATGCGATGTCTGGCGTTAGTTGCGTAGTAGCACCAGCGGTATTGATTATTGATGCTTTACGTGAGAAGTCACTCAGTTATACTCAATTATTGCTATAGTAATTGCTTGCATCATATCTCTCATATTATTGATTCAATTATTGTTACAAAGATCATCCGCATAATATGATATATTATTAAATCAATAATTGAGACGCAAAAGTTATTCATATTATTATTTGCAATATTGACAATGTCTAAAAGTTCTCGTCAATGAGAGGTTTGGTCACCTAATTGCGGCGCAATAAGGAGAAATCCTTATCTGAAAGCCCCTCTTTCTGAACGACACGGTTATTAAATATTATGAGTTATAATATTAATGATGAATAAGTTCGTGTTGATTAAGGATGAAATTGATAGTTCCATTGTGTTGGAATTATTAGTGTTAGTGGAAATCGACATTTGTTTCTATAATAATTGATGTCTGGAGGTTATATTGTTCAATCAGGTATTCGGGGCACTTTTCGTGTCGGAGTACTATTCACGAGTTACTATTCACGAGTTACTATTCATAGGGTACTATTCATGAGTTACTATTCATGAGTTACTATTCACAAGTTACTATTCACGGGGTACTATTCACCCGTAAGATATATTTCTTTTCGATCCAAATCATTTTTGGGTACAATATTATTCCGTGAGGAGATGTGCTAATTTTTCAGACCGTTGGTTGAAGATATAATAGTAAATCAATATGGACCGCTGGTAGAAAGTTAAAATAGTAAATCAATATGGATCGCTGGTTTAAAGTTTTAATAGTAAATCAGTATGGACCATTGCTTTAAGTTTTAATAGTAAATCAGTATAGATCGTTGCTTTAAGTTTTAATAGTAAATTAATATGGACTGTCCGTTTAAAAGTAAATCAATCTGGACCGTTCATGAATTAGTTACTATTCAATCCATTCTCCTATAAATAGAAGCTCATTCCTTCATTATTTCTTACGAATTCACTGAAACTCTAGAGAGAGAAACTATAGAGAGAAAGAAGAAAAGTATTCTGCTACTTCACTACTCCAATATCCAGTTTCTTCTAAGGTAAGGGATATTATTTGGTGTACTCGTAAGGGGTATTCTTTCTTTCTTATTCATGAAGAAACTTCAGTTATTCCATTCTTTATTATTATGTTGGAATAACTTTTGCCTATGCAAAGTCTTTGCATACATGGTGAAATTCTTCGTTATTCCATTCTTATTATTTTGTTGAATAACTTCGTTTATGCCAAGTATCGCATACATGGTGAAATTCTTGTTGTCATTCCATTCTTTATTATTCATTGGAACATCCTTGTCTCGTGTTTTACGCCGGACTGGTTCCATTATTTATTATTTTGTCGAATATCTTGTCTAATGTGCGTTTCGCCGGGACCTAGTTCCATTATTTATTATTCGTTTAATATCATATATCAATCGCGTTCGCCTGGACTGGTTCCATTATTTATTATTCTCGCTGGGAATAACTTTCGCTGCATGCGATCTATCGCACGGTGGTGAATCCTTCATTATTCCATTCTTTATTATTCGTTGAATAACCTATCTATGTGGATTACCACACGCATGGTGAATGATCCTTCAGTATTCATTCCTTATTAAATTGTGGAAATGATCATCTCACGGATTACCGTATGGTGGGCAAAAATCCATTTGCGCTTTCATATATTCTATTATACTCGCTTAATTAAAGCTTTGGCTTCTATACTCCATGAAATTAGTGGAATATCCTTGATATTTGTGCTTCACCCAGTATCTTTTCAGGGAAATATTCTTCTGAGCATTCTTGAAATTTACTCCACAAAGCAGTATCATGTTGACAATTTGGACATTATTGAGTTCAGGATAAATTAACTTATAAATTTTTAAAATTTATTCTTGAACTGGTTTTATTGAATTGTCATCATCCTCATGTTTATATTATGTTAAAAGTCATCTTTGGCTTACGTGCATAGATGGACTTGGTATGATTATGACCAGGGATTATTCGGTATAATCATGACCGTAATGTGACGAATGATGTGGTAAAAGTCCTCATTGGCCTATAGTTCATTGGTGGACAGTTGTTGGTATGATTATGACCAGGGATTATTCGGTATAGTCATGACCATTAATGATTACATGAATATCCTTGGTCGTGGAGCAGGGATGATTTGATTTTATTTATTGTCGAGTCTCGCAAATATAAAGTTGATGAAAAACTTTTTAAATCATAGAAGATAGTATACTTTATACTTTACTTGACTCTTCTAATAGATTGCTTGATCCGCTACAGTTAAACTTGTTGTCTATTATATTCTATCAATTTAACATTGTTGAAGGCTATAATGATAATTTATTCTGCATTATCTTAGTCATAATATTTCTTCTTTAGTTGAGCTCACCTTTCTTTCAATGTTCTCTCTTCAGAAATGAGAACGTAGCGGTAGACTAGCTCGAGAAACGTAGTGATGGTCCTAGATGGTGCATTAGTAGTCCTCACTATTCGTGAAATAGTGTGATAATAAATGTAATGAGGACCCCATTGAGTTTGTATATTGTCTAGATGACAATATTTGTATTAAAACTCACAGCCTATGTTTTATCATATTTTACACGACTGTTGTATAATTAAGTTGTATTTGTATTTAGTACCTTGTATCTGGCAACCCAAGATGGGTGATGTATACCTGTTTTGGGGGCGTCACAGATATTATTTTTGTTCAATATTCATATGGAATAATATTTTCTTCCATACTCTGTAGTATGTAAGTAGTATTATTTCGTTTCAGATTCAGAATTCCACTCATTTTGTTAAGTTTTGGCTTCTATACTCCATTAAATTAGTAGAATATCATTGATATTTACGCTTCATCCAGTATCTTTGTGTGACAATATTATTCTGAGCATTCTTGATAAGTTTTAACTTTTTCATGTCGGAGTACTATTCACGGAGTACTACTGCCAAATTACTATTAACGGGATACTATTCACTCAGGTACTATTCACCCGGGATACTATTCATGATAAAATTTGATTTCTTTTCGGTCCAAATTATTTTTGATGCAATATTACTCTTGAATTTTACTCCACAAAGCAGTATCATGTTGATAATTTGGACGTTATTGAATTCTGGATAAATTAAATTATAAATCTTTAAAAAAATCCTTTGTTTTCTTTTAATTGAATTCTTATATCATTGTTGTGACGCCCCCAAAATAGGTATACAACACCCATTCTGAGTCGCCACATACATGGTATGTAAAGCAAACTACAACTTTTATCCACAAAGATTAATACAATTGTCGTAAAAATACGACAACACATAATCGTGAGTTTAAAATACAAATATTATCTTCTAGACAATATCCACACTCAAATAAGTCCTCATTACAATTATTCAAACACTATTTTACAAAAATAGTGAGGATCTTATAAAACATCTTTCTAAAACCATCACCCATACCCATCACTAGATCCTACTAGATCCTTCTCTCACCTCCCGAGAAGAAAAATGGAACAAAAAGGAAAAGGGTGAGCTCAACTAGCCCAAGAAAGAATATTATGACTAAGATAATATACAACAAATTATCATTAGTTTTCAACAGGAAAAAATCGATAAAATATAATAGACAACAAGTTTTAGATCAATAACCGCAATGAAAAACAATAATATATTAGAAGAGTCAAGAGAGAATGAGTTCTACTATCTTCTAAGATTTAAAAGTCCATCATCAATATTTTATCCCTCGTAATAACAATTAATATACATCTTTAATCAATATTCATCTTTGCACTACAGCCAAAAGATATTCATTTGTATCACCAAATGGGTCATGTTCATCTCTCAACACTGCTCATCTTTGCACTACGGCCAGAGATATTCATCGCTTAATCATTCATCTTTGCACTACAAAGCCAAAGATATTCAAGAATATCATCATTTAGGACCGAGGATGATGAAAATATTTTAAAGAAAACGAATCCAAAGGAGACAGAAGGACAAATAGTAAGGATTCAGATAACAGTTTATCCAAGATCAATAATACTTCATAAATACCAATTTTGAAGCGTAATTCAAAAATAAAGATCAAAATATGGATACAATCAAAGATAGTAACCATAATTGACATCTTGGACAAAAAGAAGAAAATTTCATTTTTCTATGAATAGTGTCAGATTCGTGAATAAAGGTCAGATATCGTGAATAAGGCCGATACGTGAATAAGAACCCCACACAAAAAGTTCCAAATTTGATAAAAATGTTCACCAATATTTCTAAGATAATGATATTGAAGAAAATAATATCATTTAAGAAGAAAATAACATCCTTACCTCAAAATAACTAAGATTTTTGATCGAATATCTGATAGAAAGTCAAGAAAACTTGTACCGAACAACAACTCTCAAAGTATATAAATACTCACTAAAATACGCCGACAATATAGAGAGAAAAGAAAACTTGTTTCGTGTGATTTTCAATTCTAACCTAAGCGCCTATTTATAGAAAAATGCTAGAACGCCATAGAGACTAAAATAATAAAATATATTATTTATTTTCTTTCTTTGCATCTGCTGACCATCCTGTAGACTAGCCTCCACAATTTAAAATCAATCCAAAGACATGTATTCAACAAAGGACACTAAAGGGGTCTCACCTATTTTAATAAAAATCATTTTATTTTCTGAAACTTCAGTAATATTCATAGAAAATAGCTTGTTTATCAGAAAAATACGAATTTTATGTCCATTTTGCCTGAAATCGAATTCTCTACAACTTTGTAGCTTTGAGTTTTTCCAAATTCCAAACATAAAATATCCGAAATCCACAAACGGATGATTTTTAATACCTCTACACCGACAAAATATTGATAAAACACCTCAGCATTTATTCCTTCATTTTTATCCACATAAAAATAAATATATCCATCATTTACATCCACATAAAATAAATATTTCCTTATCATATAAATCAATAATTAATTATTCACAAATAATATTACAGAATCACAATTATGACAACCAGCCGCTTCTCGTGAAAGAGGGGCTTTCCAATAAGAATTTCTCCTTATCGGGCGCCGCAATTAGGTGACCAAACCTCTCCTCGATGTAACTTTCTAGACATTGCCAATAATGCTATCTCATAATATTATTCAAATAATATGAATTATCGATCCGATAATGGGAAATATCAGTAAATGATAATTATTGAAACAACAATAATATAAAATATCAACGCAAAGAATTATTGAATCAATAAAATAAAATATCGAACAATAATTATCGTAATAATTATCGAGTAGTGCCTTTCACGTAAGAATCAATAATTCATCAATATCGCGTATCCATCCAATGCCAGACATCAGATTTTAACCACCGGTATTCCAACAAAGGTTAATCTGTGAATAACTACGCCAAGTTATTTATAAAAACTCAAACTTGTCGCTTTCTTCATCCGACAGCTTATTCTCATATATGGGCCCCACAAATGATCGCTACCATCGCATTTAATATTCCCCGACAACAAGAATATTCCACGACCAAACTAATATTCCCTACAACAATGATTATTTTATAACCAATTGCTTATTTTGCAAAATTTGCACATTTCACCCATAACCAAGAATTATATATCAAATTAATACCTTATTATTCACAATAATAATTAGAGGAAATTCCATTTTATTTATAATAAGTTGGGGTCTTACAACCTCCCTCCTTATGAAATTTCGTCTCTCAATCGACATACGTACTGGTGTTTTTCAAAGGTGAGGATACCTCGCTTTCATTTCGATTCCAACTCCTGTGTCATTTCTTCAATAAAGCATGGTTTCTCCACAAAACCTTAACTTGTGGTATAACCTTGGTGTATAGGACATGCTCTTTCCTATCCAAGATCTTAACAGTACTTCTTCAGACGTTAAATCTTTCTGGCTCTCGTCCGGTTCTAACACAATAATATGGTTCGGGTCTTTCACATATTTACGAAGCATGGATATGTGAAAAACATTATGAACACGAGACATACTTGGAGGTAATGCGAGTCTATAGGCCACATTTCCTATTCGGTCAAGAATCTCAAATGGACCAACAAATCGTGGATCGAGATTTCTCTTTTCAAATCTTGTAACTCCTTCCATGGAGCAACACGTAATAAAGACATGATCTCCAATATTAAACTCCACGTCCTTTCTATGAAGATCAAAGATAACTCTTTTGTCGATCTTGTGAGGTTTGAATACGCTGTCAAATCATTTGGATCTTTTCTCAGTAGTCATGCGCATTTAATTCTCGGTCCCAACAACGCTGCTTCTCCCACCTCGCCCCAAAGATACCGAGAACGACACTTTCGGCCCATACAACGCCTCAAATGGAGCCATGCCTATACTTGCTTGATAACTGTTGTTGTAGGAGAATTCTACCAATGGCAAGTACTTATCCCAACTCCCTTTGAAATCTAGGACACAAAGTCTTAATAGATCTTCAAGGGTTTGAATAGTCCTCTCTGATTGTCCGTCTGTTTGAGGATGGTATGCCAATCAATCAGAATCCGCGCTCATAGCTTTCGCAAGCTAACCCAAAATCTTGAAATGAATCTTGGGTCACGATCCAAACTATGGATACCGGCATGCCATGCAATCTCACAATCTCATTCACGCATATACGAACAAGACGCTCAAGGAATAAGTTTCACGTGATCGAGAAGAAATGGGCGATTTGGTTAATCTATCAACAATAACCCAAATAAGCATCTATGCCTTGAGAAACTTTGGGAAGACCAGAACGAAATCCATAGTAATGTGTTCCACTTCCATTCCTAAATCTCAAGTGGTCAGAATGGACCTTTTGGCACTTGATGCTCCGCCTTTACACGCCGACAAGTTAAGCACCTCGAGATAAACTCGCTCTCTCTCTCTTCATATTGTTCCACCAAAAAATGTATGTCGAATATCATGATACATTTTGGTACTCCTGTGATGGATTACAAACGGGGTGTCAGTGTGCCTCCATCATGATTCTATGCTTCAAATCGTAGTCGTTAGGAACACAAAGTCCGAGTTGAATCTAAGTATTCCTTCTTCATCGATTCTCGCTTCGAATAGCTCCTTCTTGCACTTTCTTCTTCATACGACGCCTCCAGTCCGTAGCTTGAGCAAATTTTAAACTTTATCGACAAAGTCGGTTCTACTCAGTATGTTTGATATCATCACGCGGGTACTTGGAGCCTTTAACTCTATCTCCATCCTTTGCAAGTCATACAAAATGGGCCTTTGTGGTTAATAACATCAGACTTTCAGATCGCATACGATCTTCTACTCAATGCGCCGCCTACTTACGCTCGCTTTTCCGTGATGATATCAATAGTGTGATCATAATCTTCAACAGCTTCAAGCCAATGTCGTTGCCGCATGTTGAGTTCTTTTTGGGTGAAGAAATATTTGAGGCTTTTATGGTCCGTATAAATCTCCACTTTCTCCCCATACAAGTAGTGTCTCCAGATTTTCAACGCGAAAATGACTGCTGCCAACTCTAGATCATGAGTAGGATAATTCCTCTCATATTCTTTGAGTTGTCGTGAGGCATAGGCTATGACTTTCCCATGTTGCATGAGAACGCATCCTAACCCTTTGCCTGAAGCATCGCCATATATAACAAATCCATTCGAACCAGATGGTATTTCCAGAACAGGTGCCGAAATGAGTCTCCTCTTGAGCTCTTGGAAACTCCTCTCGCATTCCTTGCTCCATACAAATTTTGTATCCTTCCGAGTCAATCGAAGTTAATCTGAGTAGCGATTCGAGAAAATCCTTCCACGAATCTCCGATAATAACCAAATAAACCCGTAAAGCTACGTGATTTCACCACCGACTTCTTGCTTGCTCCCAACTTTGTAATCGCTTCAATCTTCGCGTCAACAGATACTCCATGTTTTGACACCACGCGCCCAAGGAATGCTACTTCCTCAAGCCGTAACTCGATTTCTTCTTCAAATTTTGGCATAAAGTTTGTTTTCACGGGCCTTTCAAGTATCAAATTTCAAAACGTGCTCATGATCTTCACGGCTTTTGAATAGATGAGGATGTCATCAATAAAGACAACAACAAATCGATCCAAATATTTCTTGAATACTCGGCTCATCATATCCATGAAAGCAAATTGAGCATTAGTCAATCCAAAAGACATGACTAAGAATTCATAATGCCCGCATCGAAGTTCTCAAGGCGCTTTTGAATATCCTCGCTTTTAATCTTCACCGATGATATCCGTAATGAAGATCGATCTTTGAAAAGAATTTTGCTCCTCAGAATCGGTCAAATAGGTCATCAATGCGAGGTAGCGGATACCTATTCTTGATGGTGACATGGTTCAATTCTCGGTAGTCAATACAAAGTCGCATACTCCCGTCTTTTTTCTTTACGAATAAAACAGGAGCACCCCAAGGAGATGTACTAGGATGAATGAAACCGATGTCTAACAATTCTTGTAGTTGGACTTTTAACTCCTGAAGTTTAATAGAGCCATTCGATATGGGGTTTTAGAAATGGGCTTTGTACCCGCTCAAGGTCAATAAAGAATTCTACATCACGCTCGGGGTAGACCGAAAGTTCTTCAGAAATACATCGTGAAATTCTCTAACAATGTAAATATTATCCAAATCGACTTGTCTCTGCTTCAAATCCATAACATGGGCTAAGAAAGCTTGCATCCGCTTTTCAATAAACGAATAGCTTTATGGCTTGATATGACAAATGACTAATTTTAGTGGTTTAGTTGTTTGAATTGCATGATAGGTTGGTTAGAATATGAAAACTAACAACCTTACGAAAATAATCAATTTTGGCATGATAAGTGGTTAACCAATCAATTCCTAAAATCACATCAAAAGCAAGTATCTTTAAAGAGATAAGATCAACAGTAATGTGATAGTGCCAACTTGGATCATGCAAGATTTATAAACCGTAGATGTAACGAAGGTTTCACCTAACGGAGTTTCAACAGATAAGTCAAAGTCCAATTTCTCCTGAGTCAAGTTTAAATGTTGAGCACAAGCAGAGAGATAAAAGAATGGGTAGAATCCCAGATTCAGTAAGGTATAAACTTCGCAAGAGTTCAAGATTAGCTTACCCGTAATCACCTCGTCGGTTCCTCGCTTTTGGCCAACCACGACAAACGCCTCTTCCAGAACCACCGATTTTGACTTATCCGGATGTTCTTGAGTCACCATTCCCGTTGAACTTGGTTTTGCTACAGAACAATCCCAAGCTATGTGGCCTTCCTTTCCACAGTTGTAACATACCTTGGATTATTGTGGAAAGTTTGGGCTGATATGTCCCTCTTTCCCGCATTTGTAACATCTAACTGGTGGTCGTTCTCCTCCCTTAGAATTTGTTGTTGGTGCTGGTGCTGCTGCTGATGTCTTCCCATCATTGTTGAATCTCCTCTTCTCGAAATTTCCACTGACTCACCTCTCCTATTATCATGGCCAATGATGACCACCCGAGTGGTTACCGCTTTTGTTCGTATTTTTTTTCCTCCTCGTTGGTTATCATCGCTTCGATGATCGCCACCACCAGTATAACCCCTCGATTGTGGTCCTCGGTTGAACATAATCACTATCTCGCCTAAAAATTGAGCCTTGTTGACAACATCCGAATACAGAGAAAATTTATGAGAGATAAGGTATCGACGAATCTCGGGTTTTAGACCTCTCGAAACATCCTTGTCATTCGCTCTCATTCTCTACCAAATGAGGTGCAAACTTGATAACTCAAATAACTTCGCTTCGCATCGGGACACCGCCATGTTGTTTTGTTCCAATCTGATAAACTCTACCTCCTTCATATGACGAATACTTTCAGGAAAGTACTTGTCATTAAATAGTTTCTGAAATGTTTCCCACGACATGTTGAGTGCAAGAAGCCGTCGAGTACGCTTCACCGACTCCCACCAAGAGATCCGCTTCCACCGCTGAACATAAAGGTGGCGAATGGAACCTTCTGTTCCTCCGTGCATCCCAAGACATCGAATATTTTGGTAATTTGCTTGACCCATGTTTCCGCCTTGATCGGATCCGGCTTTCCAATAAATTCTGGTGGTCCCAACTCCTTGAATTGCTTGGCTGTGATAGATCGCACGTTGCTATCACTTTCACCCGTATTTTGTACACGAGTCTCCCTCGTCTGATTTTGCATGAATTGCAAAAAGCTCCTAAACATTCCATCATTCATCATTTGCTCGGTAGTGTTGTTTACAGGAGGAATATTGTCTTCCTGTTGCACGTTCTCCTGGTTTGTAACTAAAGGTTGTTCCATAGTCTCATACACTCCATTATTAACGTTCTCAAATAGACCATTTTAAATATCATTATAAAACAAGGGTTAATTAAACAAATTAACATATCACATAATATCCCTATATTATGACCGACCAACAAATAAGCTTAGATAGGACACACTAGCGAAGGATTTACTCATCTCTCCCTCCTAGTTCTATTCCCGATCTCCGCCAGAGACCATATCCCTAAGCTTTGATACCAACTCGTGGCGCGCCCAAAAATAGGTATACAACACCCATTCTAAGTCGCCAAATACATGGTACGTAAAGCAAACTACAACTTCAATAATACAATTGTAAGACCCCAACTTTTATAAATAAAGATGAATTTTCTATAAATATTATTTTTGAATATTATGGAATAAATTTGATATAATGTTATAGTTGTGGGTAATATTTATAAATTTTACAAAGTATGCAAGTTGTTATAAAATATTCGCTTGGTCGGAGAATATTCTTTTGTTAGGAATATTCGCATAACTACCAATCATTGGTGGACCCCATAATGTAATTTATTGTTTTGATTGAGAAAACGACAAAAATATTTTATAAAAATAACTACGAGGTGTTACCGTTAAAACCGCTGAACTACCCGATGGTAAAAGTACAATAATACGCTGTGGTCGCATAAGTAGCACACGATATTGATTATCGATGCTTACGTGAGAAGTCACTCACCTATGCTCAATTATCACTACGAATTCACGATCATATCTCTTATATTATTGATTCAATTATCACACAAGATCATCCGTATAATATGTTATATTATTAATTGAGACGACAAGTTATAAATGATTAATAATTGTTGAAAGATTAAAATTGTGTTGATTAAAAATAAAATGATTTGTGGTAATATTTATTCAATCCTTAATGTATATAAAGAGTCTGTTATGAGACGCTTGTGGTAAGTTTGATTATTTTATGGGGGCCATATGTCATCATCTAAGAGTCTCTTCACAATAGTAATTACCTTTGTGAATATTAATTACCTTCGCTAATAGTATTTACCTTCATCAATAGTAATTACCTTCACAATAGTAATTACCTTGTGAATAGTAATTACCTTCGTCAATAGTAATTACCTTTACCAGACGTCAAACCACTTGCCGCTTCACATTACAGTGTCAAACCACTTGTCGTTTCACATTACAAAGGCCGAACCACTTGTCGCTTCACATTACAGCGCCGAACCACTTTTCTTTTCACATCACCAAATCGTCGAGCCACTTGCCATTTCACATGTTAGATGCTTTGCTAGAAATCTTCTATAAATAGAGGCCTAGTGCTTCATTATTTTCACTTAATTCATTCAAGCTTTAGAGAGAGAAAGTATAGAGAGAATAAGAGAAAGAAGAAGAGTATTTTTGTTACTACACTATTCAAGTAATTCAATCTCCTACCAAAAGTAAGTGGTGTTATTCTTTCTTATTCAATGAAGAGAATCATTGTTATTCCATTGCTTATTATTCATTGGAATAACTCGTATATGCGGTTTACCCTATACTTGGTGACATTCTTCTATTATTCTTTTGGAACATCATGTTCGTGTGTTTTTACACCCGACGACACCGTTCCGCCTTTTTATTATTATTCTCATTGAACATTCTCATGCGTGGTGTTTTACACCGACCGGTTCCGCCTTTTATTCTTATTCTGTTGGAACATCCTCATGCGTGTGTTTTACACCTACCGGTTCCGCCTTTTTATTATTATTCTGTTGGAACATCCCATCTGTGAGTTTTACGCCGGACCGGTTCCGTTATTTATTATTCTCATTGGAATAACTCGCCTGTGTGGCTCTATCGCATGCACGGTGATTTCTTTTGTTATTCCATTCTTTATTATACCCAAATGGTTAAAACTTTGACTTCTATACTCCATGAAATTAGTGGAATATCCTTGATATTTGCGCTTCATCCAAAGATCTTTTCATAGAAATATTCTTCCGATCATTCTTGAATTTTACTCTACAAAACAAGATTATGTTGATAATTTGGACGTTAATAATTCCTCGGATAAAATAATTCTTGAACTTTTTTATTGAATTCTTATATCATTGTCATCGCCCTCATGTTTATATTATGTTGAAAGTCATCTCGTGGCCTCAGTAGTGCATAGATGGACTTGGTATGATTATGACCGAGAGACTATTCTTGTAATCATGACCGTAATGTTACAAATGATGTGATAAAAATCCTCGATGGGTCAGTAGTGCATTGATGGACGCTTGTTGGCATGATCATGACCATTAATGAATACACAACTATTCTCGGCCCGTAGTGCATGAATAATTGTGGTCGCGATACTAAAGAATATCCTCGTCAGTAGTGCGTAAGGGTGATTCAATGATGTGGATTATTTATTAAAGTCGAGTCTCGCCTATAACAAGGATGAAAAACCTTTTAAATCATAAAAGATAGTAGATTTTATTTTCTACTTGACTCTTTTAATGGATTGCTTGTTTCACTGCAGCTTAAACTTGATGTTTATTATATTTTATCGCTTTAACATTTGTTGAAGGCTATTGATAATTTATTCGCATTATCTTAGTCATAATATTTCTTCTTGGGCTAGTTGAGCTCACCCTTTCTTTCATCGTTTCTTCAGAAATGAGAACATAGGCTGGACGAGTCGGGAACCGAGAGTAATGGTCTAGAGGATAGCATTAGTAGTCCTCACTATTCTATGAAATAGTGTGATAATAATTGTAATGAGGACTCCTTTTGAGTTTGTATAATATCTAGTAGACAATATTTGTATTCAAACTCACGCTTTATGTCATATTGTACACATGCTTATATTAGTAAGTTGTATTTAAATTCTGTACCATGTATCTGACTACCCAAGATGGGTGATGTATACCTAATTTTGGGGGCGTCACAACAATTGTAGTGTAAAATACGACAACACATACTGTGAGTTAAAATACTAATATTGTCTTCTAGACAATATACACACTCTAATAAGTCATCATTACAATTATTCAAACCCTATTTTACAAAAATAGTGAGGACTGCTAAAACATCTTTCTAAAACCATCACTCCATACCCCGACTAGATCCTGCTATGTTCTCACCTCCTGAGAAGAAAAATGGAACAAAAGGAAAAGGTGAGCTCAACTAGCCCAAGAAAGAATATTATGACTAAGATAATATACAACAAATTATCATTAGTTTTCAACAGGGAAAAATCTGATAAAATATAATAGATAACAAGTTTTAGATCAATAACTGCAGCGGAAACAATAATCTATTAGAAGAGTCAAGTAGAGAATGAGTCTACTACTATCTTCTAAGATTTAAAAGTTCATCATCAATATTTTTTCCTCAGAACAACAATCAATATACATCTTTAATCAATATTCATCTTTGCACTACAGTGCCAAAGATATTCATTTCAGATCACCAAATCATGTGCTCATCTCAATACTGCTCATCTTCAGACTACGGGCCAAAGATATTCATCGCTTAATCATTCATCTTTGCACTACAAAAGCCAAAGATATTCAAGAATATCATCATTTAGGACCGAGGATGATGAAAAATATTTTAAAGAAAACGAATCCAAAGGAGCCGTAAGGACAAATAGTAGGGATTCAGATAATAGCTTTATCCAAGATCAATAATACTTCATAAATACCAATTTTGAGCGGTAATTCAAAAATAAAGATCAAAACATGGATACAATCAAAGATAGTAACCATAATTGACATCTTGGACAAAAAGAAGAAAATTTCATTTTTCTATGAATAAAGGCCGATTCGTGAATAAGATCAGATATCGTGAATAATGTCAGTATCGTGAGTAGTAACCCCAACACAAAAAGTTCCAAATTTGATAAAAACGCTCACCAATATTTTAAAGATAATGATATTAAAGAAAATAATATCATTTAAGAAGAAAATAACATCCCTTACCTCAAAATAACTAGATTTTTGATCGTAATATCTGATAGAAAAGCTCAAGAAAACTTGTACCAAACAACAACTCTCAAAGTATATAAATACTCACTAAAATACGCTCGACAATATAGAGAGAAAGAAAACTTGTTTCTGGTGTGATTTTCAATTCTAACCTAAGCGTCTATTTATAGGAAAATGCTAGAACGCCATAGGAGACTAAAATAATAAAATATATTATTTCTTTTCTTTCTTTATGTCTGCAGCCATCCTAGACTAGCCTCCACAATTGAAAAATCAATCCAGCACATGTATTCAACAAAGGACACTAGTGGGGCCCACCTCTTTTAATAAAAATCATTTTATTTTCCGAAACTTCAGTAATTCATAGAAAATTGCTCGTTTATCAGAAAAATACGAATTTTATGTCCATTCTGCCTGAAATCGAATATTCTACAACTTTGTAGCTTTGAGTTTTTCCAAATTTCAAACATAAAATATCTGAAATCCACAAACAGATGATTTTTAATACCTCTACACCGACAAAATACTTATAAAACACCTCAGCATTTATTCCTTCATTTTTATCCACATAAAAATAAATATATCCATCATTTATATCCACATAAAATAAATATTTCCTTATCATATAAATCAATAATTAATTATTCACAAATAATATTACAGAATCACAATTATGACAACCAGGCCGTTCCTAGGAAAGAGGGGGCTTTCCAATAAGAATTTCTCCTTAATGGCGTGCAATTAGGTGACCAAACCTCTCCTTGACAGAACTTTCTAGACATTGCCAATAATGTTATCTCATAATATTATTCAAATAATATGAATTATTGATCTGATAATGGGAAATACTGTGTAGTGATAATTATTGAAACAACAATAATAGAAAATATCAACGCATCAATTATCGAATCAATAAAATAAAATATTGAATAAAGAATTATCAGAACAATTATTGAGTAGTGCCTTCTTACGTAAGAATCAATAATTCATCAATACTGCATCCACGCCAGATTACTATATTTTAACCAACCGGGTATTCCAACAAAATGTTAATTGTGAATAATTACGCCGTTATTTATAAAAACTCAAACTTGTCATTTTCTTCATCCGACAGCTTATTCTCATTATGGGCCGATAAATGATCGCTACTGTCATCATTTAATATTCCCCGACAACAAGAATATTCCACGACCAAACGAATATTCCCCGACAACAATGATTATTTTATAACCACTTGCTTACTTTGTAAAATTTGTACATTTCACCCATAACCAGAGAATTATATCAAATTAATACCTTATTATTCACAATAATAATTAGAGGAAATTCGATTTTATTTATAATAAGTTGGGGTCTTACAATTGTCATCATACTCATGTTTATAATGTTATGAAAGTCATCTTTGGCCGTAGTGCATAGATGGACTGTTGATTGGTATGATTATGATCATGGATTATTCGGTATAATCATGACCGTAATGTTACAAATGACGTGGTAAAAGTCATCATTGGCTCGTAGTGCAGTGATTGATAGTTGTTGGTATGATAATGATCATTGGTGAAAACACGAATATCCTTGGCCCGTAGTGCATGGATAATTTGTGGTCGTGATACTAATGAATATCTTTGGCCTGTAGTGCAGGGATGATTTGATGATGTGGTTTATTTATTAAGTTGAGTCTCAGCGCTAAAATTGATGATAAACTTTTTAAATCATAGAAGATAGTAGATATCATGCTCTACTTGACTCTTCTAATGGATTGTTTGTTTCGCTGCAGTTAAACTTGATATTTATTATATTTTATCAGTTTAACACTGTTGAAGGCTAACGATAATTTGTTCTGCATTATCTTAGTCATAATATTTCTTACTGGACTAATTGAGCTCACCCTTTTGCTTTCATTATTCTCTTCAGGAAATGAGAAAGTAATCGGGACTAGTTGGGGAATGGAGTGACGGTCTGAGATGGTTGTTTAGTAGTTCTCACTATTTAGTGTGATAATAAATGTAATGAGGATTGAATTTGAGTTTGGATATATATTGTCTATGAGACAATATATATCCGTGTAAAAAATCTCAGCTACGCTTTTGTCGTATTGTATAATTAAGTTTGTATTTGAATTTTATACCATGTATTTGGCGACTCAAGATGGGTGATGTATACCTATTTTGGGGGCGTCACAAACTCACTCTCTGCTCATCCATCAACGATTAAACCATTTGATTGATGCTTCCAACACTGTTCCTAACAACCTGAGTTCTGAGCTCATGAAGAAGTTACGGGAGATCATCAAGGAAATGATCCAAAGCATAAATGAAAGGGATCAAATTCACTTCCAATCTACCAGGAAGCATACGGAAGCAGTTATCCTTCTTCAGCAGAATCTAGAAGCTCAAAACAAACTCATTACAGAAAGCCTCACTAGCTTACGATCATCTTTGACTGAATTTTAAGAATATTCTTTGAATGAGATGAAACAAACGGACGATGTCTTGGCCATTCTGCAAAAACACAAATCCCAAACTGATCCCAAACTAACAATTACTGAAAAAATACCAACAATTATTGAAAAATTACCAACAATTACTAACAACATCAACAATCTAACATGGAATCAGTTTGGATATATAATCTAACCTTAATTACTTTGGAGAACCCAAGTTCGGAGGAGTTGTCGCTGAGTTGTCGACAGGGGGGGTGCACTGCCGACGGGATGGAGGGCGACAGCGGGGATGGAGGGCGACGGTGGAGGATGGGTGAGGAGAGAGAAATAGATGGAGAGAGAGAGAGAGGGAGAGAGGTTTTTCGAAGCTGAGGGAGAAAAAAATTAGCGCAAAATGTTTAATGCGGCATTAACTAAAAGTGTTAGGGTTTATATCCTTATTTTCGACCGAATTCCGTTGCAATTATTTCCCTCGAGAATAACTTAAGTCCGACTGAATTCCGTCGGTATTAACACTACATCCGTCGAAATTATTATTGGCGCTGGCGGGAGAGTCTGGCGCCAAGGATGGGCCCTGTTTTCGACGAAATTTCGTCGGAAATAGTATATTTACGGCTGAAATATCTTTGACTGAATGTTCAGTCAGAAATAATCTTATCTCGACGGAATGTATTCAGTTGGAGATAATTTCGTCGGAATTAACTCTTTTTTTAATAATGAATTAACAGACTAATCATAAAATAAACTAATTTATAATAAGAACAATAAATAAATATAAATATTATTATCTCAGCCATAATTTTTAAGAATAACATTTTTTACAAATAACATCTAATATAAGAGTCTTATCTTATACAGCACAAGTCTGAATTGAATCTCAGTACCACTTTTATTAATTAGTTTCCAACAAACACCACTTGCCTGTGGTTTGTGAGTGGACTCCACCAGTAGTCGGTGGAAAAGATCACCTAATTTGTTCCATCATACAATGTAAAAATTGCACATAATTAGACAAAAACAATCTAATTATTTAAATAAAATATTGACAAATTATACAGTATAATTCATCAATACTTTTTTAAAATAAATAATTAATTAAATTAAAATGTCTTGCACACCTACTCAGCTGAAAAGACTGATAAAAATTACAACAAAGCTGAATAAAATAATATGGTGCCATACTATTTACTTGACTTTATGAAAAGTCGCCCTAAAAAGGATTGCTCGGATTAAAAATTACTTTTTTCTTGTTTATTTTAGGTGTTGAACTAGAACAAATTTTAGACTGATCTTAAGTTGAGCTAAACAAATTGTTATAAGCAGTAATTTTTTTAAATAACTTATAATAAAAATTTTTATAAAAATAATTAAAAATATCAATTTAGAGTTTCTGATTATTTACCAACTCTTAATCAGGTTTGATCAAATATTTTATTAATTTATTCTTATTTATTTTTGTAATTCCATCTATTACCCCTACTTCTCAATCCTTCTTTTTAGTAACTTACACTTAAAATAGTGATAACCAATTATTTCTACACCACACTTTTTACTTTTTATTTGTTTAAGTGTTTTTTATTTAACAAACACTAGCTATTTTTTTAATAACAAATTATAAACAGAATTACTTTTTAAACGATCCCAAATATACTTTAAATTTGCATGATCACTTTTTATTTTGTGAAAATAATAGATTTAGACAATAATTCTGCACAGAAATGCAAGGCACCTTGTCCCTTCAAATTAAAACTGTGTTGGTACTTGTAACAATATATATATATATATATATATATATATATATATATATATATATATTTTTTTGAATTTCAAAGCAATTATAAATTAGAGTTCATTTTATTTATATTATATACTGTCAAATGAAAGTCTCCATTAACTTTGAGATTATCTATGACACATTTTGAAATTAATTTAATTTTAGTAAATACATATAATATGATTATTATAAACATATTCCAAAAGTAGTACTGTATAAGATTTATTAGATCATAATTAATTTAATGAATCTTATCAATTTTAAAGACAGACATAATATTTTTAAATTTATCATTTTAATTTTAATAACACAGTCATTAGCATTAGATTAATAACTTATTAACCTAGAAATAAATATAAACCGTAAATATTTAATCTTTATAAAATTCAAAATAGTACTTTTTATGAAATAAAGAGAATATTAATCAAGAGATATTTATCAAAAAACAGGACTCTTATGTGGATGGATGGAGAACAATCTTAGAGAAAGAAAATGCATGAGAGAAAATTTAAGAGAGAAAGTGAGGAAATAAAATTTTAGAGAGAAAATAATAAATAAAAAATAAAATTAGAGAGAGAAAGTCATGAGAGAAATTTTAAAGAGAGAAAGTAATAAGAGAAAAAAAAAAATACGTATAAAAAAAAGTAAAACTAAAGTTTTTTGGATCAATGGATCCAATTAAATTGGATTCATGATTTGATCCACTTATAACTTTGATCCAACGAGTCAAGATAGCAAATTAATGGATCAAAATAATGTGGAGTTCTGATCCATTAAAGTATATAAGTTGGGGCAAATTAAATCAAGATCATGATTTGCCCATCCAAACAGAAAATCAGAACAAATTATTGAATATAGGGAGCAAATTATACAGAAAATATGAAAGAATTAAAGATGTGTTTATGGACAAAATGGCCTACCCAAACGAGTCCTATGACTAGGAATAGTAAAATGCCTTATCCTCCCTTCTTCTTCCCTCAGATACCCTTCACACAAAAACCCCTTTGAAAACTTATCCTCCACCGCCCTATCCACATCATGCACAAACACCTCCGTCTCCCCCTCCTCCCTATTCCTCCCCATCATCCCCGCCGTTTACACCGCCGTCATCCGCCCCGGCGCAGCCTCATGATACCCCGTCGGCGCATCCACCATTATCAAATCCCACTCCACCTCATACACCTCCGCCGGCAAACCCTTCATTGCCAGCCTACACTTGGAAAGTCTCAAATCACCCACGGTTGTACACTCCTTGTCCGTCCTACCTACTTCCAACAGCTCATCCGCTTGGGTCAAAACGGTGTCGTATGTCACGTGGTAAGACTCCAAGGAGGGGATCTTGCGTTGTATTTGCTCTATCCATGATTTGTCTTCTTCTAGAAAGACGGTGCGGCCGCCGTAGTTGAGGGACGTCCACATAAGGCTGTCGTGGCCGAGGCCGAAAACCAGGAAATTGCATGGGGATTTCTTGCGGAGCACGTTAAGGGTGACGGAGATTTCGTTTAGGGTTTGTTGAGGAGTTGTATTTGAGGTGGCGTAATGGACGAGGGATTCGGCTAAAGATGGAGGGATTTTGTTGCATGTTTGATGATCATATGGAGGGCAACTTGTTAAGGAATTTTTTTGCTGGTTTTCTTGAGGGGAATTTGATGATTTTTTGTGGCCGGTTGATGAAGTGAGGAATAAGATAATGAGGAGAGAGAAAAAGCAGGTGAGGATTAGTAGTTTTAGGTTGATGGGGTTTTGGCTTTTGGGGAGTCTCATTTTTGTTTGTGTTTTTTTTTGGTAGAATTGATGGGGGGAGAGAAGTTGATATATGGAGTTGTGATTTAAAAGGAAATGAAAGTGTGGGGGTTTAGAAAGGGAAAGAGGGTGACTTAATTGAGGAATAAAAGGAATGGAGTTCAACTACATTGGGGACATGATTTGAGTAAAAGAAATGATCTGCTCAGAATACTGCTATTGGAATCATAACCATCACTATATATATATATATATATATATATATAGATAATTGATATTTTCATCACAGAAATTATATTTTCACAAGTCCTCACTCACATGAATAATAAACGGGATCTACAATCATGTGCATCTCTTTCACTGCCAGACTAATAACTATTATGCCCTCATTTTAGTTTTTCAAACCGGCCGCTAGTAAGACGTGTGCTCAGTTTAAAAAGCCAAAATATTGACTATTACGACTGAAAATGGAACAAATATGTAATATATTTAATGTAGTTCAATATCTCAACATAATAATAATAAGAAAAAAAAAATATATCAAACTTAGAAATATTAGAGTACATTAAATTTGATATTTTTTTCTTAAACTTAAAAAATTGATATTTAAGTTCAAAAAAATATCAAACTTTGAAGAAAAAAATTTAAGTAAGAAAAAAATATCAAACTTAAAAAATATTAAATTTAGTGTACTTTAATATTTCTAAGTTTGATATTTTCTTCTTATTATTATTATGTTGAGATATTGGACTACATTAAATATATTACTCATTTGTTCCATATTCAGCGTAATAGTCAATATTTTGGCTTTTCAAACTAGTCACAGGTCTTACTAGCGGGCAATTTAAAAGGTTAAAATTAGGACATAATAATCATTAACCTGATCGTAAGGAATTGCACTGGTGCTCCCATGTAACGTTAGTCGTGGAACAGAACCCATATATATATATATATATATATATATATATATATATATATATTATGACTCATTGTTAAAGTTGATTACTTGCATTGTGTCACTCTATTAGTCAACTCATTTAAGGGAGTATTATTTTATATGTATTTTTGATATTTTTACGTGATCTTTATTTTATACGAGAATGAGATGAATCTCACATACATGTAAGGCTGTAAAATGAGCAAACAGTTCGGGCTCGATTCACACTCGCTCGACTAAAAAATCGATTTGAGCTCGACTCAACTCGAAATATAAATGAGTCAAATATGAGCAAATTGTAATTATAATAAACTTTTCGAAAAAAATTTAAGTGACGGACCAGATGATGGTTCGATGTGTCACTAAAAGCTTAGACGACGATTTTTTGATATACGCGACGGATCGAATCGTCACCCGATCCGTTACTAAAAATAATGAACATGATATGTTCAATAAAATGATATACACCTGATCCACTCTGATCAACTAACTTACTTAAACGTCTGACATATTATATAACGATAGTCTATAGTGCAAATAGTGACATATTTACTTACATCCTCTCTATAATATGTTAGACGTTTAAATAATGTCAATAAAAATTTAGGAAATTGTTAAATCTACAACAAAAATTGTTATTTTTACAACAAAAGTGTCGCTATAGATCTTATAGAGATGGTTTTCACCTTCGCTATACACCTATAGCGACACTATTGTTGTCGAAATAAAATTTTTTGTTGTGAATTTAATAATTCTCTAAATTTATGTTGATTAAATACTATCTCATATAGATATATATACATGCATGGGATAGAAGGGCTTAAAAAAACACCATATATTACTTATTTATTTTAGGGACAATTACATATTCTATTACATTTTTAAAAATAATTACATAAAAAGAGTACAAACAAAATAATTACAAAAAGAGTGATATGCAATATTTAATTACAAAAAAAAGTGCAATCTTATCCCTTTAATTATGCACACAATTACCATCTCTCCCACAATTTTCTCCTCATCTCTCCCACGATTTTCTCCCACTCCATTTCTGTTTCCCTTCTTCTTATCCTCCTCCTCCACCTCCGCCTCCTCCTCCTCCTCCTCCTCCTCCTCCTCCTCCTCCTCCTCCTGTCCCACCCCTCCGCCTCCGCCTCCCCCTCCTCCCGCCTCCCTCCTCCTCCCCTCCCGCCTCCACCTCCTCCCGCCACTCCTCCCCACCCTCCTCCTCCTCCTCCTCCCCCCACTCCCGCCTCCCGCCTCCCGCCTCCTCCTCCTCCCCCGCTACCCCTCCTCCTCCCGCCCCCACCGCCTCCCCGCCTCCCCTTTCCATCCGCCTCTTTCTCCTCCTCCCCCGCCTCTCCCTCCCTCCGTCAGCCCACTTCCACCGGCTCATTCTCCACCTCCACCTAATCAAACAAATATAATCGTTAGTAACCTAAACATCATGTTGTTGGTAGTCAAACATTCCGAGAAGATAACCAATTCAATTTTATTTGATTACCTATTTATTTTGAATGTGATGCATTGGGAACCAAACTTCATACAAATGGTTACCAAACTTTTCGATAAAGTAACTAATTCAATTTTATTTGATTACCATTTTATTTTTAAATGTGATGCAATTGGTAGCCAAACTTCAGATAAAGGTAAACATTTTAATTTTTGTTGGTAACCAAATCGTCAAAAAATTCGTAATAAGAACTCCTACATGCATGGTAAGGCGACGCATGATATAATGCTACAAAGAAGAACGACATCGATTTATATAGCTACGGCAAGGCAGAGGAGGCGGGGAGGAGGATGATGTACAATAACTCCTTCATAATTTTTTTTTTTAATTTCCTCATTTTGATTTGAATTTTGAATTATGGATTTGAAATTGTTGTTAGAGACAAGATTTGAATTTGAATTTGAATTATTAGTTATCCTCGATTTTAGGTTTCCTTATTAATGTGAATTGTACTTTTTTTTGAAATAATTACATTCTTTTTATAATTATTTAGTTGATCGACTTTTCTTAGAATTACTTTCTATTTGTTGTAGATACTTACGTAAATAATTTTTATTTTATCACTACCAATTTTATGTTAATCACAATACACGTTTTTTTAAAATAAGTCCACATATGAATCATTTTCCTAAATAACTACTGTAAAATTCAACACTCAACACAAATGTATTGCAGATGTATTTAATCTTCAATAGAAGCACTTAAAACTACTAGAACAGAAATTTTAATTTATATTATATTTAAAATTTAAGTGAATTTATATTAATTTAAAAATCTTAATATTTTATATATTCTAAAATTAAAAGTATATATCTGTACTTTTAAAATGAATAGGAATTTCATAATAATAAAAGTTCTGCCATTAGGTTGTGCGTCTTAGTGATGCGATATAGAATTAGTCGTTAAAGAGACGTTGACTAATTAACAATTGTTGTGATCTCTCTATTTCTAAAATGCTCTTTACAAACTAATGGTTATGTAGTAGTATTACTTGTGGCAATAAATTAGATAAATAAAATTTTGAAAAGAACACTCCACTTGACCTTTATGATTTTTATTTTGGCTAAGGGAAATAAAAAGATGAGAAGAGAAAATTATTTAATTTTTTTGAATAAAAAAAAAAGAATTTCTTCCGTTCTCAAAAGGATAATTAAAGGTATAATTTTTTTGTCTAAAAAAAATGAAATGAAGTACAAAAATAAAGAGTAAATATATTATTTTGTGAAGTCCATTAATATAAAAAAAAAAAAGGTACTCCAATTGAAGCCGTCCACGTCTCTTTTCTCTTATCTTTTTAGATTTTAATTGTTATCATTATTATTTTTTGTTTAATTGTTATTTTCTCATTTTTAAACAATTTATTTTTAGATGTTAATATTGTTGAAGCAAAAATAATATTGTCAAGTAATAAGTGTTACTTAAAATATTAAGTGTTGTTAAAATAATTATAAACATGTCTTGAAATATAATTTTACTATGACAACAATATTTTTAATCTGGCAATATTAATCTCTAAATAAATAATTTAGAAAATGTAGGGTAATAAAAGAAAATAAAAAAATTCTTAAAAATTTAAAATGACAAATAAATTCAACAAATTATTTTTTCTAAATTTTTTTATTATGAAACTGAGGGAGTAAGTAATGTTGTTGATAATGTGCTTAGTAATAGTTTTATTGTTAGAATATTAAATATTAATAAAATATAGAACTTAACTAAATTAATTATATATAAAATTATTATTAAATTTATATTTTGAATAGTTGACTTGAGAAGGAAGGATGCAAAGGTGGGAGTATGAATCTTAAAAGTGAAGCAACAGGAGATAATAATTTATCTGTTTGGTGAGAAATATATTCTAATTTAATAAGTTTATATTAGGTAGACACATCCATGCGAGTAGGGTCAACTTTTCATTATTTTCTTTTATCTTTCTGTCTCTCTCAATCGTGTTTTTGTATGAATGTAAATATCCAATTGTGGTACAGTGGTTGGGATATAAAAAGTGAATCCTAGCTAGGGTATAAATTGGTATATATTGCTTTGCATTAATGTGTTGGCTTTTTGGCTTATAATAATTGATCAGATGCTAGAACAATTATTTCTTTTCTTCAAGTTTTTATAGGCTGCATTTTTCTACATTACCAATATAACTAGTAATATAGTTGGTTAATTATCGGATCAACTCATATTAACTGGAATCAAATGAATTGGTTAACTGTTTTTATTTATTTGGGTTGGTTAAAGTTTGGAACCATATTTTTTAAAAAAATATAGTTCCAACCCGGTTAACCATTTTTCGACCCATATTTTATTCCAAATCCAAATCAAAAGTTCTTTCCATCCATATTTACATATTCAAGAAGCTCAACCACCCACCCCAACTGTGACGCCCCCAAAATAGGTATACAACACCCATTCTGAGTCGCCAAATACATGGTACAGAAAGCAAACCATAATTTCAATAATACAATTGTCGTACAAAATACGACAACATATACTGTGAGTTTAAATACAAATATTGTCTTCTAGACAATATCCACACTCAAATAAGCCCTCATTACAATTATTCAAACACTATTTTACGTAAATAGTGAGGACCGCTAAAATATCTTTCTAGAACCATCACTCCGCACTCGACTAGTTCTCGCTATGTTCTCACCTCCCGAGAAAAATGGAACAAAAAGGAAAAGGGTGAGCTCAACTAGCCCAAGAAAGAATATTATGACTAAGATAATATACAACAAATTATCGTTAGTCTTCAACAGGAGAAATCGATAAAATATAATAGACAACAAGTTTTAGATTAACAACCTGCAATGGAAACAACAATCCATTAGAAGAGTCAAGTAGAGAATGAGTTCTACTATCTTCTAAGATTTAAAAGTCCATCATCAATATTTTATCCTCAGAATAACAATCAATATACATCTTTAATCAAATATTCATCTTTGCACTACAGGTGCCAAAGATATTCATTTGTATCACCAAATGGTCATGTTCATCTCAACACTGCTCATCTTTGCACTACGGGCCAAAGATATTCATCGATTAATCATTTATCTTTGCACTACAAAAGCAAAGATATTTAGTAATATCATCATTTAGGACCGAGGGATGATGAAAAATATTTTAAAGAAAAAACGAATCCAAAGGATACGTAAGACAAATAGTAGGGATTCGTATAATTGTTTATCCAAGGGCAATAATACTCCATAATAACCAATTTTGAAGCAAAATTCAAGAATAAAGATCAAAACATGGATACAATCAAAGATAGTAACCATGATAGACATCTTGGACAAAAAGAATTTTTTTTTTTTTTGGTGAATAGTGCCGTATTCGTGAATAAGATCAGATACGTGAATAAAGGCTTAGATATCGTGAATAAGTAACTCCACACACAAAAAGTTCCAAATTTGATAAAAAGTTCATACCAACATTTTGGTATAATGGTATTGAAGAAAATATCATTTTAAGAAGAATATAACACCCCTTACCTCGCAAAGACAGTACTTCTGACTGGAATATCGGTATAAGGCTGAAGAAAACTTGCACTGATGAATAGAAACTCGCAAAGTATCTAAATACTCATAAAATACACTCAATAATCTAAAGAGAGAAAGAGAGAAAACTTATGTTTCTGGTGTGATTTTCAATTCTAACTTAGCCCTCTATTTATAGAAAAATGTTAGCAGACTTGACTTGCAACCTGATGGCTTTACTTGCTACTATTCCCACCCAACACATTTGAAATAAAATTCAGCACATTTCTTCACCAACCACAAGTGTGGTCCACTTATTCTAGAATTTTTCACCAAAATGATAAATTCGGATACTTCAATAATTTCTGAACCAGTCACCTCTTAAAATTCATAACAAATCATACGTTCATTTTAATTCGCTCAAAATTTGTGGACATATACTCAACTTATATATGTATAACATACCCAAAAATTACCACGATCCAACGGTCGGATTAAAAATTATAACTCACGCAATATATCTCAAAAACACTAGTTTAATTTTTAATACCTCCATTTCGACAAAAATATTGATAAAACACCTCAACATTAACTCCTTCATTTTTTAACCACAATAAATATATCCAGCATTTATATCCACATAAAATAAATATTTCCTTATCATATGAATCAATAATTAATTATTCATAAATAATATTACGTAATCACATTTATGACAACCAGTAGCTCCTCGTGAAAGAGGGGCTTTCCAATAAGAATTTCTCCTCATTTGAAGCGCAATTAGGTGACCAAACCTCTCCTCGATGTAACTTTCTAGTCATTGCCAATAATGTTATCTAATAATATTATTCAAATAATATGAATTATTGATCCGATAATGGAAAATATCAGGTGAAGGACAATTATTGAAACAACAATAATATAAAATATCGGTAGCAAAGAATTATTGAATCAATAAAATAAAATATTGAACGATAGAATTCATCGTAACAATTATTGAGTAGTGCCTTCACGTTAGGATCAATAATTCATCAATACTTCACATCCACGCGTATTCATCGTATTTTAACCACCGGGTATTCCAACAAAGTTGTTAATCTGTAATAACTACGACGTTATTTATAAAAACTCATGATTATGTATACACCCATTACCCCCACCAACCCCACCCCCACTCCCCACCCCCTGCATTCCCCCTACCCACCCTACCCCACCCCACCCCACCCCACACCCCACCCAAAATAATATTATGTGATTATGTATACACCCTTAACCCCAACCACCCTCATGGTAATCAATACAAATACAACTTAATATATACAACTAATTATACAAAATACGTGTAAAAAAAAATATATGTCATGAGTTTTAATACAAATATTGTCATTTAGACAATATCCACACTCAATGGAGTCCTCATTACATTTATTATCACACTATTTCACGTAATATTGAGGACTACTAATGCACCATCTAGACCACCATCACTGCTCCCCGACTAGTCCCAAATTACGCTCTCATTTCCTCAAGAGAACAAAGAAAGAAAGGGTGAGCTCAACTAGCCCAAAGAAGAAATATTATGACTAAGATAATGCGTAATAAATTATCATTAGCCTTCAACAATGTTAAACCGATAGAATATAATAGACAACAAGTTTTAATCAAGTGGATGAAGCAATCCATTAGAAGAGTCAAGTAAGGTATAAAATCTACTATCTTCTATGATTTAAAAAGTTTTTCATCAACTTTATCACGAGACTCAACTTAATAAATAAAATCGAATCATCCCCGCCCACTACCAAGGATATTCATGTAATCATCAATGATCATGACTATACCGAATAATCCTCGGTCATAATCATACCAACAACTCGTCCCACCAATGAACTACAGTGCCAATGAGGACTTTTACCACATCATTCGTCACATTACGGCCATGATTATACCGAATAATCCCTGGTCATAATCATACCAGGTCCATCTATGCACGTAAGTCAAAGATGACTTTCATCACAGTATAAGCATGAGGATGATGACAATGACATAATAATTCAATAAAACAAGTTCAAGAATAAATTTAAAGATTTATAAATTAATTTATCCAAACTCCAATAACGCCCAAATTATCAACACGATATCGCTTTGTAGAGTAAAATTCAAGAATGCTCGTAAGAATATTTCCATGAAAAGATATCGATGAAGCGCAAATATCAAGGATATTCCACTAATTTCATGGAGTATAGAAGCCAAAGCTTTAACCAACCGAGTATAATAGAATATATGAAACCGCAAAATGGATTTTTGCCGCCATGCAGAATCCACGTGAGATGCATCATTTCCATAATTTAATAAGGAATGAATACAAATGATCATTCACCACGCATGTGGTAATCCACATGTATGTGTTATTCCAACAAAATAATAAAGAATGGAATAATGTATGATTCACCATGCGCATACATAGATCGCATGCATGTGTTATTCCCAATGTAATAATAAATAATGGAACCAGTCCCATGCAAAACGCATGTATATATGATATTCCGGCGTAATAATAAATAATGGAACCAGTCCCACAGAAACGCACGCATGTGATATTCTATGTAATAATAAATAATGGAACCAGTCCCAGATAAACGCATGCATGTGATATTCCAATGTAATAATAAAGAATGGAATATTAGAAGAATTTCACCATGTATGCATGGTATTGTGATATAAACATGTTTATTCCAACATAATAATAAAGAATGGAATAATGTAAGAATTTCACCAAGTATAGGGTATCCACAGATACAAAAGTTATTCCAATGTAATAATAAAGAATGGAATAATGTAAGTTCTCTTCATGAATAAGAAAAAATAATACCCCTTACGAGTACAACAAATAATATCCCCTTACCTTAGAAGAAACTCGATATCGAGTATCAAGTAGCGTAATACTTTTCTTCTTTCTCTCTATAGTTTTTCTCTAGAGTTTCAAAGTGAATTCGTAAGAAATAATGAAGGAATGAGCTTCTATTTATAGGAGAATTAATTGAATAGTAACTAATTCATTGAATCTATCCAGATTGATTTACTTTTTAAATGGATCATCCATATTGGTTTACTATTAAAACTTAAAGCAAATTCATCCATACCGATTTACTATTAAAACTTTAAACCAAATGATCCATATTGATTCACTATTATAACTTTCCACCAAATGGTCCATATTGATTTACTATTATATCTTCAACCAACTATTCTAAAAATTAAAGACATCTCCTCATGGAATAATATTGTACCAAAAAATGATTTGGACCAAAAGAAATATATCTTACTAGTGAATAGTAATAAGAATCAGAATAGTAACTCGTGAATAGTAACTCCGTGAATAGTATAGTAATACTAGTGAATAGTAACTCGTGAATAGAATAGTACTAGTAACACTAAAAGTGCCCCTAATAATTCGATCAAACAATATAACCTCCAGACATCAATTATTATCGAAATAAATATCGATTTCTACTAACACTAATAATCCCAACACAATGGAACTATCAATTTCATCTTTAATCAACACGAACTTATTCATCATTAATATTATAACTCATAATATTTAACAACCAAAGTCGCTCCCAAGAAAGAGGGGGGCTTTCCGATAAGGATTTTTCCTTATCATGCCGCAATTAGTGACCAAACCTCTCTCTCGATGTAACTTCTGCACATCATCAATATTGCAAATAATAATATGAATAACTTTGTCTTCTCAATTATTGATTTAATAATATATCATATTATGCGATGATATCAGAATAATAATCAATCAATAATACGAGAGATATGATGCAAAGAATTATCGTAGTAATAATTGAGTATAACCGAGTGACTTCTCACGTAAGCATCAATAATCAATACCGTATGCTACTACGCAACCACGCCAGACATCGTATTTTTTTACTACCGGTAGTTCAACAGCTTTAATTCGGAACACCTTCACCGTTATTTTTATAGAAAGATAATTTTGTCATTTTCTAACTACGATAATACTTTCGCTAGGGGTCCACTAATGATTGTGCCGTCGCATTTATATATTCCTCCGACAAAAAGAATATTTCCCACCAATCGAATATTTTATAACAACTTGCATACTTTTCAAAATTTATAAATACTACCCACAACTATAACATTATATCAAATCCACACCATAATATTAAAAAAATATTTCGAGAAAATTAAATCTTATTCATAAAATTCGGGTCTCACAATCTCCCTCCTTATGAAATTTTGCCTCGAAATTTACGTACGCACTGGTATGTCAATAGGTGAGGATACCTCGACTTCACTTCAAATTCTAACTCTTGAGGTATAACCTTTGAGTGTTGAATACGATCCTTCTTATCCAAGATTTTAACACGTATCTCTCTCATACGCTAAATCTTCCTCTATCTCGCCTAGTTCTAATTTAATAATGTGGTTCGGTCATCCACATATTTACGTAACATCGATACGTGAAAAAAACGTTATGAACACGCCGACATATACTTTGGCGTAAAACGAGTCTATAAGCCACGCTTCTACCGATCGAGGATTTTAAATGGGCCAATTAAATCGAGGGTTGAGATTTCTCTCTTCATCGATTCTTGCTTCTAGAATAACGCCTCTTAAACCTTCTTCTTCACATTCATCACCTCCGTAGTGTAGCTTGAGCGGCTTTTAACTTTATCGATTAAAGTCGATTCTACTCAGATATTCGTTATCTTCACGGGGGTTCTTTATTCGCACTTTGTAAAATGGGTCTTTGTGATACGATCTTCTACTCAACGCGTCTTCTACTCAACGCTCACTTTTTCCACGATGATATTGAATGGTATCGATCGTAATCTTCAACTTCAACTTCTCGAGCCAACGCTTTGGCACATTATACGCTCGCTTTTAGGTAAAGAAATATTTGAGGGTTTTAGAAATGGGTTTTGTATCGGGGTCAATACAAAATTCGATTTCACGCCTAGGGTAGGCTAAGAAGTCTTCAAGAATACGCCAGAAATTTATTAACAATAGAAATATCATTCAAAATCGCGAACCTCATCCAAGACTTGATAAGACGTCACATCGATACCTATCAACTTGCCATCGCTATTCACGACGCCGCCACGTAAAAGTCCGGCTTGCAGCATTCCACACAAGGAAGTCAACAACGAAAGGATCGGGGATCTTTACTTATGGCTTGATATGACAAATGATCGACTTTAGTGGTTTGGTTGCTTGAATTCGCATAACAGTTGGTTAGAATATGAAAGCTAACAACCTTACGAAAAAGCATGATGAGTAGTTAACCAATCGATTCCTAAAATCGCATCAAAGGCAAGTATTTTCAAAGAGATAAGATCGACAGTAACGTGAAAGTGTCGATTTAAATCAACAAGATTTATAAACAAAGGAGGTAACGAAGGTTTCTACTATCAAAGTTTCAACCAATAAGTCAAAGTCTAATTTCTCCAAGTCAAATTTAAACGCTGAAATAAAGCAAGAGAGATAAAAGAATGGGTAGAACCCAGATCAAATAAGGTATAGACTTTGCAAGAATTTATAATTAACTAACCTGCTGCTAACTTCGTCGGGTTACTCGCTTTTGAGAAGTCACGAAAAACGCCTCTCCTTAAACCACCGACTTTATTTTGTCCGTATCCACCTTTGGTGCCACCGCTCCAAATTGAACTCGACTTCACTATACGACAAAATCGAGCTAAATGACCTTTTCTTCTTGAAATTTCCACTTCTATTATCTTGGCCATGATTACCACCAAGTGGTTACCATTCTCGCATGATAATTTCCCCACGATGGTTATCATTGTTCCAATGGCCGCTACACCTTGATGATTATTATCGTGTTGTTGGTCGTTACCTTTTGGTCGAGCTAACTCAACTGGCCTCATGTGCTTCATTGCTTATCTCAAAGATTTTCTTATGCCATTTTCAAACACCGCCACAAAACAAGGGTTAATTAATATATCACATATTATCCCTATACTCCGACTCGACCCACCAATTAAATACCAAATAAACTTAGGTAGTTCATACTAGCAAAGGAATTCTGCCTTCCTCTCCTAGTCCTAGTTCTTGTCTCACATCTCACCCAGGGATCATATCCCTAAGCTTTGATACCAACTGTGACGCCCCCAAAACAGTATACATCACCCATCTTGGGTCGCCAGATACAAGGTATAGAATACAAATACAACTTAATTATACAACAAATGTAAAATACGACAAAACATATGTCGTGAGTTTTAATACAAATATTGTCATCTAGACAATATCCACACTCAATGGAGTCCTCATTACATTTATTATCACACTATTTCACGTAATAGTGAGGACTACTAATGCACCATCTAGACCATCACTGCTCCCCCGACTAGTCCCAACCTACGCTCTCATTTCCTCAAGAGAACAAAGAAAGAAAGGGTGAGCTCAACTAGCCCAAAGAAGAAATATTATGACTAAGATAATACAAAATAAATTATCATTAGCCTTCAACAATGTTAAATTGATAAAATATAATAGACAACAAGTTTAATCAAAATGCAGATCAAGCAATCCATTAGAAGAGTCAAGTAAGGTATAAAATCTACTATCTTCTATGATTTAAAAAGTTTTCATCAACTTTATCACGAGACTCAACTTAATAAATAAAATCAAATCATCCCCGCTCCTACCCAAGGATATTCATGTAATCATCAATGGTCATGACTATACCGAATAATCCCCGTCATAATCATACCAACAATTGTCCACCAATGAACTACAAACCAATGAGGACTTTTACCACATCATTCGTCACATTACTACCATGATTATACCGAATAATCCCTCGGTCATAATCATACCAAGTCCATCTACGCACGTAAGCCAAAGATGACTTTCATCACAATATAAGCATGAGGATGATGACAATAATATAATAATTCAATAAAACAAGTTCAAGAATAAATTTTAAAGATTTATAAATTAATTTATCCAGAACCAATAACGCCCAAATTGTCAACATGATACCGCTTTGTAGAGTAAAATTCAAGAATGCTCGTAAGAATATTTCCATGAAAAGATACCGGATGAAGCGCAAATATCAAGGATATTCCACTAATTTCATGGAGTATAGAAGCCAAAGCTTTAACCAACCGAGTATAATAGAATATATGAAATCGCAAATGGATTTTTGCCCCGCCATGCAGAATCCACGAGAGATGATCATTTCCACAATTTAATAAGGAATGAATACGAGGATCATTCACCATTCATGTGGTAATCCACATGTATGTGTTTATTCCAATGTAATAATAAAGAATGGAATAATGTATGATTCACCATGCATGCGATAGATCGCATGACATGTGTTATTCCCAATGTAATAATAAATAATGGAACCAGTCCCAGCATAAACGCATGCATGTGATATTCCGACGTAATAATAAATAATGGAACCAGTCCCCGGCGAAACGCATGTATAGGATATTCCACGTACGTAATAATAAATAATGGAACCAGTGTCCAATGTAAAAGCACCATATGTGATGTTCCCAAATGTAATAATAAAGAATGGAATATTATAAAGAATTTTACCATATATGCAGATTGCAGATAAACAAAGTTATTCCAACATAATAATAAAGAATGGAATAATGTAAGAATTTCACCAAGTATAGGGTATCCTCACAGATATAAAAGTTATTCCAATGTAATAATAAAGAATGGAATAATGTAAGTTCTCTTCATGAATAAGAAAGAAATAATACCCCTTACGAGTACAACAAATAATATCCCCTACCTTAGAAGAAACTGGATATCGGAGTAAAGAAGTAGCGTAACACTTTTCTTTTTTTCTATAGTTTCTCTCTCTAGTTTCAAAGAATTCGTAAGAAATAATGAAGGAATGAGCTTCTATTTATAGGAGAATGGACCTAATAAGAATTCAATTCATGAACTATTCCAGATTGATTTACTTTTAAATGGACTGTCCATATTTGTTTACTATTAAAACTTAAAGCAACGGTCCATACCGATTTACTATTAAAACTTTAAACCAAATGATCCATATTGATTCACTATTATAACTTTCCACCAAATATGTCCATATTGATTTACTATTATATCTTCAACCAACTATTCTAAAAATTTAAGACATCTCCTCATGGAATAATATTGTACCTAAAAATAATTTGGACCGAAAAAAATATATATCTTACGACTGAATAGTAACCTCGTGAATAATAAGTATCTCGTGAATAAGAACTCGTAGAATAGTAATAAGAATCTCGTGAATAGTAACTCATGAATAGTAACTCATGAATAGTAACTCGTGAATAGTAACTCATGAATAGTAATCATAACTTCTAAAAGTACTCCGACACCTAAAAGTGCCCTTAATAATTCGATCAACAATATAACCTCCGCACATCAATTATTATCAAAATTAATATTGATTTCCACTAACACTAATAATCCCAACACAATGGAACTATCAATTTCATCTTTAATCAACACGAACTTATTCATCATTAATATTATAACTCATAATATTTAATAACCAAATCGCTCCTGTGAAAGAGGGGGCTTTCGATAAGGATTTTCCTTATCAAGCGTAATTAGTGACCAAACCTCTCCTCGAAAGAACTTCTGACATCATCAATATTGTAAATAATAATATGAATAACTTTGCCGCCTCAATTATTGATTTAATAATATATCATATTATGCAGATGATACTCGCAGAATAATAATTGAATCAATAATACGAGAGATATGATGCAAAGAATTGTCGTAGTAATAATTGAGTATAACCGAGTGACTTCTCACGTAAGCATCAATAATCAATACCGTGTGCTACTACGCAACCACACCAGACATCGTATTTTTTACTACCGGTAGTTCAACAGCTTTAACGGTAACACCTCCGTAGTTATTTTTATAGAAAGATAATTTTGTCATTTTCTAACTACTTAAATACTTTCTTTTTGTGGGGTCCACTAATGATTGTGGCCATCAGATTTAGATATTCCCCGACAAAAAGAATATTTCCCGACCAATCGAATATTTTATGACAACTTACATACTTTGTAAAATTTATAAATATTACCCACAACTATAACATTATATCAAATCTACACCATAATATTAAAAAAAATATTTCGAGAAAAATTAAATCTTATTCATAAAATTTGGGGTCTCACACCCCCTCACCCCACCTTCATGCCCACCCCAACAAAAAACATTATGTGATTATGTATACACCCCTTACCCCCCCACCCCACCCCACCCACCCCCTCACCCCACCCCACCCCACCCCACCCCTAAAAAAAAAATAATATTATGTGATTATGTATACACCCCTTACCCCCACCCCCACCCCCACCCCCACCCCACCCATTCTAAAAAAAATAATATTATGTGATTATGTATATCTCATAGCATTACTTAAGGAGCCTAAATTACACCCCTTATATACGTCTCTCTATCTTAATTTTATTTTTTAAAAATTTTGTTTAAAAGTCAAAACATCTTAAAATGGTTAATATGGTTAATATAGTTTTTAACCATAACCATATGGTTCCAACCCACATAACTCATATTAAAAATGGTTAATATGGTTTTAGTTATTAAATGGAACTATAACCATATTTTAAAAACCAAAACCAACCCATAACCATATTTTGCCGGACCTAATTACCAATAATAATTTTTAAAAAATAAGATTAAATTAAAGTGATAGTATAGTGAAACATAAATCTGTTTTTTTTATTGTGGATACATGCTTACAGACTCGAGTTTATCCATCAATAAAAAGTCAAAATAAATCAAGAGTTATAGAAAATTAAAAGGTAAGTTTTTTCTAATTAAGTTCCTCTTCTGGTCCTTTCTTTGGACTCCCCCATAGGCTCTTAGGAGGAAATTTATAAGCAACAATTACACTTTTTAGTACATTTTTTAAAATAATTACAACAATAGTGCATTCATAAAATATTTATACAATTAATGCATTTTAATATTTTATTTACATAATTAGTGAATTTATTCTTCTTTTAATTTAGTTGTGTGATTTAATGTGCTGATGACATGACAAATCAATTTTTTTAAATAAATTGTTCACGCTTTTTGTGGCATCGTGTTTCAATTTGAATTTCGTGTATATCTATTTGTCGTTTCTCTTTCTTTTGGAAACCCTTATTTTGAATTTTGGGAACTTTTTAAGCAAACCTATTTCCTTCTGAGTTGAGTCGGTCGTTCTCTCCGGTAGGTCTTCGTCATCGCCGTTTGGTTCTTTAGTTTGTCGTTGTCGTCTTCTTCTTTAGTTTTTCGTTCTCTTCGGTAGGTCTTCGTCATCGCCGTTTGATTCAGTTTATAAACAAATCACAGATTATCATGACGTGAAGGTGAAATATTAAAGAATGAACAATTAAATTAAGGTAACCAAACCTTTTTATGAATGTAGCCAAACTATGAATGTGTAATAAATCTGTATCAAAATTGTATTGAACCTTCAAAGACTAATTTCAAAGTTCCATTATACAATTTTTGTTTATACTGATTTGAAAGCCATCAATAAAAAGCTACCAATCATCATATTTAGTTTTGTTTTGGTTACTGTTCAAAATCTTACACTCTTTGTTGGATTCAAAGTTAAATTAAGAGATTTTAATATATAGATTCATACTAATGGATACATACCTTTGAAATCTCCTTCCAGATTCAGTTTGCAGTCTCAGTCTCAATATTTTGATTTTGTTTCGGAATCCTTAGATCGGTTCGTGCATGTCAGTTTCAGCTACTCTATTTTTGCTTCTTCTCGGTTTTGAATTCGGCTTCTTTTCTTTTAATGATTTTGTTTCTTCTCGATTGGTCCTTCTTTGTTACATATTTTACTGATTTATGGTTTTTT
This sequence comes from Panax quinquefolius, assembly GCA_020205615.1. Taxonomy (NCBI): domain Eukaryota; kingdom Viridiplantae; phylum Streptophyta; class Magnoliopsida; order Apiales; family Araliaceae; genus Panax; species Panax quinquefolius. Next base: position 101,103,712 of record CM035166.1, on the reverse strand, counting down.
CTATTCTTCTTCTATGGATTCTTCCTTTTTTGTCGTGAATTTTGAATGTTTGGGTTGGTTGGTAACTGTCGCATATATTGGAGTAATTTTCTCCTTGATTTAAGGGTTTTTTTATTTTTGTTGAGTTGGATATTATGACGTGTTTACTGTATTGCACTATTGTTGTAATTATTTTATTGATGCACTATTCTTGTAATTATTTATTAATTGTTGTATATTATTATAAAGAATCCAAAAAGATATGCTAACAACCAACAAAAGGCCCTCTTAAACAAAAATTGCATAGACAAAACACATCGCCCGAAATGATGGAGAAAATTGAGAATTAATCAGGGGAATTTCAAGGAGCAACTTATTATAATTCAAGTCAAATAACTCAATTAACTCGACGTCATTTGGGGACATTATATTCAAAACTCGGATAAACAAAGGCAAAATTTATGTCGATATTGAAGTTCAACTAATTAAAGTAACTCAATTAAGTATATAAAAATTTAGAGTAAATTTCACTTCACTACCTGAATTTTTACCATTTTCACTTAACCACCTATTGTCTAGAAAGCTACACTTAAACACCGGAGGTTTTAAGGTGAAATAAAAAAGTGTTTTTCGTGTTAACGCTGTGACTTTAAATGGTTAAAGACATATTTGCCCTTCTTATATAAATAGAAAAAGACATAAATGAGGCTCAGTTGTGTTGTGGGATGTAGGGTTTGGAGAGAATAAAATTATGCAATTTTGAGTTTTCATCAAATCTTCTTCAATTTTGAGTGGATTTCATGGTGATTTAGGGGGCTCTTGGGGTTTTAGATTCGATCAAGTGAGTTCATGGTAAAAATTAATTCTTGGAGCTGAGGAATAGTTGGTATAATGACGAACTTTTTGTTTGTTGCAGATTGGGGGATTAAGGCTTTGATTTTGCCTTGGGTCATTTATGCCTTTTAATAGTCTAGTGTTATTTAAATGTTGATTGCTGTTACATTTGGTATATCTGGTATGGTTGCTATTTTTTGGTATAGTTTGATATGGTCATATAAGTAGTTTTGGTATAGTTTCATATTATCAGTTTAGTATTTTGGGTGACACCCCCAAAATAGGTCCACACAACCCATTCTGCCTTCATTATTACAATTGTCGTGCAAAATACGACAACACATAATATGTGAGTTTAAATACAAATATTGTCTTCTAGACAATATCCAAACTCAAATAAATCTTTATTACAATTATTCATACACTATTTTACAAAATAGTGAGGACTGCTAAAAATACAAACTTGAAACATCACTCCACACATGTAAGACCCCGAATTTTATGAAATAAAAGTATTCAATTTTCTTATAATTATTATTCTATTTAATAAATGGTTAAATGGATAAAGGGTTAAAGTTAAGGGTGATATGTGAAAATTTTTCAAAGTAAGCAAGTTGATATGAAATATTCTTTTTGTCGGGGAATATCCATACGACGACACTATCATTGGTGGACCCCACAACGGAATAACTGTCGGAGTTAGAAAACGACAAAAATTTCTTTTTATAAAATAACGGCGAAAGTTTTACCGTTAAACTGTTGAAATACCCAGTGGTAAAAGAACAGTAATACGCGTGGTTGCATAGTAGCACACGATATTGATTATTGATGTTTACGTGAGAAGTTACTCAGTTATACTCAACTATTGCTACAGTAATTGCTACATAGTATCTCACGTTATTTGATTCAATTATTGTCACAGTATCATCTGCACAATATTTTATATTACTAAATCAATAATTGAGACGATAAAGTTATTCATATTATTATTTACAATATTGACGATGTCTAGAAAGTTCTGTCGAGGAGAGGTTTGGTCACCTAATCATGCCATGATAGGAGAAATCTTTATCTGAAAGCCCCTTTTCCGAGAAATGATCTGGTTGTTAAATATTGTGAGTTATAATATTAATGATGAATAATTGTTAATAGATTAAAAATATATTTATTAAAGATAAATAATTTGTGGTATTATTTATTCAATTTTTGATATAAATAGAGGGGTTTGTTATGAGGTATTTGTTATAAGTTTAGCTTATTATTTCATGAGGAGATGTGCTACTTTTTCAGACCGTTGGTTGAAGTTATAATAGTAAATTAATATGGATCGTTGGTTGAAGATATAATACTATATCAATATAGACCGCTGGTAGAAAGTTATAATAGTAAATCAATATGGATCATTGGTTTAAAGTAAATCAGTATGGACCGTTGCTTTAAGTTTTAATAGTAAATCAATATGGATCGTCCGTTTAAAAGTAAATTAATCTGAGCCATTCATGAATTAGTTATTATTCAGTCCTTTTTCCTATAAATAGAAGCTTATTCCTTCATTATTTCTTACGAATTCACTGAAACTCTAGAGAGAGAAACCATAGAGAGCAAGAAGAAGAGTATTCTGCTACTACCCTACTTTAGTATTCAATCTTCTATTAAGGTAAGGGGCGTTATTTATTTCATATTCACTTACGATATTATTTTTTGTATTCGTAAGGAATATTATCTTTGTTCAATATTCGTAAAGGATATTATGTGTTGTATTCGTAAGCATTATTATTTCTTTCGTATTCATGAAGAGAGTTATTTTCTTTCAATACTCATAAGGGTTGTTATTCCATTCTTTATTATTCTGTTGGAATAACCTGTATACGCGGACTACCGCATGCATGGTGAAATCTTTTGTTATTCCATTCTTTATTATTCTCTGGGAATAACCTGTCTACGCGGACTACCGCATGCCTGGTGAATAACCCTTTGTATTCATTTGTTATTAACTTGTGCAAATAATCTGTCTACGCGGACTACCGCATGACAGATGAAAATTTATTTGCAGTTTAGTATATTATTTCTTTTCATATTCTTAAATATAAACTTACTATGGTAAGTATTGCTTCTATAATTCCTGAAATTAGTGGAATATCCTTGAGTTTTGCGCTTCATCCAGTATCGTTTCATTGGAATATTGATATGAACTTTCTTATTAAATATCAATATTTTCACCCGGGGTACTATTCACGGGTTACTATTCACTCAGTTACTATTCATTCGAATATTATTCACCCGAGGATTCGGGGTACTTTTCATACCGAGTTACTATTCACGGGTTATTATTCACTCGGGTACTATTCACTCGGGTATTCGGGGTATTTTTCATGCTGGGGTACAATTCCCGAAGTACTATTCACATGGTACTATTTATGATAAAAATTGATTCCTTTTCTGTCCAAGATTATTTTTGATACATGAATATTATTCTTGAATTTTACTCCACAAAGTAGTATCATGTTGACAATTTGGATATTTTTAAACTCTGGATAAATTTAAAGTCTTTAATATTTATTCTTGATCTCGTTTGATTGAATTCTTATATCATTGTCATCATCCTAATGCTTATATTGTGATAAAGGTCATATGCGGCCTACGTGCATAAATGTACTATTCATTGGTATGATTATAACCAAGGATTATTCGGTATAATCATGATCGTAATATTACAAATGATGTGTTAAAAGTCCTCATTGGCCCGTAGTGCATTGATGGACAGTTGTTGGTATGATCATGACCATTGATAATTACATAAATATCCTTGGCCCGTAGTGCATAAATGATTCGATGATGTGGTTTATTTATTAAGCTGAGTCTCAGCGATAAAGTTGATGAATTTTTTTTTAAATCATAGAAGATAGTAGATATCATGCTCTACTTGACTCTTGTAATGGATTGCTTGTTCCGTTGTTGTTATACTTGATATTTATTGTATTTTATCATTTTAACATTGTTGAAGGCTAACGATAATTTATTCTGCATTATCTTAGTAATAATATTTCTTACTAGGCTAGTTGAGCTCACCCGTTTGTTTTCATTGTTCTCTTCACGAAACGAGAACGTAGCCGGGACTAGTCGGGGAACAGAGTGACGGTTCGAGATGGTGGTTATAGTAGTCCTCACTATTTTATGAAATAGTGTGATAATAAATGTAATGAGGACTTCATTTGATTTTGAATACTGTCTATGAGACAATATTCGTAAAAACTCTAAGCTTACTATTGTCATCATATCAGATAAAGGAAGTTTGTATTTGATTTATGTACCATGTATTTGGCGACTTAGAATAGGTGATGTATACCTATTTTGGAGGCGTCACAGTTGGTATCAAAGCTTAGGGATATGATCCCTAGCTGAGATGTGAGACTAGAACTAGGAGGGGAGATACGGGGAATTCCTTCGCTAGTATGACCTACCAAAGTTTATTTGGTATTTATTTGGTCGGTCAGAGTATATGGATAATATGTGACATGTCAATTAACCCTTGTTTTGTGACAGTATTAGAAAATGACATCTGAAAATGTTAAGTTAAGAAATGGAGCACATGAGACCGTTGAGTCACCGCTGATCAATAACCAGGATAATGTGCATCAGGAAGGCAATAATTCTCGTGTAAACAACAACACCGATCAAATGACGAACGATGGTATGTTTAGAAGTTTTCTAGATTTTTTGCAAAACCAAACGAGAGAGACTCTTGTTCAAAATACAGGTGGAAACACTAGCAACTCACGGCTGGTCACCGCTAACCAGTTCAAGGAGTTGGGACCACCGGAGTTTTTGGGAAAGCCAGAACCACTTAAGGCAGAGACGTGGATAAAGCAGATCACCAAGATATTTGATGTCTTGGAATGCTCAGAGGAGCAAAAGGTTTCCTTCGCCACCTTTATGTTGCGTGAAGAAGCAGATTATTGGTGGGAATCTGTAAAACGTACTTAGCCTGTCGCACTAAAAATGTCTTGGGAGAAGTTCCAAGAATTGTTCAATGACAAGTACTTTCCCGAAAGTATTCGTCACATGAAGGAGGTTGAATTCATCAAGTTGGAGCAAAATAATATGACCATATCGCAGTACGAGGCTAAGTTTGTCGAGTTATCCCGATTTTCATCCCATTTGGTAGATAATGAGGAGAGAATGTTTCTGCGAGGTTTGAAACCCAAAATACGTCAATACCTCATTTCTCACAAACTTTGTTTATATTCAGATATTGTGAATAGGGCTCAGTTATTAGAACGCGATTATGAGTCAGCGCAACCAAAAGACAACGATCAACAACACGATAATAATTGTACCGGTGGCAACAGCCAATGGAACAACGATAACCATCGTGGAGGAAATTATCAGGCAAGAAATGGTAACCACTTCGGTGGTAATCATGGCTAAGATAATAGGAAAGGTGAACTAGGTGATAACAATTTTAAGAAGAGAAGGTTCAACAATGATGGAAAGACAGCAGCACCAGCACCCGTTTTCAAGGAAGGGGAACGACCACCGATTGTATGTTTCAAATGCGAAGAGGAGGGACACATCAGTCCAAACTACACGATGCAGTCAAAGCATGTTACAATTGCAGAAGATAAGGTCACCTAGCTCAATTTTATCGTATAGTGAAGTTAAGTCCAGCTGGGATGGTGACACCAAAGGTTGTCCCAGATAAGTCAAAGCCGGTAGTTTAAGTGAGAGCGTTTGTCGAGGAACCCAAACGAAGTTATCACGGGTAAGTTAATCATAAATGCTTGCGAAGTCTATACCTTATTCGATACGGTTCTACCTACTCATTTATTTCTCCTACTTGAGCTCAACGTTTAAATTTAACTCTAGAGAAATTAGACTTTAACTTATCTGTTGATCAGACTCTGTTAGGAGAAACTTTTATTACATCCGTTGTCTATAAATCTTGCTTGATTCAAGTTGGGACCATCACACTACCTGTTGATCTTATCTCTTTAAAGATACTTGCATTGATGTGATTTAGGGATTGATTGGTTAACCACTTATCATGCCAAAATTGATTATTTTCGTAAAGTTGTTAGTTTTCATATTCCTAACCAACCTGTTATGCGAATTCAAGCAACTAAACCACTAAAGTCAATCACTGTCATATCAAGCTATAAAGTCATTCGTTTATTGAAAAATAGATGTCAAGCTTTCTTAGTCCATGTCATAGACTTGAACAAAAATATGTCAAATTTGAATGATATTCCTATTGCTAATAAATTTCTTGACGTATTCCCTGAAGACTTCCTAGCCTACCCCTAGAGCGTGAAATCGAATTTTGTATTGACCTTAAACCCATTCTAAAACCCTCAAATATTTCTTCACCCAGAACGAACGTAACATGTGCCAAAGACGTTGGCTCGAGTTGTTGAAGATTATGACCATACCATTCAATACCATCCTAGAAAAGCAAACGTGGTAGCTGACGCGTTGAGTGGAAGATCGTATGTGAGTGCGATATTGTTAACACAAAGACCCATTTCGTATGACTTATAAAAGATGGAGATAGAGTTAAAGAATCCAAGAACCTACATGAAGATAGCGAATATACGATTAGAATTGACTTTAATCGATAAAGTTAAAGCCGCTCAATCTATAGATTCTAAGCTGATGAATGTGAAGAAGAAGGTTCAAGAAGGCGTTATTCTAAAAGCAAGAATCGACGAAGAGAGGAAAACTCAACTCTCAATTTTATTGGCCCATTTGAAATCCTCGATCAAGTAGGAACTATGGCCTATAGACTCGCTTTACCGCCAAGTATGTCGCGTGTTCATAACAATTTTCACGTATCGATGTTACGTAAATATGTGGACGACCCGAACCACATTATTGAATTAGAACTAGACGAGATAGCAGAAGATTCAACGTATGAGGGGATACATGTTAAAATCTTGGATAAGAATGATCATATTCAACACTCAAAGGTTATACCTCAAGAGTTAGAATCTAAACAAGGTATCCTCACCTCTTCAACAATTCAGGTATATACGTAAATTTCGAGGGCGAAATTTCATAAGGAGGGGAGATTGTAAGACCCCAAATTTTATGAAATGAAAGTTTTCAATTTTCTTATAATTATTATTCTATTTATTAAATGGTTAAATTGATAAAGGGTTAAAGTTAAGGATGATATGTGAAAATTTTTCAAAGTAAGCAAGTTGATATGAAATATTCTTTTTGTCGGGGAATATTCGTACGACGACACCATCATTGGTGGACCCCACAACGGAATAACTATCGGAGTTAGAAAATGACATAAATATCTTTTTATAAAATAACGACGAAAGTTTTACCGTTAAACTGTTGAAATACCCGATGGTAAAAGAACAGTAATACGCGTGGTTGCATAATAGCACACGATATTGATTATTGATGTTTACGTGAGAAGTCACTCAGTTATACTCAATTATTGCTACAGTTATTGCTACATAGTATCTCACGTTATTTGATTCAATTATTGAACAGTATCATCTGCATAATATTTTATATTTCTAAATCAATAATTGAGACGACAAAGTTATTCATATTATTATTTGCAATATTGACGATGTCTAGAAAGTTTTGTCGAGGAGAGGTTTGGTCACTTAATTGCGCGCCAATAGGGAGAAATCCTTATCGGAAAGCCCCCTTTTTCCTGAGAATGATCTGGTTGTTAAATATTGTGAGTTATAATATTAATGATGAATAATTGTTAATAGATTAAAAAGTGTTTATTGAGGATAAATGATTTATGGTAATTATTTATTCAATTTTTGATATAAATAGAGGAGTTTGTTACGATACGACCCCCCCCAAAAAAAAAAAAAAAAAAATAGGTATACATCACCCATTCTGAGTTGCCAAATACATGGTACAGAATACAAATACAAACTTAAATATACAACATGAGTTGTGAGTCTTAAAACAAATATTGTCTTCTAGACAGTATTCAAACTCAAAATAAGTCATCAATACATTTATTATCACATTATTTCACAGAATAGTGAGGACTACTAATGCAAATATCTGGACAGTCACTCCGTTCCCCGACTAGTCCCAGCTATATTCTCATTTCTTGAAGAGAACAATGAAAGCAAAGGGTGAGCTCAACTAGCCCAGTAAGAAATATTATGACTAAGATAATGCATAATAAATTATCGTTAGCCTTCAACAGTGTTAAAATGATAAAATTTAACAAACATCAAGTGTAACTGCAGCGGAACTAGCAATCCATTAGAAGAGTTAAGTAGAGCATGATATCTACTATCTTCTATGATTTAAAAAGGTTTTTCATCACTTTTATCGCTGAGACTCAACTTAATAAATAATTCACATCATCAAATCACCCCTGCACTACGGCCAAGGATATTTTTTAGTATCAGGACCACAAATTATCCATGCACTACGGGCCAAGGATATTTGTGTTTTCATCGATAGTCATGATCATGCCAACAACTTTCCATCAACGCACTACGGGCCAATGAGGACTTTTACCACATCATTTGTAACATTACGGTCATGATTATACCGAATAATCCTTGGTTATAATCATACCAAGTCCATCTATGCACTACTGCCACATATGACTTTCAACATAATATAAGCATGAGGATGATGACAATGATATAAGAATTCAATTAAAAGAAAGCGAAGGATAAATTTTTAAAGATTTATAATTTAATTTATCCAGAATTCAATAATATCTAAATTGTCAACAGGATACTGCTTTGTGGAGTAAAATTCAAGAATAATATTGAATCAAAAATAATTTGGACCGAAAAGAAACCAATTTTTGTCATGAATAGTACCCTGGGTGAATAGTACCCCGTGAATAGTAACTTTGAGAATAGTAACCCCGTGAATAGTACCCCGGTATGAAAAAGTTAAAATTTATCAAGAATGCTCAGAATAATATTTACATGAAAAGATACTGGATGAAGCGCAAAGATCAAAGATATTCTACTAATTTCATGGAGTATAGAAGCCAAAACTTCAACAAAATGAGTATAGAATTCGAAATCTGAAAAGAAATAATATTACTTACATACTACAAAGTATGGAAGAAAATATTATTTTAAGCGAATATTGAACAAAAATAACATCCCTTACGTTGTAAAGAAGAGTATTCCAATTGGTATAGCGGGGAAATTCTTGAAGAAAACTTTCACCATTTTCTACGCTTAAAGCTTTCTAAAACTCGAAAGAAATACGCTCAATATTATAGAAGAAGAATTCTCTGATTCTGGTGTGATTTTCAATTCTAACTAAGCATCCTATTTATAGAAGAATGAAAAGGATACTATTTGAAAATTTTAATCACAGACCAACAGTAATCTCGTATGATTTCAATTCACGGGCGCCTAAGAAAAAACTGATTTTTCATTTGTTACTATACAGGCACTATGCATAATAAAATATAATATATTCTATTTTTCATAAAAAACAAAACTAATAAAACAAAACATCGTTATCAACAGAAATCACCCGTGAAAACCAATTCTCCCCCTTGCTAATTTCATTTTTCAATACACGTGGGTCCCACATGTGGCCCCACCTTTATTAAATTAAATAACTTTCTATCAATTATTTTGAAAAATGGGTAAGTGGGGATCCAAATAATAAGCAAAATTTATAACAAGTACCTCATAAAAATCCCCTCAATATTTTTAACAACCTTTATTCATATTATTATAACTCGCAATATTAACAACCAGATCGTTCCAAGGAAAGAAGGGGCTTTTTGATAAGGATTTCTCCCTATTGGCGCGCAATTAGGCGACCAAACCTCTCCTCGATAGAACTTTCTAGACATTGTTAATTATGCAAATAATAATATGAGTAACTTGTCATCTCAATTATTGATTTAATAATATATAAAATGTTAACAATAATTGAATCAAATAACGTGAGATACTATGCAACAATTGCTGTAGCAATAATTGAGTAAAACTAAGTGACTTCTCACGTAAGCATCAATAATCAATACCGTGTGCTACTATACAACCACGCCAGACATCGCATTTCTTTTAACACCTAAGTTATTTCAACAAGCTTAATGATAAAACTTCCACCGTTATTTTCATAAAAGATATTTCGCCGCTTTCATTCGACGATAATAATTACGCTGTAGGGGTCCACCAAAGATTGTGCCATCGTACGAATATTCCCTATTAAAATGAATATTCCCCGACCAAACGAATATAATATAACAACTTGCGTGCTTTGCAAAATTTATAAATATTACCCACAACTAGAACATTATATCAAATTCACTCCTTAATATTCAAAAATGATATTTATAGAAAATTCATCTTTATTCATAAAAGTTGGGGTCTTAAAACCTCCCCTTTTTATGAAATTTTACCCTCGAAATTAGGGTACATACCTAGTATGACAAAGAGGTGAGGATACCTTGATTTCATAACAGATTCTAACTCCCAGGTCATTTCCTCAACATCGAGGTTTCTCCACAAAACTTTGACTTGAGGTATAACCTTGGAGCGTAAAATGTGTTACTTCTTATCCAAGATTTTAAAAGGAACCTCTTCATACGTTAAATCTTTCGCTATTTTGTCTAGTTCCAACTCAATAATGTGGTTCGGGTCTTACACATATTTACGTAACATGGATATGTGAAAAACGTTATGAACAAGAGACATACTTGGCGGTAAGGCGAGTTTATAGGCCACGATTCCTACTTGATCAAGGATTTCAAATGGACCAATGAATCGAGGATTGAGTTTTCCTCTCTTTCCAAATCTCGTAACTCCCTTCCATGGAGCAACACGTAACAACACATGATCTCCAATATTGAATTTCACGTCCTTTCGATGAAGATCAGCATAACTCTTTTGTCGATCTTGTGAGGTTTTTATACGTTGTCGGATCGTTTGAATCTTTTCCGTAGTCATACGTACCAACTCTGGTCCCAACAACGTTGCTTCACCAACCTCATCCCAGCATACTGGAGAACGACACTTGCGTCCATACAACGCCTCGAATGGAGCCATGCCAATACTTGCTTGATAACTGTTGTTGTAGGAAAACTCCACCAATACTTGATAACTTTCCCTTGAATTCAAGAACGCAGAGTCTTAATAAATCTTCAAGAGTTTGAATAGTCCTCTCTGACTGCCCATCCGTTTGAGGATGATATGCCGAACTAAATCGTAAATCTGTGCCCATAACTTTTTGCAAACTAACCCAAAATCTTGAAGTGAATCTTGGGTCTCGATCAGAAACTATGGATACTGGCATACCATGCAATCTTACAATCTCGTTTATGTACATACTGTTAGAGTTTATGCCCTAGAGGCCAATTATTTGATATAATTGCTTAACGTTTTGATATTATATTTGATTGAATAAATAAATAATTTTATTATGATTTTATTTACTGCGTAATATAATTGTTAACATAATAAAATTCCTTAGAATAGTAATACAAATTATATAGTTTCAAGTATGTGACTTGAACATGAGATTATAATTACAATTAGTATCATTGTTCTTAAATGTCCCTAGTCAAGTATCATTGTTGATGGGACAACAATGATGCATTGAGACTAGTATGTGGATCGATTGATGACCAAATCTCATTGGTCATAAATATATGAGATATTAAGTCAATGCATAGTACATGTTAGAGAAACGATGTCTTCGGATGTACCCCACCATGAGAATTCTATATGGAGCATTATGCGAAGTGTCATTAGCAATTCTCATAGTGACAATGATGTAATGGTCCTCCTCACCGAAATCGCTATATTACTACACGAGAATTTATGTACTTTGATATCATCAAATATCACCTTTAATAGGGTGGACTATAAAGGTGATTATTGGGTTCATCATGAATCGTGTGGGAAATATGAGTGATCTAGATGGAATTTAACCATCCTATATATTATGGGTGATATCCATAGGCCTCTTGATTGAGTATGACTATGAAATGCATGGCCATGCTCAAATAGTGATTTGTTTCATATAGTCTACTCATTGATCAAGAAAACTCAGATTAAATTATGAAGAGTATGACACATTCCATGACTCGAGTTTAATCTAGGATATTAAGGTGAAAATGATTAAATTACATTAAAACATTGGTTACGAAAAGGTTGCATCGAATCATCGATCTTATTATTACTTGGGTAGCAGTGATGCATTACTAGATGCCGCTCACTGCTTATAATTTTATAATATGATTTTAAAATTATTGCCAACGTAATAATAACCTATATAGGTCACACACATAAACGTTATTTAAAGGGAATTAATTTAAATTTTAAGGATTTAAATATATTAATATGATTAATAGTATTTAAATCATGAATTTAAATTAAAAGGATAATTTGTATATATGTATATTAATTAAGTAAGGCTTAATTAAGAGATATATATATATATAAATTCAATTTTATGAAATTAGGTTTTGATTTGATTAATTCCTTTTAACTACTATATATATGATATATAAAGCGACTACTTAGGGTTACATCATAATTAAAAACCCTAGCCGCTTCTTAGAGAAAGACTAGAGAGAAAAACAGCTTTAAAATCCATTCCTTTTGGTGGCTAATCTCGCAAGTCCTTCTTATTATTGTAATCGTTCGACGGTTCGTCTGCGCTGTCGTGTGGATATCGTGAGAGGCGCAATGGGTTTGTATTGCATTGGAGATTCGAGGCGCAGTCGGTTTTAGATTCTCATTTTTCATATTCGGTATAATCTCTAAACCTCTAAATTAATTGATTTTTCGCATGGATCCTGTTTTAGGGTTTCAGAAATTGCTTTAAAATTTTAATTTTCATTGCATGCGTTTACATCAAAACCAACAAAGGTATCGAGCTACTTGCAAAACAATTAATTCGAGATAACGTGTTTAATTGTTTTCGATATATATGATATGTGATGATACAATTTTACCTATTCAAATTGATTATATTGTTTTCGATATATATGATATATGATGATACAATTTTATCGAATCATTAATCGAGTATATGATATTCTCAATATCGACATATTCGTATTATGAATATCTGTAATAGATATGCATGTATATGATGTTCTGTTAATTGTATCTTATATGGCGTAATAACAGTATACAACTTATGTTCTAATTGGATTAGAAGTATATATGCAGATTCAGTTTAATATGATTAATTGAAATTGGACATATATGTTATATATAGTTTTCTTTATTTATATATAAATTGTTATGTGCTTATTGTGATATGCATGGTGCACAGTTATGGCCTTTTGACCCATAGGTTAGTGGTTTTTGGTTTTGAAATACGGCTTGAATGTCGTGCCTTTCTGTAAATTCTAATGTAATATTCTCTTCTCATCTAAATCCTCTCGAATGTAACTCGAGGTTTCTTTATGTCATGTAATAATCTGTAATCGATGAAGATGACAAGATGGAGAACACGATGGAAAGATGATGGTGGAGAGGAGGCACATGCATGATGAAGATTCAAGGAAGCTATTTATTTTAAGATCTTTTACCACCTTAGATTGACCTTCAATCTTTCATTAGCTTGAAAAGATTGACAGTGGATTGGGCCATAACTGTGACACATTTAATTTCGCACTTTATTTATGCTTGTATGTGATATGATATGATAAATAATGTGCATGTTTAATAAGATTAAAATTGGTGAGATCTATTTTTTTTTATAAAAAAAATCCCTCATTAAATTATTAAGTCTAAATCAGATGCCTTCCAATGAATAACACTCATCAAGACCTTGATCAATAGATGTAGGTTTGCCAAAGCAAAGTACCCTATTTATCTAGGTAAGATGCGATAGGATAATTGTGATATCCAAACTGTTAAAATCATTGGGTCCGACTTAACTAAGTTATCTCAATAGGATTGTGGACTTAGAGGCATAGAGTTTGGTAGGTACTATTAGATGGATTAGAAACAATTGTTGTTTACCAAACTATCCAGGAGTTATATATGATATAATTGACAAAGGGTTGTCTACCTAAATAATTGTGTTTTAAGAGATTAGCCAAAGCTAACTTAAGGCATATTGAAATATGGATCTTGGCTCACTAGAAAGATTTAATAGAAAATGCTTTCCGAATTAATGGTGAGGGCTATTAATTTGAATAAAATAGTGGGAGGTATATTTTGAATGTACTATTATCAATTACATAATATCAACTCTGCAATTTGACTTATTATTTTTTGCACTTATAAATTGTAGATATCAATGGCAAACAACAACAACACAAATAGTCTTTCATTACGATCAGTCCTTGAAAAGGACAAGCTGAGTGGAATTAATTTCCTTGACCACATAGAACTTGAGGATTGTCCTCAAACAAGAGCGCAAGCTTTATGTCCTTGATGGGCCCATTCCTGCGCAAAGACTAAATTTGTCGCACCACGCGTCGTGAGAGCATAATGCTTACAAGAAGCATCAAGATGATGCTCGACGCGTGAGTTGTATCATGCTAGCAACCATGAACGCAGAGCTTCGTAAGCAACATGAAGTTGATGGATGCTTATGAGAGATGATCGAGCATCTCAAGAAATTGTTCAAGGGCATGCTCGACAGAGAGGTATGATATGAAGCAAGGCGTTGTATCACCGCAAGATGGGTGAACATGATCCAGCTTGGTCCACATGTAACAAAATGATTGGGTATATTGAGTACCTTGATAGGTTGGGTTTTCCAATCACTCCTAAGCCCAAACTGATCTTGTTTTGCAATCTTTAAACAACAGCTACTCTCAATTTGTTATGAACTATCTTATGAATGAAATTGAGAAACCCCTTACTGAATTGTTGAGCATGTTAAGAACTGCCAAGAACAACATTAAAAAGTTAGGACCCGCTCCCATAATGATGGTGCAAAAGGGGAATGCTAAGGGAAATTGGAAAGGCAAGAAGAAGATAGGATCTAAATCTTTTGCCAAACACAATTCCAAAACCAAACAGGCTTTAAAACCTAAAGGTGGGGTGGCTAAAGAAGGTGAATGTCACTTCCTTGGAAAACCTGGACACTGGAAGAGGAACTGTCATGCTTATTTGGAAGAAGTGAAGAAAAGGAAAGGAAGTACGACTTCTGATTCAGGTATATATGTTATAAAAGTCAACTTGTCTACTTCTACATCATGGGTATTAGATACTGGATGTGGTTCTCATATTTGTGTTAATGTGTAGGGACTCCGAAGGAGTAGGACTTTGGCGAAAAGAGAGGTTGACCTACGAGTTGGGAATGGAGCAAAAGTTGTTGCACTGGCCGTAGGAACTTATCATTTATCTTTGCCCACTGGGCTCGTTTTAGAATTAGAAGATTGTTATTTTGTGCCTGCTTATTAGCAAAAACATTATTTCTGTTTCTTGTTTGGACAAGAAAGGTTTTTCATTTATAATAAAGAACAATTGTTGTTTGTTTTACTTAAATGATATTTGTTATGGTGTTGCACAATTGTTTAACGGTCTCTATATTCTTGATTTAGAAATGCCTATCTATAACATAAATACAAAACGATTTAAATCAAATGATTCAAATCGACATATCTCTCCATCATCGTTGCTTAGGCCATATAAATGAGAAACGCATATCCAAACTCCATAAAGATGGGTTCTTGGATTCATTTGATTTTGAATCATTTGAGAAATGCGAGTCTTGTTTATTAGGCAAGATGACTAAAGCCCCTTTCACTGGACACAGTGAACGGGCTAGCGATGTATTGGGACTTATACATATTGATGTATGTGGACCCATGAGTTCGTTAGCAAGAGGTAGGTTTAATTACTTCATTACATTTACTGACGACTTTAGTAGATATGGATATGTGTATCTTATGAGACACAAATCCTAATCCTTTGAAAAGTTCAAGGAATTCAAGAATGAAGTTCAAAACCAATTTGGCAAAAGCATAAAAGCCCTTCGATCCGATCGAGGAGGTGAATACTTAAGCCAAGACTTTGATGACCTTCTAAAGGAGTGTGGTATTATATCACAGCTCACTCCACCTGGAACACCACAATGGAATGGTGTATCTGAGAGGAGGAATCGAACCTTGTTGAACATGGTACGATCAATGATGAGTCATGCAGATCTTCCAATAAGCTTCTGGGGTCATGCCCTAAAGACAGCTGCATTCACACTTAACCTTGTTCCTATAAAGATGGTTCAGAAGACACCATATGAAATGTGGACTGGGAAACGTCCTAGTATGTCATTCATGAAGATTTGGGGTTGCGAGGCGTTCGTAAAACGTCTGGATTCTGACAAGCTCGGACCCAAATCTGACAAATGTAATTTTGTGGGATACCCAAAGGAAACAAAAGGGTATTATTTCTACAAACCTTCTGAGAACAAAGTGGTTGTTGCTCGAACTGGTATTTTTCTAGAAAGAGAATTTGTCTCTAAAGGAAACAGTGGGAGGAAAGTAGAACTCGAAGAAATTCGAGAACCACAAAATATCATTGAACCTGATCAAATTACACAAGGCATTCGTAGATCTGGTAGGACACGCCAAGAGCCTGAGAGATATTATGGATATCTTGTGACTCAAAACGGCGATGTGATGCTCATAGATCAAGATGAGCCTGCTTCCTACCAAGAAGCTATGAATGGACCAGATTCTGAGAAATGGCTTGAAGCCATGAAATCTGAGATGGACTCCATGTATACTAACCAAGTATGGACTCTGGTTGATCCACCCGAAGGGGTAAAAAACAATCGGTGCAAGTGGGTTTTCAAGAAGAAAACCGATACGGATGGTAATGTACAAACCTATAAAGGCCGATCGGTAGCAAAAGGTTTCAAACAAATTCAAGGTGTCGACTATGATGAAACCTTCTCTCCAAAGGCAATGGTTAAATCCATCGGATCTTACTTGCTATTGCAGCTCTTTATGATTACGAAATCGCGCGGATAGATGTCAAAACCGCTTTCCTTAATCTGGAATCTCCTTGAGGATGTGTATATGACACAACCTCGAGGGTTTTCTCACCCAAAGGATGCCGGAAAAGTATGTAAGTATGGCGATCCATTTATGGATTGAAGCAAGCCTCTCTGAGTTGGAATCTTCGATTTGATGAAGCAACAAAGAATTTGGCTTTATTAAAATGAAGATGAACCTTGTGTATATAAGAAGGTTAATGGGAGTCACATCAGTATTCCTAGTATTATATGTTGATGACATATTAATTATTGGGAATGACATTCCTTCCTTACAGTCAGTAAAAATATGGTTAGAAAATGTTTCTCCATGAAAGATTTGGGCGATGATGTCTTGCCTTACATTTTAGGTATCAAGATCTATAGAGATAGATCGAGAAAAAATGCTCGACTTAAGTCAAAGTACATATATATTGATAAAGTGTTGAAACAGTTCAAAGATGCAAGAGGCAAAAAGAGGAAACTTACCCGTGGCTCATGGTGTAAAGATCTCTAAGGCCCAATGTCCTAAATCACAAGATGATGAGGAGTGCATGAGAAAGATCCCTTATGCTTCGGCAATTGGATCTATCATGTATGCAATGATATGTACTGTCGTCCGGGATGTCTCGTATGCTTTGAGCATGACGAGCAGATACCAAATTTAATCCGGTGAAGGTCATCGACAAAGAATCCAAGAATATCCTCAAGTACCTGAAAAGGACTAAGGATTCGTTCTTGGTATATGGAGGTGAAGACGAACTTGCAGTAAAGGGTTACACAGATGCTAGTTTCCAAACTGACAATGATGACTAAAAGTCTCAGTCAGGTTTTGTGTTTTGCCTTAATGGTGGTACTGTTAGCTGGAAAAGTTTGAAGCAAGAGACAGTAGCTGATTCTACAACAGAGGCTGAGTATATTGCTGCTTCTAGTGCAACCAAGGAGGCTGTATAGATTAAAAAGTTCATCACTGAACTTGGTGTTGTTCCAACCATTGTTGATCCAGTTTCTCTATACTGTGATAATAATGGAGCCATTGCACAGGCTAAGGAACCCAGATCTCACCAACGATCCAAGCATATACTTAGGGGGTAGCATCTCATTCGTGAAATCATTGATAGAGGAGATGTACATATAGGAAGAGTGCCAACAGATGATAATATTGCAGATCCACTGACCAAGGCTTTGTCACAAAGAAGGCTAACGACTTGGTCACACTAGTTCCATGGGTATTAGATACATGAGTGATTGGCTCTAGTGCAAGTGGGAGACCATTAGAGTTTATGCCCTGAGAGGCCAATTATTTGATATAATTGCTTAACGTTTTGATATTATATTTGATTGAATAAATAAATAATTTTATTATGATTTTATTTACTGCGTAATATAATTGTTAACATAATAAAATTCCTTAGAATAGTAATACAAATTATATAGTTTCAAGTATGTGACTTGAACATGAGATTATAATTATAATTAGTATCATTGTTCTTAAATGTCCTTAGTCGAGTATCATTGTTGATGGGACAACAATGATGCATTGAGACTAAAGTATGTGGATCGATCGATGACCAAATCTCATTGGTCATAAATATATGAGATATTAAGTCAATGCATAGGTACATGTTAGAGAACGTATGTATCTTGGATGTAATCCACCATGAGAATTCTATATGGAGCATTATGCGAAGTGTCATTAGCAATTCTCATAGTGACAATGATGTAATGGTCCTCCGATCTGAAATCGCTATATTACTACACGAGAATTTATGTACTTTGATATCATCAAATGTCATAATAGGGTGGACTATAAAGGTGATTATTGGGTTCATCATGAATCGTGTGAGAAATATGAGTGATCTAGATGGAATTTAACCATCCTATATATTATGGGTGATATCCATAGGCCTCTTGATTGAGTATGACTATGAAATGCATGGCCATGCTCAAATAGTGATTTGTTTCATATAGTCTACTCATTGATCAAGAAAACTCAGATTAAATTATGAAAAGTATGACACATTCCATGACTCGAGTTTAATCTAGGAAATTAAGGTGAAAAGGATTAAATTACATTGAAACATTGGTTACGAAAAGGTTGCATCGAATCATCGATCTTATTATTACTTGGGTAGCAGTGATGCATTACTAGATGCCGCTCACTGTTTATAATTTTATAATATGATTTTAAAATTATTGCCAACGTAATAATAACCTATAGGGTCACACACATAGAACGTTATTTAAAAGGGAATTAATTTAAATTTTAAGGATTTAAATATATTAATATGATTAATAGTATTTAAATCACGAATTTAAATTAAAAGGATAATTTGTATATATGTATATTAATTAAGTAAGACTTAATTAAGAGATATATATATATAAATTCAGATTTTATGAAATTAGGTTTTGATTTGATTAATTCCTTTTAGCTACTATATATATGATATATAGCAGCTACTTAGGGTTACATCATAATTAAAAAACCCTAGCCGCTTTTAGAGAGAGACTAGAGAGAAAACAGTTTCAAAAAATCCATTCCTTTTGGTGGCTAGTACCGCAAGTCCTTCTTATTGCAAAATCGTTCGACCGGTTAGTGTGGCGTTAGGTGTGAATCTGTAGTAAGCGCAATCGGTTTGTATTAAGGTTGGAGATTCGAGGCACAGTCGGTTTCAGATTCTCGTTTTTCATATTCGGTATAATCTCTAAACCTCTGAATTAATTGATTTTTCGCATGGATCCTGTTTTAGGGTTTCAGAAATTGCTTTAAAATTTTAATTTCCGCTGTGCCTTTCTGTGCCGAAACCCAACACATACGAGCAAGACGTTCAAGTGTATAAGTTTCTCGTATAGGTAAGAAATGAGCAGACTTGGTCAATCTATCAACAATGACCCAAATTGCATCTATGCCTTGAAAAATCTTGGGAAGACTAGTAACGAAATCCATGGTAATGTGCTCCCACTTCTATTCTAGAATTTTAAGTGGTTGCAATGGACCTTTTGGCACTTGATGCTCCGACTTGACACGTTGACAAGTTAAACACTTTGGGATAAACTCTGCGATCTCTCTCTTCATATTGCTCCACCAAAATGTATGTCGAAGATCACGATACATTTTGGTACTCCCAGGATGGATTGCAAACATTGTGTTTTGCGCCTCCATCATGATTTTATACTTTAAATCAGGGTCATTAGGAACACAAAGTCTGGAGTTGACTCTAAGTATTCCTTCTTCATCGATTCTTGCTTCTGGGATAGCACCTTCTTGCACTTTCTTCTTCATACGCATCAGCTCCAGGTCTGTATCTTGAGCAACTTTAACTTTATCGATTAAAGTCGGCTCAACTCGTATATTTGTCATCATCACGTTATTCCCTAGAGTCTTTAACTCTATCTCCATCCTCTGCAAGTCATATAAAATGGGCCTTTGCGTTGACAATATCTCACTCGTACCCACATATGATCTTCTACTTAATGCGTCAGCTACCACATTCATTTTTCCAAGATGGTATTGAATGGTATGATCATAATTTTTCAACAGTTCAAGCCAACGTCATTGCTGCATGTTGAGTTCCTTTTGGGTGAAGAAATATTTAAGGCTTTTATGATCCGTATAGATCTCTACTTTCTCCCCATACAGGTAATGCCTCCAAATTTTAAGTGCAAAGACAACAGCTGCCAACTCTAGATCATGAGTAGGATAATTCTTCTCATATTCTTTGAGTTATCGAGAGGCATAGGCTATGACTTTCCCATGTTGCATGAGAACATATCCCAACCCTTTGACTGAAGCATCACTTTAGATGACAAATCCCTCCGAGCCAGATGGTATTGTCAGAACAAGTGTTGAAATGAGTCTCCTCTTGAATTCTTAAAAACTCTTCTCACATTCCTCGCTCTAACCGAATTTTTTATCTTTCCGAGTCAGTTGAGTTAATGAAGTAGCGATTCGATAAAATCCTTCCACGAATCTCCGATAATAACTAGCTAAGCCGAGAAAGCTACGTACTTCGGCCACTGACTTAGGTTGCTCCCAGCTTTGAATTGCTTCAATCTTCGCCGGGTCAACAGATATTCCATGATTTGATATCACGTGCCCAATAAATGCAACTTCCTTAAGCCAAAACTCGCATTTCTTCAACTTGGCATAAAGCTTATTTTCACAAAGCTTTTGGAGTATTAGCCTCAAGTGTTGCTCATGATCTTCACGCTTTTTGGAGTAAATGAGGATGTCATCAATAAAGATAACCACGAAATGATCCAAATATTCCTTGAATACTCGGTTCATCATATCCATGAAGGCCGCAGGAGCATTAGTCAATCCAAAAGACATGACTAGGAATTCGTAATGCCCGTACCGAGTTCTGAAAGCCGTCTTTGGAATGTCATCGGTTTTAATCTTCAATTGGTGATATCCGGAACATAGATCAATCTTTGAAAAGAATTTGGCACCTTACAACTGGTCAAACAGGTGATCAATGTGAGGCAACGGGTATCTATTTTTGACAGTGACATGGTTCAACTCCCGATAATCAATATAAAGTCGCATACTCCCATCTTTCTTCTTCACGAATAGAACAGGACCACCCCAAGGGGACGTACTAGGACGAATAAAACCGATGTCTAATCATTCCTGTAGTTGGGTTTTTAACTCCTTAAGTTCAATTGGAGCCATTCGATATGGGGCTTTGGAAATGGGTTTTGTACCGGGGTCAAGGTTGATACAAAATTCAAATTCACGCTCTAGGGGTAGGCCAGGAAGTTCTTCAGAGAATACGTCAGGAAATTTATTAACAATAGAAATATCATTCAAAACTGACGTATTTTTGTTTAAATCTGTGACATGAGCTAAGAAAGCTTGACATCTATTTTTCAATAAACGAATAGCTTTATGGCTTGAGATGACAGTGATTGATTTTAATGGTTTGGTCGCTTGAATTCGTATAATAGGTTGGTTAGGAATATGAAAGCTAACAACCTTACGAAAATAATCAATTTTTGCATGATGAGTAGTTAACCAATCAATCCCTAGAATTACGTCTAATGCAAGTATTTTTAAGGAAATAAGTTCGACAGGTAATGTGAGGGTACCAATTTGAACCAAATAAGACTTATAAAAAGTGGATGTAATGAAGGTTTCTCCCAATCGAGTTTCAACCGATAAGTCAAAGTCTAATTTCTCCGGAGTTAAATTTAAACGTTGAGCGTAAGTAGGAGAAATAAAAGAATGGGTAGAACCGGTATCAAATAAGGTATATACTTCACTAGAGTTTATGATAAGCTTACCCGTGATGACCTCGTTCGGGTTCCTTGCTTTCTGGGAGGTCACAACAAACGCTCTCCATTGAACTACTGGTTTTGACTTGTCTGGGATGGCATTTGGTGTCACCGTTCCAACTAGACTTGGCTTCCCTGTACGACAAAATGTAGCTAGGTGACCTTCTCTTCCATAATTGTAACATGTTTTGGACTGCTATGCAAAGTTTGGACTGATGAGTCCCTCCCCTCCGTATTTGAAGTATATGATAGGTAGTCGTTCTTCTTCCTTAACAACGGGTGTTGGTGCTGACGTCTTTCCATCATTGTTGAATCTCCTCTTCTTGAAATGTCCACTTTTACTGTCTTGGCCATGATTACCACTGAAGTGGTTACCATTTCTGGCATATTGATTCCCTCCACGTTTGTTGTCACCACTTCGATTACTGCTACCACTGGTATTATCATTTTGCTTGCTGCTTTCTCTTGGTTGGGTTGACTCGTTATCGCGCTCCAATAACTGAGCCCTATTTATAACATCTGAATACAAACATAGTTTGTGAGAAATTAGATATTGACGTATCTCGGGTTTCAAACCTCTTAGAAACATCCGCGTCATTCTCTCTTTATTATCAACCAAGTGGGACGCAAACCGAGACAACTCGGCAAACTTAGATTCGTACTGCGATACGGTCATATTGTTCTGCTCCAGCTTGATGAACTCTACCTCTTTCATGTGACAAATACTTTTGGGAAAGTACTTGTCGTTGAATAGTGCTTGGAACTTCTTCCAAGACATCTTCAGTATGGAAGGTTGGGTACGCTTTATAGATTCCCACCAGTAATCTGCCTCTCCTCGCAACATGAAGGTGGCAAAGGAAACCTTTTTCTCCTCGGAGCATCCCAAGACATCATATATCTTGGTGATCTGCTTTATCCACGTCTCGGCCTTAAGTGGTTTTGGCTCTCAAATAAACTCCGGTGGTCCCAGCTCCTTAAACTGCTTAGCGGTGACCGTCCGAGAGTTACTAGTATTTCCACCTGCATTTTGGATAGGAGTCTCTCTTGCCTGATGTTGTACGAATTGCAGAAAGCTCATAAACATTTCGTCGTTCGCCATTTGGTCGGTGTTGTTGTTCACCTGAGGATTATTGCCTTCTTGATGCACATTATTCTAGGTGTTGATCTGTGGTGACTCAACGGTCTCTTGTGTTCCATTGTTATTCTTAACATTCTCGGGTGTCATTTTCAAACACTGCCACAAAATAAGGGTTAATTAACATGCCATATATTATCCCTATATTCTGACCGACCATTTAAATACCAAATAAACTTAGGTAGGTTATACTTGCGAAGGAATTTTCCGTCTCTCCCCTCCTAGGTCTTGTCTCACATCTCAGACATGGATCATATCCCTAAGCTTTGATACCAACTGTAACGCCCCCAAAATAGGCATATATCACCCATTCTGAGTCGCCAAGTACATGGTACAGAATACAAATACAAACTTAAATATACAACATGAGCTGTGAGTCTTAATACAAATATTGTCTTCTAGACAGTATTCAAACTTAAAATAAGTCCTCAATACATTTATTATCATACTATTTCACAGAATAGTGAGGACTACTAATGCAAATATTTGGACCGTCACTCCGTTCCCCGACGAGTCCCAGCTATATTTTCATTTCCTGAAGAGAACAATGAAAGCAAAGAGTGAGCTCAACTAGCCCAGTAAGAAATATTATGACTAAGATAATGCAGGATAAATTATCGTTAGCCTTCAACAGTGTTAAACAGACAAAATATAACAAACATCAAGTTTAACTGCAGCGGAACCAGCAATCCATTAGAAGAGTTAAGTAGAGCATGATATCCACTATCTTCTATGACTTAAAAAGGGTTTTCATCAATTTTAATGCTGAGACTCAGCTTAATAAATAATCCACATCATCGAATCACCCCTACACTATGGCCAAGGATATTCTTTAGTATCACGACCACAAATTATCCATGCACTACGGGCCAAGGATATTCGTGTTTTCACCGATGGTCATGATCATGCCAACAACTGTCCATCAATGCACTACGGGCCAATGAGTACTTTTACCACATCATTTGTAACATTACGGTCATGATTATACCGAATAATCCCTGGTCATAATCATACCAAGTCCATCTATGCACTACGGCCACAGATGACTTTCAACATAATATAAGCATGAAGATGATGACAATGATTTAAGAATTCAATTAAAAGAGAGCGAATGATAAATTTTTAAAGATTTATAATTTAATTTATCAAGAATTCAATAATGTCCAAATTGTCAACATGATACTGCTTTGTGGAGTAAAATTTAAGAATAATATTGTATCAAAAATGATTTTGACCGAAAAGAAATCAATTTTTATCATGAATAGTACCCCGGGTGAATAGTAACTGAGTGAATAGTATCCCATGAATAGTAATCCTGTGAATAGCAACTTTAGGAATAGTAACCCCGTGAATAGTACCCCGGCATAAAAAAGTTAAAACTTATCAAGAATGCTCAGAATAATATTTCCATGAAAAGATACTGGATGAAGCGCAAATATCAAGAATATTCTACTAATTTCATGGAGTATAGAAGCCAAAACTTCAACAAAATGAGTATAGAATTCGAAATCTAAAACGAAATAATATTACTTACATACTACAGAGTATGGAAGAATATATTATTTCAAGCAAATATTGAACAAAAATAACATCCCTTACCTTGAAAAGAAGAGTATTCCAACTGGTATAGAGGGGATATTCTTGAAGAAAACTTTCACTATTTTCTACGCTCAAAGCTTTCTAAAACTCGAAAGAAATACTCTCAATATTATAGAAGAAGAATTCTTTGATTCTGGTGTGATTTTCAATTCTAACTAAGCATCCTATTTATAGGAGAATGGAAAAGATACTATTTGAAAATTTTAATCACGGAACAACAGTAATCTCGTATGATTTCAATTCACGGACGCCTAAGAAAAAAACTGAATTTTCATTTGTTACTATACAGGCACTATGCAAACATGCACTATGCATAATAAAATATAATATATTCTATTTTTCATAAAAAACAAAACTAATAAAACAAAACATCATTATCAACAGAAATCACCCGTGAAAACCAATTCTCCCCCCCCCCCTGCCAATTTCATTTTTCAACACACGTGGGCCCCACATGTGGCCCCACCTTTATTAAATTAAATAACTTTCTACCGATTATTTTGAAAAATAGATAAGTGGGGATCCAAATAAAAACCAAAATTTATAACAAATACCTCATAAAAATTCTCTCAATATTTTTAACAACCTTTATTCATATTATTATAACTCGCAATATTAACAACCAGATCGTTTCCAGGAAAGAGGAGGCATTTCAATAAGGATTTCTCCTTATTGGCGCGCAATTAGGTGACCAAACCTCTCCTCGACAGAACTTTCTAGACATTGTTAATTATGTAAATAATAATATGAATAACTTGTCATCTCAATTATTGATTTAATAATATATAAAATGTTAACAATAATTGAATCAAATAACGTGAGATATTATGCAGCAATTACTGTAGCAATAATTGAGTAAAACTGAGTGACTTCTCATGTAAGCATCAATAATAAATACCGAGTGCTACTATAAAACCACGCGTATTACTGTACTTTTAACACCGATTATTTCAACAGTTAACGGTAAAACTTCCGCCGTTATTTTCATAAAAAGATATTTCTGTCGTTTTCTTATTTCGACAATAATTACGTTGTGGGGTCCACTAATGATTGTGCCGTCGTGGGAATATTCCCTGTTAAAACGAATATTCCCCGACCAATCGAATATAATATAACAACTTGTGTACTTTGCAAAATTTATAAATATTACCCACAACTATAACATTATATCAAATTCACTCCTTAATAGTCAAAAATGATATTTATAGAAAATTCATCTTTATTCATAAAAGTTGGGGTCTTACATATGAGGTATTTGTTATAAGTTTGGCTTATTATTCCATGAGGAGATGTGCTAATTTTTCAGACAGTTGGTTGAAGTTATAATAGTAAATCAATATGGATCGTTGGTTGAAGATATAATATATAGTAAATCAATATGGACCGCTGGTGAAAAGTTATAATAGTAAATCAATATGGATCGCTGGTTTAAAGTAAACCAGTATGGACCGTTGCTATAAGTTTTAATAGTAAATCAATATGGACCATCCGTTTAAAATTAAATTAATCTGGGTCGTTCATGAATTAGTTACTATTCAGTCTTTTTTCCTATAAATAGAAGCTCATTCCTTCATTATTTCTTACGAATTCACTGAAATTCTAGAGAGAGAAACCATAGAGAGCAAGAAGAAGAGTATTATGCTACTACCTTACTTCAGTATTCAATCTTCTATTAAGGTAAGAGGTGTTATTTATTTCATATTCGCTTACGATATTATTTTTCGTATTCGTAAGGAATATTATCTTCGTTCAATATTCGTAAAGGATATTATTTGTTATATTCTTAACCGGTATTATTTCTTTCGTATTCATGAAGAGAGTTATTTTCTTTTAATACGCGTAAGGGTTGTTATTTCATTCTTTATTATTCTGTTGGAATAACCTATCTATGCGGACTACCACATCCATGGTGAAATCTTTTCGTTATTCCATTCTTTATTATTCTGTTGGAATAACCTATCTACGCGGACTACCGCATGCATGGTGAAATCTTTTGTTATTCCATTCTTTATTATTCTGTGGGAATAACATGTCTACGCGGACTACCGCATGCCTGGTGAATAACCCTTCGTATTCAATTGTTATTAAATTATGGAAATGATCTGTCTACGCGGACTACTGTATGACAGGTGAAAATCCATTTGCAGTTTCGTATATTATTTCTTTTCATATTCTTAAATCTCAACTTACTATGGTAAATATTACTTCTATAATTCCTGAAATTAGTGGCATATCCTTGAGTTTTGCGCTTCATCCACTATCGTTTCATTGGAATATTGATCTGAACTTTCTTATTAAATATCAATATTTTCACCCGGGTACTATTCACGGGTTACTATTCACTCGAATATTATTCACCCGAGGATTCGGGGTACTTTTCATACCGAGATACTATTCATGGGTTACTATTCACTCGAGTACTATTCACTTGGGTATTAATCACTCGGGCATTCAGGGCATTTTTCATGCCGAGGTACTATTCCCGAAGTATTATTCACATGGTACTATTCACGACAAAAATTGATTTCTTTTTTGTCCAAGATTATTTTTGATACATGAATATTATTATTGAATTTTACTCCACAAAGCAGTATCATGTTGACAATTTGGATATTTTTAAACTCTGGATAAATTTAAAGTCTTTAATATTTATCCTTGATCTCGTTTGATTGAATTCTTATATCATTATCATCATCCTCATGCTTATATTGCGATAAAGGTCATCTGTGGCTTACGTGCATAGATGTACTATTGATTGGTATGATTATGACCCGGGATTATTCGGTATAATCATGACCGTAATGTTACAAATGATGTGGTAAAAGTCATCATTGGCCCGTAGTGAATTGATGGACAGTTGTTGGTATAATTATAATCATTGATGATTACATGAATATCATTGTCCCGTAGTGCATGGATGATTCGATGATGTGGTTTATTTATTAAGCTGAGTTTCAGTGATAAAGTTGATGAAAAACTTTTTAAATCATAGAAGATATTAGATATCATGCTCTACTTGACTCTTCTAATGGATTGCTTGTTCCGCTGCAGTTAAACTTGATGTTTATTATATTTTATCAGTTTAACACTGTTGAAGGCTAACAATAATTTATTCTGCATTATCTTAGTCATAATATTTCTTACTGGGCTAGTCTTTTGTTTTCATTGTTCTCTTCAAGAAATGAGAACGTAGCCGGGACTAGTCGGGGAACAGAGTGACGGTTCGAGATGGTGGCTATAGTAGTCCTCACTATTTTATAAAATAGTGTGATAATAAATATAATGAGGACTTCATTTGAGTTTAAATACTGTCTATGAGACAATATTCGTGAAAAAACTCTAAACTACGCTGTTGTCATATTGTATAAAAGAAGTTTGTATTTGATTTATGTACCATGTATTTGGTGCCTCAGAATGGGTGACGTATATCTATTTTGGGGGCGTCACAACACCCTGACTAGTTCCCGCTATATTCTCGCCTCCTGAGAAGAAAAATGGAACAAAAAGGAAAAGGGTGAGCTAAACTAGCCCAGTATAGAATAATATGACTAAGATAATGTAGAACAAATTATCGTTAGCCTTTAATAAATCAGATAAAATATAATGGACAACAAGTTTTAGATCAATATTCGCAACGAAAATAACAATTCATTAGAAGAGTTAAGTAGAGAATGAAATCTTCTATCTTCTATGATTTAAAAGTCCATTATCAATATGTTATCATTGTAACATCAATCAATATACATCTTGAATCAAATATTCATCTTTGCACTACGGGGCAAATATATTCATTTGTATCATCAGTTGGTCATGTTCATTGTGACACCCCAAAATAGGTATACATCACCCATTCCGAGTCGCCAAATACATGGAACAGAAAACAACTACAACTTCATTATTACAATTGTCGTGCAAAATACGACAACACATATACTGTGAGTTTAAATACAAATATTATCTTCTAGAAAATATCCAAACTCAAATAAGTCCTCATTATAATTATTGATACACTATTTTACAAAATAGTGAGGACTGCTAAAACAACGGTCTGGACCCATCACTCCACACCCCAGACTAGTTCCCGCTATATTCTCGCCTCTTGAGAAGACAAATGGAACAAAAAGGAAAAGGGTGAGCTCAACTAGCGCAGTAAAGAATATTATGACTAAGATAATGTAGAACAAATTATCGTTAGCCTTCAATACATTAGATAAAATATAATGGACAACAAGTTTTAGATCAATATTCGCAGCGAAAAATAACAATTCATTAGAAGAGTAAAGTAGAGAATGAAGTCTACTTTCTTCTATGATTTAAAAGTCCATCATTAATATTTTATCCTTGTAACATCAATCAATATACATCTTGAATCAAATATTCATCTTTGCACTACAGGCCAAAGATATTCATTCGTATCCCCAGTTGGTCATGTTCATCTCAACACCTGTTCATCTTTGCACTACGGGCCAAATATATTCATCAGGTAATCATTCATCTTTGCATTACAGGCCAAAGATATTCAGTTATATCATCATTTAGAACCGAGGATGATGAAAAATATTTTAAAGAAACGAATCTAGTGAGATAAAAGAACAAAGATTAGGGATTCGTACTTTAGTTCATCCAAGTTTAAAAATACTCCATAATAATCAATTGTGGAGCAAAATTCAAGAATGAAGATCAAAACATGGATACAATCAAAAATAGTAACCATAATAGATAATTTGGACAAAGAAGAGAAAATTTTATTTTTTTGTGAATAGTGTCGTATTTGTGAATAGTGTCGTATACGTGAATAGTGACCCCGACACGAAAAGGTAGAATTTTCACAAGAAAAATCATACTTCGTGAATAGTGTCGTATTCGTGAATAGTGCCGTATACATGAATAGTGTTGTATACGTGAATAGTAACCTCGACATAAAAAGGTAAAAATTTCATAATAAAATTTATACCAATATTTCGGCATAATGATATTGAAATAAAAACATCATTTACGAAGAAAATAACATCCCTTACCTCAAAAGAATAATACTTCTGGCTGAAATATCGGATATAATGTCAAAGGAACTTGTGAGACCCCAAATTTTATGAATAAAGATTTAAATTTCTAAAAATATTTTTTTGAATATTATGGTGTCGATTTGATATAATGTTATAGTTGTGGGTTAATATTTATAAATTTTGGCAAACTAAGCAAGTGGTTATATAATATTCGATTGGTCGAGGAATATTCGTTTTAACAAGGAATATTCGTACAACGGCACAATCATTGGTGGACCCCACAACGGAAGTTACAAATGATAATTTGTGGTCGTGATACTAATGAATATCCTTGGTCGTAGTGCAGGGATGATGTGATTTATTTATTAAGATGAGTCTCAGTGATAAAAGTGATGAAAAACCTGTTAAATCATAGAAGATAGTAGATTTTATTCTCTACTTAACTCTTCTAATGGATTGCTTGTTCCGCTACAGTTAAACTTGATGTTTATTATATTTTATCAGTTTAACACTGTTGAAGGCTAATGATAATTTATTCTGCATTATCTTAGTCATAATATTTCTTACTAGGCAAGTTGAGCTCACCCTTTCTTTCACTGTTCTCTTTATGAAATGAGAACGTAGTCGGGACTAGTCGGGGAATGGAGTGACGGTCCAGATGATAGCATTAGTAGTCCTCACTATTCTATTAAATAGTGTAACAATAAATGTAATGAGGACTCCATTGAGTGTGGATATTGTCTAGATGACAATATTCTTATTAAAACTCTTAGATTATGTTTTGTCGTATTTTACACGACTGTTGTATAATTAAGTTGTATTTGAATTTTGTACCATGTATTTGGCGACTCAAGATGGGTGATGTATACCTATTTTGGGGGCGTCACATGTAAAATATGTTATATTATTAAATCAATAATTGAGACGGCAAAGTTATTCATATTATTATTTGCAATATTGACAATGTCTAGAAGTTCTGTTAAGGAGAGGTTTGGTCACCTAATTGTGCGCCAATAAGGAGAAATCTTTATCGAAAAGTCCCCTCTTTCCTGGGAACGACCTGTTTGTTAAATATTGTGAATTATAATATTAATGATGAATAAGTTCGTGTTGATTAAAGATGAAATTGATAGTTCCATTGTGTTGGAATTATTAGTGTTAGTGAAAATCGATATTTATTTCGATAATAATTGATGTCTGGAGGTTATATTAACCAATCGGGTAATTAACCGGATAAATAAGCAATTAATTGCTATTGATTCACATTATTATAACTATTTGTTCACATGTGTGCACTATTGATTCACATTCATTTACTATTAGGGGAGTTGGTGCAAGATTGATAATACTTGCATGACTAAGTTAAAAATGGAGGTATAGATGAAGGTACTATACTGTAATTATTTTTTCACATGTTTAAAACTATTGAGTCACATGATTTATTATTAATTCACATGATTTACTATTAGGAGAGGTGGTGCAAGTTTGATAATACTTGCAGGACTAAATTAAAAATGAAGGAAAATAGGAAGGTATTATACTGTAATATTTCGAGCCTTAAAATTTGCAATTATCGAAATTATATTTTCCTATAAATAGAAGCTCATTCTTCCTTCATTTTTCACCAATTCACTAAAGCTATAGAGCAATTATTATAGAGAGAAATTATAGATAGAAAGAAGAAGAGAAGCCTCACTATTCCAAATCCGATCTTCTTTTTTGAGGTAAGGGTATTATTTCTTTAGTATTCATGAAAAAGAGCTTATGTTATTCCATTCTTTATTATTATGTTGGAATAACTTTTACTTTATCTGCCAAGTACCACATACATGGTGAAATTCTTACATTATTCCATTCTTTATTATTCTTTTGGAATAACTTTTGTATGTGCTTGATCTATCGCATGCCTAGTGAATTCATTGTTATTCCATTTTTATTATTCATTTGGAATATCACATGCATGCGGATTACGCATGACTGGTTTCGTTCTTTATTATTACATTTGGAATATCACATGCATCTGTGCGGATTCGCGGCCCTAGTTCCATTTTTATTATTCGATGGAATAATGCATACATATGGATTACCGCATGAATGATCCTTCGTATTCATTCTTTATTAAATTGTGGAAATGATCTATCTACGTGGATTAACGCATGGTGGGTGAAAATCCATTTGCAGTTTCGTATATTCTATTATAGTCAGTTGGTTAAAGTTTTGGCTTCTATACTCCATGAAATTAGTAGAATATCCTAGATCTTTTCATCCAGTATTATACTTAGTTGGTTAAAGTTTTGGCTTCTATACTCAGTTTGCGCTTCATCCGGTATCTTTTCAAGAAAAGATTCGGGATATTCTACTAATTTCATGGAGTATAGAGAAGCCAAAACTTTAACCAACCGAGTATAATAGAATATATGAAACTGCAAATGGATTTTTGCTCGCCACGCAGAATCCACGCAGATGCATCATTTTCACAATTTAATAAGGAATGAATACAAAGGATCATTCACCATGCATGCAGTAATCCACATAGACATGTTATTCCAATGTAATGATAAAGAATGGAACCAGTCATGCTAACCTCAAGATGCATGTGATATTCCAATGTAATAATAAAGAATGGAACTGTGTCACGTGAATCCGCATGATAGATATTCTAACATAATAATAAAGAATGGAATAACAACAGAATTCACTGTGCATGCGATAGATCAAGACGCATACATGTTATTCCAAATGTAATAATAAATAATGGAATAATAGAACAATTTCACCATGTATGTCGATTGTGTAGAAAAGTATTCCAACATAATAATAAAGAATGGAATAACAACCCTTACGAGTATTGAAAGAAAATAACTCTCTTGTGAATACGAAAAATAATACCCTTACCTTAGTAGGAGATTGATAACGCAATAGTGTAGTAATGTATCACTCTTCTTCTTTCTCTTATTCTCTCTATACTATCTCTCTATAGCTTGAATGAATTGGTGAAAATAATGAAGAAATGAGCTTCTATTTATAGGCTTGGCAAAGTAAGGGTAAAATAGTCTTTTGGCCATAATTTATGACATTATCGATCATATTACATCATTACTTACCTCATCGTTCGATGACATCATCGCTTATCTCATCGTCTGATGACATCATCGCTTGCATCATAGGAATTCAAATTCAATTTGTTCTCTTCCACCTCCTTTTATTTTTATACCATGAATTTACTATAATAATGTTACCATTCAAATTATAAAAAAACGTACTATTATATAATCACATCATACTACTATAATGTAATATTATAATAATATATTTGAATGAATTATTTTATCTAAAAGATAAAATACCAACTTTCAACAAATGTCACATGCTAAAATTCCTCGGTTTAAATCCACTTGAATAAATATTTTCTTATCATATATATCAACAATTAATTATTCACAAATAATATTACAAAATTACAATATTGACAATCGTCGCTCCTAGGAAAGAGGGGGCTTTCCGATAAGGATTTCTTCCTATTGGCGCGCAATTAGGTGACCAAACCCCTTTCCTCGACAGAACTTTCTAGGCATTGTCAATAATGTAAATAATAATATTATTCAAATAATATGAATTATTGATTTGATAATTTGAAATACTGTGCAATGATAATTATTGAATCAATAATATAAAATATCAACGTAGCAATTATTGAATCAATAAAATAAAGTATTGAACAGTAATTACTGTAACAATTATTGAGTAGTGACTTCTTACGTAAGCATCAATAATCCAAGATATTGTACAATACCGTAGGCTACTATGCAACCACGCGTATTACTGTACTTTTACCACCGGGTATTTCAACAGTTAACGGTAAAACTTTCTCCGTTATTTTTATAAAAAGATAATTTTGTCGTTTTCTAACTCCGATAATAATTCTGTTGTGGGGTCCACCAATGATTTTGTCGTCGTACGAATATTCCCAGACAAAAAGAATATTTCCCGACCAAACGAATATTTTATAGCAACTTGCTTACTTTGTAAAATTTATAAATATTACCCACAACTATAACATTATAACAAATTCACACCTTAATATTCAAAAATGATATTTATAGAAAATTCATCTTTATTCATAAAAGTTAGGGTCTTACAACCTCCCTTCTTATGAAATTTAAGCGCCGAAATTAGGGTACATACCGGTATGTCAAGAGGTAAGGATACCTTGATTTCATTTCAGATTCTAACTCCCAGGTCGTTTCTTCAACATCGTGGTTTCTCCACAAAACTTTGACTTGAGGTATAACCTTGGAGCGTAAAATATGCTCCTTCTTATCAGGAACCTCTTCATACGTTAAATCTTTCGCTAATTCATCCGGTTCTAACCCAATAATGTGGTGTGGGTCTTTCACATATTTACGTAACATAGATATGTGAAAAATGTTATGAACACGAGACATACTACAGCGGTAAAAGCGAGTCTATAGCCACGATTCCTACTCGATCGAGGATTAAAAATGGGCCAATGAATCAAGGATTGAGCTTTCCTCTCTTTCCAAATCTCGTAACTCCTTTCCATGGAGCAACACGTAACAACACATGATCTCCAATATCGAATTCTACGTCCTTTCGATGAAGATCAGCATAACTCTTTTGTCGATCTTGTGAGGTTTTTATACGTTATCGGAGCGTTTGAATCTATTGCGTAGTCATACGTACCAACTCCGTTCCCAACAATGTTTCTTCACCCACCTCATCCCAGCATACTGGAGAACGACACTTTCTTCCATACAACCCCTCGAATGGAGCCATGCCAATACTTGTTTGATAACTGTTGTTGTAGGAAAACTCCACTAATGGTAAAAACTTGTCCCAACTTCTCTTGAAGTCAAGGACACAGAGTCTTAATAGATCTTCAAGAGTTTGAATAGTCCTCTCATTTGCCTCATCCGTCGAGGATGATATCTTAGAAGCTAAATCGTAAATCCGTGCCCATAGCTTTCTGTAAACTAACCCAAAATTGTGAAGTGAATCTTGGGTCTCGATCAAAAACTATGGATACTGGCATACCATGCAATCTTACAATCTCATTTATGTACATACGAGCAAGACGTTCAAGTGTATAAGTTTCTTGTATAGGTAAGAAATGAGCCGACTTGGTCAATCTATCAATAATGACCCAAATCGCATCTATGCCTTGAGAAACCTTGGGAAGACCGATAACGAAATCCATGGTAATGTGCTCCCACTTCCATTCTAGAATTTCAAGTGGTTGCAATGGACCTTTTGGTACTTGATGCTCCGCCTTAACTCGTTGACAAGTTACAAACCTTGAGATAAACTTCGCGATCTCTCTCTTCATATTGCTCCACCAAAATGTATGTTGAAGATCATGATACATTTTGGTACTCCCAAGATGGATTGCAAATGGTGTGTTTTGTGCCTCCATCATGATTTTATACTTTAAATCAAGGTCGTTAGGAACACAAAGTCTGTAGTTGACTCGAAGTATTCCTTTTTTATCGATTCTTGCTTCTTACATAGCACCTTCTTGCACTTTCTTCTTCATACGCATCAGCTCCAGGTCTATAGCTTGAGCAGCTTTAACTTTATCGATTAAAGTTGGTTCTACTCGTATATTCGCTATCATCACATGGGTCCCTGGAGTCTTTAACCCTATCTCCGTTGTAAGACCTTGAATTTTATGAAATAAAAGTATTCAATTTTTCTATTTAGTAATAGTTAAATTGATAAAAGTTTAAAAGTTATGGGTGAAATGTGCAAATTTTTCAAAATAAGCAAGTGGCTATAAAATACTTATTGCTGTCGGGGAATATTCATTTGGTCGTAGAGTATTCTTGTTGTCGGGGAATATTCGTACGACGGCACAGCCATTTGTGGGACCCATAACAGAATAATTATCGGATGAAGATAACGACAAGTTTGAGTTTTTATAAATAACTACGTAGTTATTCTGAATTAACCTTTGTTAGAATACCCGTGGTTAAAATACGATGTCGCGTCATTGCACAAAAGATAGCTACTCAGTATTGCACAAGATTTTTGAATTATTGATTATTACGTAAGAAGCACTACTCGATAATTGTTACGATAATTCTTTATCAATATTTTATTTTATTGGTTCAATAATTGCTTTGTGTTGATATTTTATATTATTGTTGTTTCAATAATTGTCATTGCACATTATTTTCCATTATCGATTAATAATTCATATTATTTGAATAATATTATTAGATAGCATTATTGGAAATGTCTAGAAAGTTCTCATCGATGAGAGGTTTGGTCACCTAATTGCATGCGCCAAGAGGGGAGAAATCCTTATTGAAAGCCCCTCTTTCACGGAACTACTGGTTGTCATAATTGTGATTCTATAATATTATTTGTGAATAATTAATTATTGATTTATATGATAAGGAAACATTTATTTGATGTGGATATAAATGATGGATTTATTTATGTGGTTATAAATGAAGGAATTAATGTTGAGGTATTTTATCGAAGATTTTGTCCGGATTGGAGGTATTAAAAGATCAAATCGGTGTTCTTACAAACTCTATTAAGTGAGAGTTATAATTTTTAATCCGACCGTTGGATCATTGTGATTTTTGGATATGTTATACATATATAAGTTGAGTATATGTCCACAAATTTAGAACCGTTAAAAATGAACGTATGATTTGTTATGAATTTTAAGAGGTGACTGGTTCAGAAATG
Organism: Panax quinquefolius; assembly: GCA_020205615.1. Lineage (NCBI taxonomy): Eukaryota > Viridiplantae > Streptophyta > Magnoliopsida > Apiales > Araliaceae > Panax > Panax quinquefolius. Next base: position 101,067,229 of record CM035166.1, on the reverse strand, counting down.
GTTGAAGTATCCGAATTTATCATTTTGGTGGAAAATTTTAGAATTGGTGGGCCCCACTTTTGGTTGGTGTTGAATACATGTGGGCTGCTATTTTTCTTCAAATATTGCTGGTCTTGATTAGCATGCGTAGAAGAAAGAATGAGAAATATTAATAGTTTATTAATTTAGTTTCCTTTGGCGTTCTAGCATTTTTCTATAAATAGACGCTTAAGTTAGAATTGAAAATCACACCAGAAATAAGTTTTCTCACTCTCTCTCTATATTTTCGAGCGTATTCTTGTGAGTATTTTGATACTTTGAGTGTTGCTATACGGTGCAAGTTCCTTCAGCACTATATCTAGTATTCCAGTCAGAAGTACTGTCTTTTTTAGGTAAAGGATTGTAAGGGATGTTATTTTCTTCATAATGATGTTATTATTTAAATATCATTATACCGAAATATTGGTATGGATTTTATTGTGGAATTTTTACCTTTTTGTGTCGGGGTTACTATTCACGTATACAGCACTATTCACGTATACGACACTATTCACGTATACGACACTATTTATGTATATGTCACTATTTACGTATATGGCATTATTTACGTATACGGTACTATGTACGAATACGGATTACTACTCACGAATAACTATTCACGAGTTACTATTCACGGATACTATTCACGACAAAATTGGTTTCTTTTCTTGACCAAATTATCGTTGAATTATGAATCTTACTCTTGAAATTAAATGCAGTTGTTGATCATATTGTTTTTATTATCATGTATAACATTTTTATAACTCTGGTGATGGAATTTCTCTTTGACTTGAGTGTAAAGATGGGTAGATTATTGGTATGATCGTGACTATGGGTTCTCTTTGGCCAGTAGTGCAAAGTTGAATTGTTAACTGGTATGATCATGGCCATTGAATTTATAATTGAATATCTTTAGCTTAAGTGCAAAGGTGAATTGATCAACATGCTTATAATTATTGTTTATATAAATTCTGAAACGATTATGTGACGCCCCCAAAATAGGTATACAACACCCATTCTGAGTAGCCAAATACATGGTACAGAAAGCAAACTACAACTTCAATAATACAATTGTCGTGCAAAATACGACATCACATACTGTGAGTTAAAATACAAATATTGTCTTCTAGACAAAATTCACACTCAAATAAGTCCTCATTACAATTATTCAAACCCTATTTTACAAAAATAGTGAGGACTACTAAAACATCTTTCTAGAACCATCACTCCATACCCGACTAGATCCTCGCTATGTTCTCACCTCCCCGAGAAGAAAAATGGAACAAAAAAAGGAAAAGGGTGAGCTCAACTAGCTCAAGAAAGAATATTATGACTAAGATAATATACAACAAATTATCATTAGTTTTCAACAGGAAAAAATCGATAAAATATAATGTAGCAACAAGTTTTAGATCAATAATCTGCGGCGTGAAACAACAATCTATTAGAAGAGTCAAGTAGAGAATGAGTTCTACTATCTTCTAAGATTTAAAAGTCCATCATCAATATTTTATCCTCAGAATAACAATCAATATACATCTTTAATCAATATTCATCTTTGCACCACACAGCCAAAGATATTCATTTTAGATATCACCGGTTATGTTCATCTCAACACTGCTCATCTTTGCACTACGGGCCAAAGATATTCATCGATTAATCATTCATCTTTGTACTACAGGGCCAAAGATATTCAAGAATATCATCATTTAGGACCGAGGATGATGAAAAATATTTTAAAGAAAATCTAATCTAGCGAGATGTAGGACAAATAGTAGGGATTAGTATAATGTTTATCCAAGATCAATAATACTTCATAAATACCAATTTTGAAGCGAAATTCAAAAATAAAGATCAAAACATGGATACAATCAAAGATAGTAACCATAATTGAAATCTTGGACAAAAAGAAGAAAATTTCATTTTTCTATGAATAGTCAGATATCGTGAATAGTAACCCCGACACAAAAAAGTTCCAAATTTGATAAAAACGTTCACCAATATTTCTAAGATAATGATATTGAAGAAAATAATATCATTTAAGAAAAAATAGCATCCCTTATCTCAAAATAACTGGTATTTTTGATCTAATATTTGGATAAAAAGTCAAGGAAACTTATAGACTAGAACAACAACTCTCAAAGTATATAAATACTCACTAAAATACGCCGACAAACATAGAGAGAGAGAGAAAACTTATTTACGGTGTGATTTTCAATTCTAACCTAAGCGCCTATTTATAGGAAAATCTTTGGAGCAATATAGAGACTAAAATAATAAAATATATTATTTATTTTCTTTCTTTAAGGTCTGCACCATCCTAGACTAGCCTCCACAATTGAAAAATCAATCCAAATGCATGTATTCAACAAAGGACACTAGTGGGGCCCACCTATTTTAATAAAAATTATTTTATTTTCCGAAACTTCAGTAATTCATAGAAAATAGCTCGTTTATCAGAAAAATACGAATTTTATGTCCATTCTACCTGAAATCGATTTCTCTACAACTTTGTAGCTTTGAGTTTTTCCAAATTCCAAACATAAAATATCTGAAATCCACAAACGGATGATTTTTAATACCTCTACACCGACAAAATACTGATAAAACACCTCAGTATTTTTTTCTTCATTTTTATCCACATAAAAATAAATATATCCATCTTTTATATCCACATAAAATAAATATTTCATTATCATATAAATCAATAATTAATTATTCACAAATAATATTACAGAATCACAATTATGACAACCAGTAGTTCCTCCTCCTGAAAGAGGGCTTTCAATAAGAATTTCTCCTTCATCGACGCCGCAATTAGGTGACCAAACCTCTCCTTGATGTAACTTTCTAGACATTGCCAATAATGTTATCTCATAATATTATTCAAATAATATGAATTATTGATCCGATAATGGGAAATCTTTGTGCGATGATAATTATTGAAAAAACAATAATATAAAATATCAACGCAGAAATTATTGAAACAATAAAATAAAATATTGAATAAAGAATTACCGTAATAATTATTGAGTAGTGCCTTCTTACGTAAGAATCAATAATTCATCAATACCGCATCCACGCGATTATTGTATTTTAACCACCGGGTATTCCAACAAAGTTAAATTGTAGAATAAATACGTAGTTATTTATAAAACTCAAACTTGTTGTTTTCTTCATCCGACAGCTTATTACATTTATGGGGCCCACAAATGATCATACTGCCGTATTTAATATTCCCAACAACAAGAATATTCCACGACCAAACGAATATTCCCCACAACAATGATTATTTTATAACCACTTTGCTTATTTTGCAAAATTTGCACATTTCACCCATAACCAAAGAATTATATCAAATTAATACCTTATTATTGACAATAATAATTAGAGAAAAATCGATTTTATTTATAATAAGTTGGGGTCTTACAAATTATATATTTCTTTGAGATATTAATATCTTTGGCCTGTAGTGCAAAGATGAATTATTGATGAATATCTTTGGCCTGTAGTGCAAAGATGACCTGTTGTTGAATATCTTTGGCCCGTAGTGCAAAGATGAATTTATTAGTATGATTATGAACATGAACTGTGATTTGGTATAACCATGATCTTTGATGTTTAAGGTAAAGACATGTGATGAAAATTATCTTTGTCCTGAGTGCGAAGAGGAATTTAGAACCACAATTTTGATTATGAGTTATTCACATGATTGTGGACAGGAACTGTTGATTAATGTTACAGGGATAAAACATTATTGGTGGACTTTTAACATGGAGACTTTATGCTCTATTTGACTCTTCTAATGGATTGCTCGTTCCACTGCAACTATGGTTGAAAAGTTTTATCATCTACCATATGTTCTAAATCTCTGATTTATTATTGGCGAAGGCTATTGATAATTTATTTATCTTTAGTCATGATATTCTTTCTTTGGGGTCAGGTCAGTTTTACCTTTTGCTTCACAATTCCTTTCGTGTAATAAAAGTGTAGTCATTTGGAGTTGGGGGTAACAGGGAATAGAATGATTGGTCTCTAGCGGTGGAAGTTCTTCCTAAACAGTATAGAAAAGTGTGTTGTATTTTATACATCATTTAGTAGTTATATTTGGTGAAACAAATAGGGTGAGGTGAACCCAACATTGGAAGGGTGTTTTGCCACTATCATACAAGATGTCTAATGACATACAACCTCGTGTTATCATAAGACACGGTTGTGCGCATCCACTTGCTGAGTATATCTACGAGCATTACCTATATGATCTTGGAGTTTATTTGAAATATAATTTTCAATTTGAGACAATGGAGATAGTTATATGTTAAGAGAAGACTCGCCATTGGAAAGAACATGATAGTAATCTTCTCGTTTTTCTTTGGGGTCTATTGGGTCAACCAAGGATAATTCTGTGGACATATGATATCTATCATAACCTAAACGCATGGCCTCCCATGTACAAAGGTTTCCTTGTAATAAAGTTGTAGTTATTTTCTGTACCATGTATTTGGTGACTCAGAATAGGTTGGATGGATTGGACCTATTTTGGGGGCGTCACATCCATCCTTTGCAAGTCATATAAAATGGGCATTTGAGTTGACAATATCGCACTCGTACCCGCATATGATCTTCTACTCAATGCGCGCGACTCTTACGTTAAACTACCGGATGGTATTGAATAGTATGATCATAATCTTTCAGCAGTTCAAGCCAACGTCGTTGCCGCATGTTGAGTTCCTTTTGAGTGAAGAAATATTTGAGGCTTTCATGATCAGTAAAGATCTCTACTTTCTCCCCATACAGGTAATGCCTCCAGATTTTAAGTGCGAAAACGACAGCTGCCAACTCTAGATCATGAGTAGGATGATTCCTCTCATATTATTTGAGTTTTCGCGAGGCATAGGCTATGACTTTCCCATGTTGCATGAGAACACATCCTAAACCCTTGCCTGAAGCATCACTGTAGATGACATATCCCTCCGTACCAGATGGTATTGTTAGAATAAGTGCTGAAATGAGTCTCCTCTTGAGTTCTTGAAAACTCTTCTCATATTCCACGCTCCAACCGAATTTTGTATCATTCCGAGTCAGATGAGTTAATGGAGTAGCGATTCGAGAAAACCCTTCTATGAATCTCTGATAATAACCAGCTAAGCCGAGAAAGCTACGTACTTCGGTCACTGATTTAGGTTGCTCCCAGCTTTGAATAACTTCAATCTTTATCGGGTCAACAGATATTCCATGACTTGATACTACGTGCCCAAGGAATGCTACTTCCTCAAGCCAGAACTCGCATTTCTTCAACTTGGCATAAAGCTTGTTTTCACGAAGCTTTTGGAGTATCAGCCTCATGTGTTGCTTTCATGATCTTCACTTTTTTGGAATATATGAGGATGTCATCAATAAAGACGACCACAAAGTGATCCAAATATTCCTTGAATACTCGGTTCATCATATCCATGAAGGCAATAGGAGCATTAGTCAATCCAAAAGACATGACTAAGAATTCATAATGCCCGTACTGAGTTCTGAAGGCAGTCTTTGGAATATCCTCAATTTTAACCTTCGGCTGATGATATCCAGAACGAAGATCGATCTTTGAAAAGAATTGTGCTCCTTGCAACTGGTCAAATAGGTCATCAATTTGAGGTAACGGATACCTATTCCCGGTAGTCCATACAAAGTCGCATACTCCCATCTTTCTTCTTCACGAATAGAACAGGAGCACCCCAAGGGGACGTACTAGGACGAATGAAACCAATGTCTAACAATTCCTGCAATTGGGTCTTTAACTCCTGAAGTTCAATTGGAGCCATTCGATATGGGGATTTGGAAATGGGTTTTGTACCGGGTTCAAGGTCGATACAAAATTCAATTTCACGCTCTGGGGTAGGCCAGGAAGTTCTTCAGGGAATATGTGACGCCCCCAAAATTAGGTATACATCACCCATCTTGGGTCATCAGATACATGGTACAAAATTCAAATACAACTTACTAATACAACTGCTGCAGTATGCAATACGACAAAACATAACTGTGAGTTTGAATACAATTATTGTCTACTAGAGATTATACAAACTCAAAAACGAGTCCACATTACAATTATTAACACACTATTTCACGTAATAATGAGGACTACTAATGCTATCCTTCGGACCGCCACTCGCTCCCCGACTAATCCTCGCTATGTTCTCATTTCACGAAGAGAATAAAGGAAAGAAAGGGTGAGCTCAACTAGCCCAAAGAAGAAATATTATGACTAAGATAATGCGAGAATAAATTATCGTTAGCCTTCAACAAATGTTAAACCGATAAAATATAACAACATCAAGTTTAACTACAATAAACAAGCAATCCATTAAAAGAGTAAAGTAGAGAATAAAATCTACTATCTTTTATGATTTAAAAGGTTTTTCATGACTTTTATCACCGGGACTCAAATTTTAATAAATAATCCACATCATCGAATCACCCATGCACTACTGACGAGGATATTCTTTAGTATCACGACCACAAATTATCCATGCACTACGACCAAGGACATTCGTGTATTCATTAATGGTCATGATCATGCCAACAACTCGTCCATCAATGCACTACAGGTGCCAATGATAACTTTTACCACATCATTTGTAACATTACTACCATGATTACACCAATAATCCTCGGTCATAATCATACCAACTCCATCGATGCACTACAGTGCCACAGATGACTTTAAACATAATATAAACATGAGGATGATGACAATGATATAAGAATTCAATAAAACAAGTTCAAGAATTAATTTATCCAGAACTAATAATGTCCAAATTGTCAATACGATCTCGCTTTGTAGAGTAAAATTCAAGAATGATCGAAGAATTTTCCATGAAAAGATCTCGGATGAAGCCTTAAATATCAAGGATATTCTACTAATTTCATGGAGTATAGAATTCAAAATTTTAACCAACTAAGTATAATAAAGAATGGAATAACAAAAGAAATCACCATGCATGCGGTATTTGCCCATAGATAGGTTATTCTAACGTAATAATAATAATGTAACGTGTCGTAAAATTTGCAATCGGCGGTGATGTTCCAACAGAATAATAAAGATTTTTTAACCAAGTCCTGTAAATACACATGCATGTGATGTTCCAACGTAATAATAATAAAGACGGAACCATTCCGTGTAAAAAACACGCATGTGATGTTCCAATGTAATAATAATAAAGATTTTACCAGTCCAATGTAAAACACACACATGTGATGTTCCAAATGTAATAATAGAAGAATGTCACCAAGTATAGGTAAACCGCATATACAAAAGTTATTCCAATGTATAATAAGCAATGGAATAACAATGCTTCTCTTCATGAATAAGAAAGAATAACACCCCTTACATTAGTAGTAGATTGAATACTTGCGGTAGTGTAGTAGTAATGTATACTCTTCTTCTTTCTCTCTTATTCTCTATACTTTCTCTCTCTATAGCTTGAATGAATTAAGTGAAAAATAATGAAGCACTAGGCCTCTATTTATAGAAGATTTCTAGCTTAGCACTTGAAATGTGAAAAGGCAAGTGGCTTGACGACTGGTGATGTAAAAAGAAAAGTGGTTTGATGCCTGTAATGTGAAACGACAATTGGTTCGACGCCTGTAATATGAAACGGCAAGTGGTTTGATGTCGGTTAAAGGTAGTTACTATTGACGAAGGCAATTACTATTGACGAAGAGAATCTTAAATGATGACATATGGGCCCCCCATAAAATAACCAAACTTACCTCAAACGTCTCATAATAGACTCTTTATATACATCAAGGATTGGATAAATATTACCATAAATCATTTTATTTTTAATCAACACATATTTAATCTTTCAACAATTATTAATCATTTATAACTTGTCGTCTCAATTATTGATTTAATAATATAACATATTATACTGATGATACTTGACAATAATTGAGTCGATAATATAAGAGATATGATGCAAAGAATTCTTCAGATCAATAATTCAAGATAGTCGAGTGACTTCTCACGTAAGCATCAATAATCAATACTGTGTCTACTATGCAACCACGCCAGACATCGTATTTTTTACTACTAAGGGTAGTTCAACAGCTTTTAATTCAGTAACACCTCCGCCAAGTTATTTTCATAAAGTATTTTTGTCATTTTCTCAATCCGACAATAATTCCGTTGTAGGGGTCCACTAATGATTGTCTTGGTCGTCATTTAATATTCCCTGACAAAAAGAATATTCTCTGACCAAACGAATATTTTATAACAACTTGCTTACTTTGCAAAATTTATAAATATTTCCCACAACTATAACATTATATCAAATTTACTCCATAATATTCAAAAATAATATTTATAGAAAATTCATCTTTATTTATAAAAGTTGGGGTCTTACAACCTCCCCTTCTTATGAAATTTCGCCCTCGAAATTAGGGTACGTACATGGTATGTCGAAGAGGTAAGGATACATTGATTTCATTTCAGATTCTAACTACCAAGTCATTTCCTCAACATCGTGATTTCTCCACAAAACTTTGACTTGAGGTATAACCTTGGAGTGTAGAATATGTTCCTTCTTATCCAAGATTTAAATAGGAATCTCTTCATACGTCAAATCTTCCGATATTTCATCCAGTTCTAACTCAATAATGTGGTTCGGGTCTTTAACATATTTACGTAACATGGATATGTGAAAATGTTATGAACACGAGACATACTTGTGAAGCGAGTCTATAGTCTATACCACGCACGCCTACTCGATCGAGGATTAAAATGGGCCGATGAATCGAGGATTGAGTTTTCTCTCTTTTCCAAATCTCGTAACTCCTTTCCATGGAGCAACACGCAACAACACATGATCTCGCTATATCGATTTCCACATCCTTTCGATGAAGATCAAGATAACTCTTTAATCGATCTTGTGAGGTTTTTATACGTTGTTTGATCGTTTGAATCTTTTCCGTAGTCATACGTACCAACTCCGGTCCCAACAACGTTGCTTTACCCACCTCATCCCAGCATACTGGAGAATGACACTTTCTTCCATACAACGCTTCGAATGGAGTCATGCCAATACTTGCTTGATAACTGTTGTTGTAGGTAAGAACTTGTCCCAACTTCCCTTGAAATCAAGGACATAGAGTCTTAATAGATCTTCAAGAGTTTGAATAGTCCTCTCCGATCGTCTCGTCCGTCTCGAGGATGATATGCTTAGCTAAATCGTAAGTCTGTGCCCATAGCTTTTTGCAAACTAACCCAAAATTGTGAAGTGAATCTTGGGTCTCGATCGTAAACTATGGATACTTAGGCATACCATGCGATCTTACAATCTCGTTTATGTACATACGAGCAAGACTTTCAAGTGTATAAGTTTCTCGTATCGGTAAGAAATGAGCAAACTTGGTCAATATATCAACAATGACCCAAATCGCATCTATGCCTTAAGAAACCTTAGGAAGACCGGTAACGAAATCTATGGTAATGTGCTCCCACTTTCATTCTGGAATTTCAAGTGGTTGCAATGGATCTTTTGGTACTTGATGCTCCGCTTTAACTCGTTGACAAGTTAGACACCTTAAGATAAACAACGCTATCTCTCTCTTCATATTGCTCCACCAAAATGTATGATTTAATATCATGATACATTTTGGTACTCTCCTGTGATGGATTGCAAACGGTGTGTTGTCGCCTCCATCATGATTTTATACTTTAAATCAGGGTCGTTAGGAACACAAAGTCTGGAGTTGACTCAAAGTATTCCTTCTTCATCGATTCTTGCTTCCGGCATATCACCTTCTTGCACTTTCTTCCTCATATGCTTCAGCTCCAGGTCTGTAACTTAAGCAGCTTTAACTTTATCGATTAAAGTAGGTTCTACTCGTATATTCGCCATCATCATATGGGTCCCTGGAGTCTTTAACTCTATCTCCATCCTTTGCAAGTCACACAAAATGGGCCTCATACGACAATATCGTACTCGTGCTTGCATATGATCTTCTACTCAACGCGTCGCCTACCACGTTCGCTTTTCCAGGATGGTATTGGATGGTATGATCATAATCTTTCAACAGTTCAAGCCAACGTCGTTATCGCATGTTGAGTTCCTTTTGAGTAAAGAATTATTTGAGGCTTTTATGATCCGTAAAGATCTCCACCTTCTCCCCATACAAGTAATGCCTCCAAATCTTTAGTGCGAAGATAACAGCTGCCAACTCTAGATCATGAGTAGGATAATTCCTCTCATATTCTTTGAGTTGTCTTGAGGCATATGATATGACTTTTCCATGTTGCATGAGAACATATCCCAACCCTTTGCCCGAAGCATCACTGTAGATGACAAATCCCTCCGAGCCAGATGATATTGTCAGAACAGGTGCCGAAATGAGTCTCCTCTTGAGTTCTTGAAAACTCTTCTCACATTCTTCGCTCTAACCAAACTTTGTATCTTTCCGAGTCAGCTGAGTCAATGGAGTAGCGATTCGAGAAAATCCTTCAACGAATCTCTGATAATAACCAGCTAAACCGAGAAAGCTACGTACTTCGGTCACTGATTTAGGTTGCTCCCAGCTTTGAATTGCTTCAATCTTTGTTGGGTCAACAGATATTCCATGACTTAATACTACGTGCCTAAGGAATGCTACTTCCTCAAGCCAGAATTCGCATTTCTTCAACTTGGAATAAAGCTTGTATTCACGAAGCTTTTGGAGTGTCAGCCTCAAGTGTTGCTCATGATCTTCACGGCTTTTGGAATAAATAAGGATGTCATCAATAAAGACGACCACAAAGTGATCCAAATATTCCTTGAATACTCGGTTCATCATATCCATGAAGGCAGCAGGAGCATTAGTCAATCCAAAGGACGTGACTAGGAATTCATAATGCCCGTACCGAGTTCTGAAAGCCATCTTTGGAATGTCATCGGTTCTAATCTTCAATTGATGATATCCGGAACGAAGATCAATCTTTGAAAAGAATTTGGCTCCTTGCAACTTGTCAAACAGGTCATCAATACGTGGCAATGGATACCTATTTTTGATGGTGACATGATTCAACTCCCGATAATCAATACAAAGTGGCATACTCCCATCTTTCTTCTTCACGAATAGAACAGGAGCACCCCAAGGAGAAGTACTAGGACGAATAAAGCCAATGTCTAACAATTCCTGCAGTTGGGTCTTTAACTCTTGAAGTTCAATAGGAGCCATTCGATATGGGGCTTTGGAAATGGGTTTTATACCGGGTTCAAGGTCGATACAAAATTCAATTTCACTCTCGGGGTAGGCGGGAAGTTCTTCTGGAATACTGGCGGAAATTTATTAACAATAGAAATATCGCTCAAAACCGGCGTATTTTTTGTTTAAATCAGTGACATGAGCTAAGAAAGCTTGACATCCGCTTTTCAATAAACGAATAGCTTTATGGCTTGAGATGACCGTGATTGATTTTAATGGTTTGGTCGCTTGAATTCGCATAATAGGTTGATTAGGAATCAAAGCTAACAACCTTATGGAAACAATCAATTTTGCATGATGAGTAGTTAACCAATCAATCCCTAGAATCACGCCAAATGCAAGTATTTTCAATGAAATAAGATCTACGAATAATGTGAGGGTACCGATTTGAACCAAACAAGACTTATAAACAAAGTGGATATAATGAAGGTTTCTTCCAACGGAGTTTCCACAGATAAGTCAAAGTCTAATTTCTTCAAGTCAAATTTAATCGATTAAGCAAAAGTAGGAGAAATAAAAGAATGGGTAGAACCGGATCAAATAAAGTATAGATTTCATTAGAGTTTATGATAAGCTTACTCGTGATGACCTCATTCGGGTTCCTTACTTTACGGGAGGTCACAACAAACGCCTCCCATGCACTCTACCGGTTGACTTTTTCTCGACTACTTTGTGCCTCCATCCTAGCTTGAATTTGTCTTCTATGAATGACAAAATCGGGCTAAGTGACCTTCTCTTCCATAATTATAACATGCTTTGACTGACATCGCGCAGCTTTGACCGATGTGCCCTCCCTCGCATTTGAAACATATGATAGGTGGTCGCTTCTCCTTCCTTAACGACAGTCTTTGGTGATGACGCTTTCCATCATTGTTGAATCTCCTCTTCTTGAAATGTCCATTCTTATTGTTTTGGCCTCGATTACCACCGGTGGATACCATTTCGGCCCGTTGATTTCTACACGCTTGTTGTCACCGCTCGATGACTTCTCTCACCGGTATTATCATTTTGCCACCGCTTCTCTTTTAGTTATTGACTCGTTATCGTGCTCCACTAACTGAGCCCTATTTACAACATCTGAATATAAACACAGTTTTTGAGAAATAAGATGTTGACGTATCTCCGGCTTCAAACCTCTTAAAAACATCCGTGTCATTCTCTCTTCATTATCCACCATGTGGGACGCAAACCGGGATAACTACGCAAATTTAGCCTCATATTGCGACACGATAATATTGTTTTGTTCCAACTTGATAAACTCCACCTCCTTCATGTGACGAATACTTTCGGGAAAGTATTTGTCGTTGAACAGCTCTTGGAACTTCTCCCAACACATCTTCAGTACGGCAGGTTGAGTACGTTTTATCGATTCCCACCAGTAATCTGCCTCTACGTGCAACATAAAGGCGGCAAAGGGAACCTTTTGTTCCTCGGAGCATCCCAAGACATCAAATATCTTGGTGATCTGCTTTATCCATGCTTCCGCCATAAGTGGCTTTGGCTCTCCCTTAAACTCCGGTGGTCCTAGCTCCTTGAACTGTTTAGCGGTGACCGCCCGAGAGTTTCCAGTGTTTCCACCTGCATTTTGGACAAGAGCCGCTCTCGCTTTCTTCATTGCGTGAATTGATAAAGCCCTAAACATTTGATCATTCATCATTTGGTCAAGGTTGTTGTTTTTGCATGAGGATTGTCGCCTTCCTCAATCACATTATCCTCGATTATTGATATGTGGTGAATCAACGATCTTTGTGCTCCATTGCTATTCTCAACATTCTCGGATGTCATTTTCAGACATCGCCACAAAACAAAGGTTAATTGACATGTAACATATTATCCCTAAATTCGATGACCAATTAAATATCACATAAACTTAGGTAGGTCATATTAGCGAAGGAATTCCCGCCTCTCCCTCCTAGTACTATTCTCACATCTTAGCTGTGGATCATATCCTTAAGCTCGATACCAATCGTGAAGCCCCCCAAAATTAGGTATACATCACCCATCTTGGGTCGTTAGATACATGGTACAAAATTCAAATACAACTTACTAATACAACTGTCGTGGTATAATACGACAAAACATAACCGTGAGTTTGAATACAATTATTGTCTACTAGAGATTATACAAACTCAAAAGGAGTCCTCATTACAATTATTAACACACTATTTCACGAAAAGTGAGGACTACTAATGCTATCCTCCGGACCATCACTCGCTTCCCGACTAGTCCTCTCGCTATGTTCTCATTTCACGAAGAGAACGGTGAAAGAAAGGGTGAGCTCAACTAGCCCAAGAAGAAATATTATGACTAAGATAATGCGTAATAAATTATCGTTAGCCTTCAACAATGTTAAACCGATAAAATATAACAAAGATCAAGTTTAATCATAGCTGATAAACAAGCAATCCATTAAAAGAGTCAAGTAGAGAAAAATCTACTATCTTTTTTATGATTTAAAAGGTTTTTCATGACTTTTATCATTGGGACTCAACAATAAATAATCCACATCATCGAATCACCCATGCACTACTTACCAAGGATATTCTTTAGTATCACGACCACAAATTATCCATACAACAACCAGAGGGACATTCGTGTATTCATTAATGGTCATGATCATGCCAACAACTATACATCAATGCACTACGGCCAATGATAACTTTTACCACATCATTTGTAACATTACTACCATGATTACAATCAATAATCCCTCGGTCATAATCATACCAAGTCCATCTATGCACTTCAGGCCACGTAGATGACTTTCAACATAATATAAACATGAGGATGATGACAATGATATAAGAATTCAATAAAACAAGTTCAAGAATTAATTTATCCGTAAACTAATAATGTCCAAATTGTCAACATGATACTACTTTGTAGAGTAAAATTCAAGAATGATCGGAAAGAATATTTCCATGAAAAGATCTTTGGATGAAGCACAAATATTAAGGATATTCTACTAATTTCATGGAGTATAGAAGTCAAAACTTTAACCAACCGAGTATAATAAAGAATGGAATAACAAAAGAAATCACCATGCATGCGATTGCATGTGATGCAGTTATTCCAACGTAAATAATAATAACGGAACCAAAGTCGGACAAAATTTTGCCAAGCAGGATGTTCCAACAGAATAATAAAAAAGAGCAGAACCGAGTTTGCGTGTAAAACACACGCATGTGATGTTCCAACGAAAAATAATAAAGATTTTAACCAGTCCGGTGTAAAACACACGCATGTGATGTTCCAATGTAATAATAAAAAGATTTTACCCAGTCCTGTAAAAACACGTATACGATGTTCCAATGTAATAATAGAATAATGTCACCAAGTATAGGTAAATCACAGATACAAGTTATTCCAATGTAATAATAAGCAATGGAATAACAACAGCTTCTCTTCATGAATAAGAAAGAATAACACCCCTTACATTAGTAGTAGATTGAATATTTAATAGTGTAGTAAATGAATCATTTTCTTTTTCTCTCTTATTCTCTATATACTTTCTCTCTATACCTTGAATGAATTAAGTGAAAAATAATGAAGCACTAGGCCTCTATTTATAGAAGATTTCTAGCTTAGCACTTGAAATGTGAAAAGGCAAGTGGCTTGACGACTGGTGATGTGAAAAGAAAAGTGGTTTGACGCCTGTAATGTGAAACGACAATTGGTTCGATGCCTGTAATATGAAACGGCAAGTGGTTTGACGTCTGGTAAAGGTAGTTATTATTGACGAAGGTAATTACTATTGACAAAGGTAATTACTATTGACGAAAAGACTCTTAGATGATGACATATGGGCCCCCCATAAAATAACCAAACTTACCACAAATGTCTCATAATAGACTCTTTATATACATCAAGGATTGATAAATATTACCATAAATAATTTTATTTTTAATCAACACATATTTAATCTTTCAACAATTATTAATCATTTATAACTTGTCGTCTCAATTATTGATTTAATAATATAACATATTATACAAATGATAATCTTGTGACAATAATTGAATCAATAATATAAGAGATATGATGCAAAGAATTATCAGAGTAATAATTGAGTATAAATTGAGTGACTTCTCACGTAAGCATCAATAATCAATACTGTAAGACCCCAAAATTATTAATAAATGAAATTTATTTTCCTCTATTTATTATTTTGAAATAGTAAGGGTCGATTTGATTAATGTGGATAGTTATGGGTAAAATACGCAAATATTTGAATAAGCAAGTGGTTATAAAATATTCATTATTGTTTTGAATATTCGTTTGGTCGTGGAATATTCGTGATCGTTTGGGAATATTAAATGCATTGACTTGCGCAGCTATCTTTGTGGGCCCCATAACTGGAAAGCGATTGGATGAAGAAAACGACAAATATAAGTTGTTTATAAATAACTAGCGTTATTATTCAAGTTAATATCTTGTTGGAATACCCGGTGGTTAAAACACACTAATCTGCGTTGTTGAACAAGAAGACACTCAGTATTGCACCAATTATTGATTATTACGTAAGAAGGCACTACTCAATAATTGTTATAGTAATTACTGCTCAAATATTTTATTTTATTGATTCAATAATTCTTTGCATTGATATTTTATATTGTCATTGTTTCAATAAATTGTCATTACACGATATTTTCCATTATCTGAGACAATAATTCATATTATCTGAATAATATTATTGGATAATATTATTGGCAATGTCTAGAAAGTTCGCCTCTAAGGAGAGGTTTGGTCACCTAATTGCGCACCAAGAAGGAGAGATCCTTATTGAAAGCCCCTCTTCCTGAACCGCACGGTCATCAATATTGTGATTCTCGTAATATTATTTGTGAATAATTAATTATTGATTTATATGATGAGGAAAATATTGATTTTATGTGGATATAGATGGAGAAAATTTTAATGTGACAATTGTTGAAAATTAATATTTTATCTTTTCCGATAAAATAATTCATTTAAATATATTATTTTAATAATATATTAACTATGGATATTTTTTATAATGAATGTGGGATATATGAGTATATGAGGAGGAAGAGTATTTTTGTGGCATTAAATGATTAACACATGTTTTGTGTGTCGGTGGATCCCATTTCTTGACTGAAATTTGATTATAGCTTGTAAAATCGTCCGTTTGTGGATTTCGGTCAATTTCTGTTTGGAATTTGGAAAAACTTTCTTCGGTAAAGTTGTAGAGAATTGAATTTCCTATAAAAAGTCGCGAGATTCGAATTTTTTGATAAAAGAGCTATTTATTGTGAATTATTTAAGTTTCGGTATATCGGGTGTGAATTGATTTTTGGAGTTTAAATTATTTTTGTTAGAAAAACATTTTTTGTATTTTTTTGGACATCATTAACATGTGTGGCTGGTGTTTTTGACCAAAAGGTGGGCTAAGGAAAAATTGTATAATTATATTAATATTATATTCAATTTTCTGCTTTGGTGTTCTAAGCATTTTCCTATAAATAGGGTGCTTAGGTTAGAATTGAAAATCACACCAGAAACTGAAGTTTTCTCTCTCTATATTATCGAGCGTATTCTTGTGAGTATTTTGAGTATACTTTGAGTATTGCTATACTGATGCGAGTTCAAGTCATAGCTTATATCCTGTTTCAACTAGAAGTATCTTTGTCTTTTCGAGGTAAGGATGTTATTTTATTTGAAAATGATATTATTTCTTCAATATCATTATCTTGAAATATTGGTTGGAAATTTTTATCAAATTTGGAACTTTTTCATGTATGGGGTTACTATTCATGAGTTACTATTCACGAGTTACTATTCATGAGTTACTATTCACGAAGTTACTATATATGAAGTTACTATTCACGAGTTACTATTCACGAAGTACTATTCATGAAGTGTGAAGATGTTTTTTTATGAAATTTCTATCTTTTGGTGTCTGAGTTACTATTCACGTGATACTGCCTTTATTCACGATACGACACTATTCACGAATACTGCACTATTCAATTTAAAAATAAAATTTCTTCTTTTGTCCAAAATATCTATTCGGATACTAGCTTTGATTGTATCCATGTTTTGATCATTCATGAATTTTACTTGATATGATTATTTATGAAGTATTTTTGAACTCGGATTGTTTATAAATACGAATCCATAATACTTGTTCTTTTGTTTCAATTTGGATTCGCTTTCTTTAAAATATTTTCATCGCCCCTCGGTCCTAAATGATGATGTTCTTCAATATCTTTGGCCCAGTAGTGTAAAAAGAAGGTTGATTTTCTTATGAATATCTTTGGCCCAGTAGTGCAAAGATGAACAAGTGTTGAGATGAACATACGATCGATCGATGAATATCTTTGACCTTTAGTGCAAAGATGAACAGGTGTTGAGATGAACATGACCAACTGATGAATATCTTTGTCTTGTAGTGCAAAGATGAATATTTGATTCCAGATGTATATTGATTGATGTTACAGGGATAAAATATCGACGATGAACTTTTAAATTCATATATAGAAGATAGTAGTTTGCATTCTCTACTTAACTCTTCTAATGAATTATTATTTCATTGCGAATATTGATTTAAAATTTGTTGTCTATTGTATTCTATTAGATTTTTCCCTCATTGAAGACTAACGATAATTTGTTGTATATTATCTTAGTCATAATATTCTTTACTTGGGCTAGTTGAGCTCACCCTTTTTCTTGTTGTTCCATTTTTCTTCTCGGAGGCGAGAATGTAGCAGTACTAGCTTGGGGGTATGGAATGAAGGTTCTGAGAGAGTTGTTTAGTAGTCCTCACCATTTTTGTAAAATAATGTATCAATAATTATGATGGGGATTTATTTGCGTGTGGATATTGTCTAGATGGCAATATCTCGTATTTAAACTCACGAGTTATATATTGTAATAATAAAGTTGTAGTTATTTACGCACCATGTATTTGGCGACTCGTAATGGGTTGGATGGAATGGACTTATTTTGGGGCGCCACAAATACTGTGTGCTACTACTATGCAACCACGCATATTACTATACTTTTACTACCGGGTAGTTCAACAGCTTTTAATTGAGTAACACCTCCGCCAAGTTATTTTCATAAAAAAATATTTTTGTCGCTTTCTCAATCCGAATAATAATTCCGATTATGGGGTCCACCAATGATTGTCTTGGTCGTATCGAATATTCCTGCACAAAAAGAATATTCCCCACCAAACGAATATTTTATAACAACTTGCTTACTTTGCAAAATTTATAAATATTACCCACAACTATAACATTATATCAAATTTACTCCATAATATTCAAAAATAATATTTATAGAAAATTCATCTTTATTTATAAAAGTTGGGGTCTTATGAATCGTCCGGAAATTTATTAACGTATTTTTGTTTAAATCAGTGACATGAGCTAAGAAAGCTTGACATCCGCTTTTCAATAAACGAATAGCTTTATGGCTTGAGATGACAATGATTGATTTTAATGGTTTGGTTGCTTGAATTCGCATAATAGGTTGGTTAGAATATGAAAGCTAACAACCTTACGAAAACAATCTATTTTTGCATGATGAGTAGTTAACCAATCAATCCTTTAATCATCACGCCAAATGTAAGTATTTTCAATGAAATAAGATCGACATGTAATGTGAGGGTACCAATTTGAACCAAACAAGACTTATAAACAATTGGATGTAATGAAGATTTCTCCCAACGAGTTTCCACAGATAAGTCAAAGTCTAATTTCTACTGAGTCAAATTTAATCGTTGAGCGCAAAGTAGAGAAATAAAAGAATGGGTAGAACCCAGATCAAATAAGGTATAGACTTCGCCAGAGTTTATGATAAGTTTACCCATGATGACCTCGTTCGGGTTCCTTGCTTTCGGGAGGTCACAACAAACGCCTCCCTTGAACTACATCGGTTTTGACTTATTCGAATGGTATTTCGTGTCACCGCTCCAACCGGATTTGTCTTGATTGCGCACACAAAATCGCCTAGGTGACCTTCTCTTCCATAATTATAACACGCTTTGATGGCATCGCGCTTTGACCGATATATCCTCCCCTCTGCTTTTGAAGGATATGATAGGTGGTCGTTCTTCTTCCTTAACAACGGGTGCTGGTGATGACGTCTTTCCATCATTGTTGAATCTCCTCTTCTTGAAATGTCCACTTTTATTATCTTGGCCATGATTACCACCGAAGTGGTTACTATTTCTGGTATGTTGATTCCCTCCACGTTTGTTATCACCGCTTCAATGATTGCTACCACTAGTATTATCATTTTGCCGGCTGCTTTCTCTTGGTTGGGTTGACTCATTATCGCGCTCCAATAACTGAGCCTTATTTACAACATCTGAATACAAACACAGTTTATGAGAAATTAGATATTGACGTATCTCGGGTTTCAAACCTCTTAGAAACATCCGCGTCATTCTTTCCTCATTATCAACCAAGTGAGACACAAACCGGGACAACTTGGCAAACTTAGCTTCGTACTGTAACACGATCATATTGTTCTGCTCCAACTTGATGAACTCTACCTCTTTCATGTGATGAATACTTTCGGGAAAGTACTTGTCGTTCAATAATTCTTGGAACTTCTCCCAAGACATCTTCAGTGCGGCAGGTTGAGTACGCTTTACTTATTCTCACCAGTAATCTGCCTCTCCTCGCAACATAAAGGTGGCAAAGGGAACCTTTTTCTCCTTGGAGCATCCCAAGACATCAAATATCTTGGTGATCTGCTATATCCACGCTTCCGCCTTAAGTGGTTTTGGCTTTCCAATAAACTCCGGTGGTCCCAGCTCCTTGAACTATTTAGCGGTGACCGTCCAAGAGTTTCCAGTGTTTCTACCAACATTTTAGACAGGAGCCGCTCTCGTCTGATTTTGCATGAATTGCATAAAGCCTCTGAACATTCCATTGTTCATCATTTGGTCAGTGTTGTTGTTTTTGAGGGATTATCGCCTTCCTGATGCATTATCCTGATTATTGATCTGTGGAGACTCAACGGTCTCCTGTGCTCCATTGATATTCTCAACATTCTCGGATGTCATTTTCAAATACTGCCACAAAACAAGGGTTAATTGACATGCAACATATTATCCCTATACTCTGACCGACCAATTAAATACTAAATAAACTTAGGTAGATCATACTAGCGAAGGAATTCCCAGTCTCTCCCCTCCTAGTTCTTGTCTCACATCTCAGCCAGGGATTATATCCCTAAGCTTTGATACCAACTGTGACGCCCCCAAAATAGGTATACATCACCCATCTTTAGTCGCCAATACATGGTACAAAATTCAAATACAACTTAATAATACAACTGTCGTGTAGAATACGACAAGACATAACTGGGAGTTTTAATACGAATATTGTCTTCTAGACAGTATTCAACTCAAATGGAGTCCTCAATACAATTATTATCACACTATTTCATAGAATAATGAGGACTACTAATGCTATCATCTGGACCGTCACTCCGTTCCCTGACTAGTCCCGGCTACGTTCTCATTTCCTGAAGAGAACAATGAAAGCAAAAGGGTGAGCTCAACTAGCCCAATAAGAAATATTATGACTAAGATAATGCAGAATAATTTATCGTTAGCCTTCAACAGTATTGAACTGATAAATATAACAAACATCAAGTTTAACTGCAGCGGAATAAGCAATCCATTAGAAGAGTCAAGTAGAGAATAAAATCTACTATCTTCTTTGATTTAAACGATTTTTCATCACTTTTATCACTGAGACTTAGCTTAATAAATAATCCACATCATCCCTGCACTACGGCCAAGGATATTCATTAGTATCACGACCACAAATTATCCATGCACTACGGCCAAGGATATTCGTGTTTTCATCAATGGTCATGATCATACCAACAACTGTCCATCAATGCACTACGGCCAATGGGACTTTTACCACATCATTTGTAACATTACTACCATGATTATTATACCGAATAATCCTCGGTCATAATCATACCAAGTCCATCTATGCACTACAGGCCACAGATGACTTTCAACATATTATAAACATGAGGATGGTGACAATGATATAAGAATTCAATAAAAAAAGTTCAAGGATAAATTTGTATAGATTTATATTTTAATTTATCCAGAAATCAATAACGTCCAAATTATCAACATGATACAGTTTTGTGGAGTAAAATTCAAGAATGCTCAGAAGAATATTTCCATGAAAAGATACTGGATAAAGCGCAAATATCCAGGATATTCTACTAATTTCATGGAGTATAGAAGCTAAAACTTTAACCAACTGAGTATAATAGAATATATGAAACTGCAAATGGATTTTTGCCCACCATGTGGTAATCCACGTAGACAGATCATTTCCACAATTTAATAAGGAATGAATACGAATGATCATTCACCATGCATGCGGTAATCCACATGTATGTGTTATTCCAATATAATGATAAAGAATTGAACCAGTGTCGCGTAACACTTGCATGACATGCATGTGATATTCCAATGTAATAATAAAGAATGGAACCGTAATGCGTAATCCGCATGCATGCATGTGATATTCCAATGTAATAATAAAGAATGGAATAACAACAAAATTCACGTACGCGATAGATCAAGACAGAAAAGTTATTCCAATGTAATAATAAAGAATGGAATAATGTAAGAATTTCACCATATATGCGGACATCGCATGTATAAAAGTTATTCCAACATAATAATAAATAATGGAATAACAACCCTTACGAGTATTGAAAAAAATAACTCTCTTCATGAATACGAAAGAATAATACCCTTTACCTTAGTAGAGATTGATATCGCAATATAGTGTAATGAATGTAATACTCTTCTTCTTTCTCTCTTATTATCTCTATACTTTCTCTCTCTATAGCTTGAATGAATTGGTGATAAATAATGAAGAAATGAGCTTCTATTTATAGGCTTGGCAAAGTAAGGGTAAAATAGTCTTTTTGCCATAATTTATGACATCATCGCTGACATCATCGATCATATTAGATCATTGTTGTGACGCCCCCAAAACAGGAATACATCACCTATTCTGAGTCGCCAAATACATGGTACAGAATACAAATACAATCTTAAATATACAACATGAGCTGTGAGTTTGAATACAAATATTGTTTACTAGAGAGTATACAAACTCAAAAGGAGTCCTCATTACTATTATTATTATTAATCGTTTCACGTAATAGTGAGGACTACTAATGCAAATATCTAGGACCATCCCTCTATTCCCCGATTAGTCCCAAATTTCGCTTCTCATTTCAAGAGAATAAAGGAAAGAAAGGGTGAGCTCAACTAGCCCAGTAAGAAATATTATGACTAAGATAATGCAGAATAAATTATCATTAGCCTTCAACAGTATAACAACTGTTAGAATATAATAGACAACAAGTTTTAGATCAAAAACTGCAGCGGAATAAACAATCCATTAGAAGAGTTAAGTAAAATATAAAATTTACTATCTTTTATGATTTAAAAAGTTTTTCACCAACTTTATCGCTGAGACTCAGCTTAGTAAATAATCCACATCATTAACTCATCCCTGCGCTACAGGCCAAAGATATTTTAGTATCACGACCATGAATTATCCATGCACTACAGGCCAAAGATAATCGTGTTTTCATCAACGGTCCTGATCATGCCATAAAACAATTCATCTTTACACCCTTGGCCGAAGAGTATCCATAGCCATAATCATACCAAAAACTGTCCATCAATGCACTACGGGCCAATGAGGACTTTTACCACATCATTTGTAACATTACTACCATGATTACAATCAATAATCCTCAGTCATAATCATACCAAGTCCATCTATGCACTACAGCCACGTATTGACTTTCGACAAAATATAAACATGAGGATGATGACAATGATATAAGAATTCAATAAAACAAGTTCAAGAATTAATTTATCCAGAAACTAATAATGTCCAAATTGTCAACATGATACTGCTTTGTAGAGTAAAATTCAAGAATGCTCAAAAGAATATTTCCATGAAAAGATACTGGATGAAACGCAAATATCAAGGATATTCCACAAATTTCGTGGAGTATAGAAGTCAAAACTTTAACCAACTGAGTATAATAAAGAATGGAATAACAAAAGAAATCACCATGTATGCGGTACTTTGCATGACAAGTTATTCCAACGTAATACTAAATAACGGAACCAGTGTCGTGCAAAATTCATACCGGCAGATGTTCCAATGTAATAATAATAAAGAATGAAATAACAATGAAATCACCATGCATGCGGTTACTTAGCATGTATAAAGGTTATTCCAATGTAATACTAATAAGATGACGAGAATCGAATCCGTCCAGAAACGCATACGCATGATGGATATTCCAATAGAATAATAAAGACGGAATAATAGAAGAATGTCACCAAGTATAGGGTAGCCCGCGTATATAGGTTATTCCAACAGAATAATAAAGAATGGAATAACAGAAGTTCTCTTCATGAATACAAAAGAAATAATACTCCCTACGAGTACAACAATTAATATTCCCTACCTTAAAAAAAACTGGATACTGGAATAGTGAGGTAGCAGACTTCTCTTCTTCTTTCTCTCTATAATAATTGCTCTAAAGCTTTTGTGAATTGGTGAGAAATGAAGGAAGAAAGAGCTTCTATTTATAGGAAAATATAATTTCGATAATTGCACATTTTGGGGCTCGAAATATTACAGTATAATACCTTCCTCTTTTTCTTCATTTTTAATTTAGTCCTGCAAGTATTATCAAACTTGCACCAACTCCCCTAATAGTAAATAATGTGAATCAATAGTAAATCATGTGACTCAATAGTTCTAATCATGTGATAAAAATAATTACAACATAGTACCTCCATCTATACCTCTATTTTTAACTTAGTCATGCAAGTATTATCAATTTTGCACCAACTCCCCTAATAGTACAAGAATGTGATTCAATAGTACACACATGTGAACAAATAGTTATATAAACATGTGAATTAGTAGCAATTAATTGCTCATTTATCCGATAAATTACCCAATTTATCAATATAACCCCCAGACATCAATTATCATCAGAATAGATGTCGATTTTCACTAACACAAACAATTCCAACATAATGAAACTATTTTTATCAACAATATAAATTTTGAAATTTCGAAGTTTGACTTTTCCTGAAAAAGTCAATTGTTGACTTTTTGACCAAATAGTGAATCCCGGAAAATTTTGTGTTTATAGACTATTTTTACTAATTTCATCGTTTCGGACTCAAATATCACGTCTGCGTCTCCAAATTCAACTCCGAACACAACTTCAATTTTAATAACATTCATCATTAATATTATAACTCACAATATTTAACAACCGTGTCGCTCCTGTGAAAAAGGGGGCTCCGATAAGGATTTCTCTTTATCATGCCGCAATTAGGTGACCAAACCTCTCCTTGATGTAACTTCTAGACATCATCAATATTGCAAATAATAATATGAATAACTTTGTCGCCTCAATCATTGATTAATAATATATCATATTATGCATGATAATCTTAATAATAATTGAATCAATAATATGAAAGATATGATGCAAAGAATTATCGTAGCAATAATTGAGTATAACTGAGTGACTTCTCACGTAAGCATCAATAATCAATACCGTGTGCTACTATGCAACCACGCGTATTAATGTACTTTTAACACCGGGTGTTTCAACAGTTAACGGTAAAGCTTCCGCCGTTATTTTCATAAAGTATTTTTGTCGTTTTCTTAATCCGATAATAATTCCGTTACGAGGTTCACCAATGATTGTACCGTCGTACGGATATTCCCCGACAAAAAGAATATTCCCCGACCAATCGAATATTATATAACAACTTGCGTACTTTACAAAATTTATAAATATAACCCACAATTATAACATTATATCAAATCCACACCATAATATTTAAAAAAAATATTTTGAGAAAATTAAATATTTATTCATAAAATTTGGGGTCTCACAATTGCTTACCTCATCGTCCGATGACATCATCGCTTACCTCATCGTCCGATGACATCATCGCTTACATCATAGGAATTTAAATTCAATTTGTTCTCTTCCACCTCCTTTTACTTTTATACCATGAATTTACTATAATAATGCTACTATTCAAATTATAAAAAACGTACTATTATATAATCACATCATACTGCTATATTGTAATATTATAATAATATATTTGAATGAAATATTTTATCGGAAAAGATAAAATACCAACTTTCAACAAATGTCACATACTAAAAATTCCTCAGTTTAAATCCACTTCGAATAAATATTTTCTTATCATATATATCAACAATTAATTATTCACAAATAATATTACAAAATTACAATATTGATAACCAGGTCGTTCCCAGGAAAGAGGGGGCTTTCCGATAAGGATTTCTCCCTATTGGCGTGCAATTAGGTGACCAAACCCATTTCCTCGACAGAACTTTCTAGACATTATCAATAATGTAAATAATAATATTATTCAAATAATATGAATTATTGATTTGATAATTTGAAATATTGTGCAATGACAATTATTGAATCAATAATATAAAATATCAACGTAACAATTATTGAATCAATAAAATAAAGTATTGAACAGTAATTACTGTAACAATTATTGAGTAGTGACTTCTTACGTAAGCATCAATAATCCAAGATACTGTTCAATACCGTGTGTTACTATGCGACCACGTGTATTACTGTACTTTTACCACCGGGTATTTCAACAGTTAACGGTAAAACTTTCGCCATTATTTTATAAAAAGATAATTTTGTCGTTTTTTAACTCCGACATTAATTATGTTGTGGGGTCCACCAATGATTTTGTCGTCGTACGAATATTTCCAGACAAAAAGAATAATCTCCGACCAAACGAATATTTTATAGTAACTTGCTTACTTTGCAAAATTTATAAATATTACCCACAACTATAACATTATAACAAATTCACACCTTAATATTCAAAAATAATATTTATAGAAAATTCATCTTTATTCATAAAAGTTGGGGTCTTACATATGACCAGGGATTATTCGGTATAATCATGACCGTAATGTAACGAATGATGTAGTAAAAGTTCTCATTGGCATGTAGTTCATTGATGGACAGTTGTTGGTATGATTATGACCAGGGATTATTCGGTATAATCATGACCATTGATGATTACATGAATATCCTTGGCCGTGGTGCAGGGATGATTCGATGATGTGGTTTATTTATTAAGCTGAGTCTCAGCAATAAAGTTGATGAAAAACTTTTTAAATCATAGAAGATAGTAGATTTTATGCTCTACTTGATTCTTCTAATGGATTGCTTATTTTTGCTGCAGTTGTTGATCTAAAACTTGTTGTCTATTGTATTCTATCAGTTGTTATCTTTGTTGAAGGCTAAGGATAATTTATTCTCGCATTATCTCACCATAATATTTCTTCTTCAAGAGTTGAGCTCACCCTTTCTTTCATTGTTCTCTTCAAGAAATGAGAATATAACTGGGACGAGTCAGGGAATGGAGTGATGGTCCAGGATAATTGGCTTTAGTAGTCTTCACTATTCTACGTAATAATGTGATAATAATTGTAATAAGGACACCATTGAGTGTGGATATTGTCTAGATGACAATATTCTTGTTAAAACTCTCACTATGTTTTGTCGATTTTACACATTTAATCGTATAATTAAGTTGTATTTGAATTTATGTACCATGTATCTGGAGACTCAAGATGGGTGATGTATACCTATTTTGGGGGCGTCACTGTTGGTATCAAAGCTCAGGGATATGATCCATGGCTGAGATGTGAGACAAGAACTAGGAGGGGAGAGACGGGGAATTCATTCGCTAGTATGACCAACCTAAGTTTATTTGGTATTTAATTGGTCGGTCAGAGTATAGGGATAATATGTGATATAATAATTAACCCTTGTTTTGTGACAGTGTTTGAGAATGACATTTGAAAATATTGAGATAAGCAATGAAGCACATGAGACCGTTGAGTCACCAACGACGAATATCCAGGATAATGTGCAACAGGAATGTGACGCCCCCAAAACAGGTATACATCACCCATCTTGGGTCGCTAGATACAAGGTACTGAATACAAATACAACTTAATTATACAACAGTCGTGTAAAATACGACAAAACATAAATCATGAGTTTTAATACAAATATTGTCATCTAGACAATATCCACACTCAATGGAGTCCTCATTACATTTATTATCACACTATTTCACGTAATAGTGAGGACTACTAATGCACCATCTAGGACCATCACTCGCTCCCCGACTAGTCCCAACTACGCTCTCATTTCACTCAAGAGAACAAAGAAAAGAAAGGTGAGCTCAACTAGCCCAAGAAGACATATTATGACTAAGATAATGCGTAATAAATTATCATTAGTCTTCAATAATGTTAAACTGATAGAATAATATAATAGACAACAAGTTTAACTGCAGCGGATCAAGCAATCCATTAGAAGAGTCAAGTAAGGTATAAAATCTACTATCTTCTATGATTTAAAAAGTTTTTCATCAACTTTATCGCTGAGACTCGGCTTAATAAATAAAATCGAATCATCCCTGCTCCACGGGCAAGGATATTCATGTAATCATCAATGGTCATGACTATACCGAATAATCCCTAGTCATAATCATACCAACAACTGTCCACCAATGAGGACTTTTACCACATCATTCGTCACATTACGGTCATGATTATACCGAATAATCCCTGGTCATAATCATACCAAGTCCATCTATGCACGTAAGCCAAAGATGACTTTTAACATAATATAAACATGAGGATGATGACAATGACATAATAATTCAATAAAACAAGTTCAAGAATAAATTTTAAAGATTTATAAATTAATTTATCCTGAACTCAATAACGTCCAAATTGTCAACATGATACTGCTTTATGGAGTAAAATTCAATAATGCTCAGAAGAATATTTCCATGCAAAGATACTGGATGAAGCGCAAATATCAAGGATATTCCACTAATTTTATGGAGTATAGAAGCCAAAGCTTTAACCAACTGAGTATAATAGAATATATAAAATTGCAAATGGATTTTCGCCATGCGCATTAATCCATCGTGAGATGGATCATTTCCACAATTTAATAAGGAATGAATACGAAGGATCATTCACCATGCATGTGGTAATCCACATGACGTGTTATTCCAAAGAGAATAATAAAGAATGGAATAATCAAGGATTCAACATGCGTGCGATAGATCGCATGTATAGGTTATTCCCAATGAATAATAAATAATGGAACCAGTCCCACAGAACGCATGCATGTGATATTCCGGCGAATAATAAATAATAGAATCAGTGTCCGCGTAAACGCACGCATGTGATATTCCGGCGTAATAATAAATAATGGAACCAGTGTCTAGCGTAAACGCACGCATAAGATATTTTCAAATGTAATAATAAAGAACGGAATATTAGAAGAATTTCACCATATATGCAAATTTGCAGATAAACAAAGTTATTCCAATGTAATAATAAGAATGGAATAATGTAAGAATTTCACCATGTATGCAGATTTGCATAGACAGGTTATTCCAACATAATAATAAAGAATGGAATAATAGAAGAATTTCACCAAGTATAAGGTATCCCGCGTATACAGGTTATTCCAACAGAATAATAAAGAATAGAATAACAGAAGTTCTCTTCATGAATAAGAAAGAAAGAATACCCCTTACGAGTACAACAAATAATATCCCCTACGAGTACAACAAATAATATCCCTTACGAGTACAACAAATAATATCCCTTACCTTAGAAGAAACAGGATATTGGAGTAGTGAAGTAGCAGAATACTTTTCTTCTTTCTCTCTATTGTTTCTCTCTCTAGAGTTTCAGTGAATTCGTAAGAAATAATTAAGGAATGAACTTTTATTTATAGGAGAATGGACTGAATAGTAACTAATTCATGAACGGTTCAGATTGATTTACTTTTAAACGGACGGTCCATGTTGGTTTGCTATTAAAACTTAAAGCAACGGTCCACACTAATTTACTATTAAAATTTTAAACCAGCGATCCATATTGATTTACTATTATACTTTCCACCAGCGGTCCATATTGATTTACTATTATATCTTCAACCAACGGTCTGAAAAATTAGCACATCTCCTCGTGGAATAATATTGTACCCAAAAATGATTTGGACCGGAAAGAAATATATCTTAACGGGAGAATAGTACCCCATAAATAGTAACTCGTGAATAGTAACTCGTAAAGAGTAACTCATGAATAGTAACTCGTGAATAGTAACTTATGAATAGTAACTCATGAATAGTAACTCATGAATAGTAACTCGTGAATAGTACTCCGATACGAAAAGTGTCCCGAATACCCGATTGAACAATATAACCTCCAGACATCAATTATACTAACACAAATAAGTCCAACACAATGAAACTATAAAATTCATCTTTAATCAACACGAACTTATTCATCATTAATATTATAATTCACAATATTTAACAACCGTGTCGTTCCCGTGAAAGAAGGGCTTCCGATAAGGATTTCTCCTTATCATGCCGCAATTAGGTGACCAAACATCTCCTCGATGTAACTTCCGGACATTGTCAATATTGCAAATAATAATATGAATAACTTTGTCGTCTCAATTATTGATTTAATAATATAACATATTAGGCGTATGATACTCAGAACAATAATTGAATCAATAATATGAGATATGATGCAAAGAATTATGTAGCAATAATTGAGTATAACCGAGTGACTTCTCACGTAAGCATCAATAATCAATACCGTATGCTACTACGCAATCACGCATTATCAGCACTTTTACTACCGGGTAGTTCAACAGCTTTTAATGTAACACCTCCGCCGTTATTTTTTATAGAAAGATAATTTTGTCATTTTCTAACTACGACAATACTTCCGTTGTGGAGTCCACCAAAGATTGTGTCGTCGTACAATATTCCCTATTAAAATGAATATTCCCCGACCAATCGAATATTATATAACCACTTGCTTACTTTGCAAAATTTGTAAATATTACCCACAACTATAACATTATATCAAAACCACACCATAATATTCAAAAATATATTTCGAGAAAATTATTCTTTATTCATAAAAGTTGGGGTCTTACAACCTCCCCTTCTTATGAAATTTCGTCCTCGAAATTAGGGTACATACCTGGTATATCGAAGAGATGGGGATACCTTTACTTCATCTCAGA
Organism: Panax quinquefolius; assembly: GCA_020205615.1. NCBI lineage: Eukaryota > Viridiplantae > Streptophyta > Magnoliopsida > Apiales > Araliaceae > Panax > Panax quinquefolius. The sequence continues at coordinate 101,036,740 of CM035166.1, read as the reverse complement.
TTCTAACTCCCAAGTCATTTCCTCCACATTGTGGTTTCTCCACAAAACTTTAACTTGAGGTATAACCTTAGAGCGTAGAACATGATCCTTCTTATCCAAGATTTTAACAGGTAACTCTTCATACGTTAAATCTTCCTCTATCTCGTCTGGTTCTAACTCAATAATGTGGTTCGGGTCTTTCACATATTTACGTAACATAGATATATAAAAAACATTATGAAAACGAGACATACTTGGCGGTAAGGCGAGTCTATAGGCCACAGTTCCTACTCGCTCGAGAATTAAAAATGGGCCAATAAATCGAGGATTGAGCTTTTCTTTCTTTCCAAATCTCGTAACTCCTTTCCATGGAACAACACGTAACAACACATGATCTCCAATATCGAATTCTACGTCCTTTCGATGAAGATCAGCATAACTCTTTTGTCGATCTTGTGAAGTTTTTATGCATTGTCGGATCGTTTGAATCTTTTTTGTAGTTATACGTACCAACTCCGGTCCCAACAACGTTGCTTCACCCACCTCATCCCAGCATACTGGAGAACGACACTTTCTCTCATACAATGCTTCAAATGGAGCCATTCCAATACTTGCTTGATAACTGTTGTTATAGGAAAACTCTATCAACGGTAAGAACTTGTCCCAACTTCCTTTGAAGTCAAGGACACATAGTCTTAATAGATCTTCAAGAGTTTGAATAGTCCTCTCCGACTGCCCGTCCGTCTGAGGATGATATGCCGAGCTAAATCGTAAATCTGTGCTTATATCTTTCTGTAAACTAACCCAAAATCGTAAAGTAAATCTTGGGTCTCGATCAGAAACTATGGATACTGGCATACCATGCAGTCTTACAATCTCATTTATGTGTATATGAGTAAGACGTTCAAGTGTATAAGTTTCTCGTATAGGTAAGAAGTGAACAAACTTGGTTAATCTATCAACAATGACACAAATTGCATCTATGCCTTGAGAAACCTTGGGAAGACCAGTAACGAAATCCATGGTAATGTGCTCCCACTTTCATTCTAGAATTTCAAGTGGTTACAATGGACCTTTTGGTACTTGATGCTCCGCCTTGACTCGTTGACAAATTAAACACCTTGAGATAAACTCCGCTATCTCTCTCTTCATATTGCTCCACCAAAATGTATGTCGAAGATCATGATACATTTTGGTACTCCCAGGATGGATTGCAAACGGTGTGTTGTGTGCCTCCATCATGATTTTATACTTTAAATCAGGGTCGTTAGGAACACAAAGTCTGGAGTTGACTCGAAGTATTCCTTCTTCATCGATTCTTGCTTCCAGAATAGCACCTTCTTGCACTTTCTTCCTCATACGTGTCGCCTCCGTGTCCGTAGCTTGAAAGCGACTTTTAACTTTATCGATTAAAGTTGGTTCTACTCAGATATTCGCCATCATCACATGGGTCCCTGGAGTCTTTAACTCTATCTCTATCCTTTGTAAGTCATACAAAATGGGCCTTTGTATTGACAATATTACACTCATACCCGCATATGATCTTCTACTCAACGCCGCCACTACGCTCGCTTAACTTTACAGATGGTATTGAATGGTATGATCATAATCTTTCAATGAGCCAAGCCAACGCGTCGTTGCCGCATGTTGAGTTCCTTTTGGGTGAAGAAATATTTGAGGCTTTTATGATCCGTATAGATCTCTATCTTCTCTCCATATAGGTAATGCCTCCAAATCTTGACTGCGAAGACAACAACTGCCAACTCTAGATCATGAGTAGGATAATTCCTCTCATATTCTTTGAGTTGTCGAGAGGCATATGCTATGACTTTCCCATGTTGCATGAGAACACATCCTAACCCTTTGCCCAAAGCATCAGAATAGATGACAAATCCCTCTGAGCCAGATGGTATTGTCAGAACAGGTGCTGAAATGAGTCTTCCCTTGAGTTCTTGAAAACTCTTCTCACATTCCTCACTCCAACCGAACTTTGTATCTTTTCGAGTCATCTGAGTTAATGGAGTAGCGATTCGAGAAAATCCTTCCACGAATCTTCGATAATAACCAGCTAAGCCGAGAAAGCTACATACTTCGGTCACTGACTTTGGTTGCTCCCAGCTTTGAATTGCTTCAATCTTCGCTGGGTCAACAGATATTCCATGATTTGATATCACATGCCCAAGGAATGCAACTTCCTCAAGCTAGAACTCACATTTCTTCAACTTGGCATAAAGCTTGTTTTCACGAGGCTTTTGGAGTATCAGCCTCAAGTGTTGCTCATGATCTTCACGACTTTTATAATATATGAGAATTTCATCAATAAAGACAACCACAAAGTGATCCAAATATTCCTTGAATACTCGGTTCATCATATCCATGAAGGCAGCAGGAGCATTAGTCAATCCAAAAGACATGACCAAGAATTCATAATGCCCGCATCGAAGTTCTCGAAGGCAATCTTTGGAATATCCTCGCTTTAACCTTCAAATTTGATGATATCCGTAACGAAGATCGATCTTTGAAAAGAATTGTGCTCCTTGCAATCGGTCAAACAGTCATCAATGCGAGGTAATCGGATACCTATTCTTGATGGTGACATGGTTCAATTCTCGGTAGTCAATACAAAGTCGCATACTCCCATCTTTCTTCTTCACACTTAATAGAACAGAGCACCCCAAGGAGAGACGTACTAGGACGAATGAAACCAATGTCTAACAATTCCTGGAATTGGGTCTTTAACTCCTGAAGTTCAATAAGAGCCATTCGATATGGGGCTTTGGAAATGGGTTTTATACCAGGTTCAAGGTCGATACAAAATTTAATTTCACGCTCTGAGGGTAAGCCAGAAAGTTCTTCAGGGAATACGTCAGGAAATTTATTAACAATAAAAATATCATTCAAAACTGACGTATTTTTGTTTAAATCTGTGACATGAGCTAAGAAAGCCTGACATCCGTTTTTCAATAAACGAATAACTTTATGGCTTGAAATGACCGTGATTGATTGTAATGGTTTGGTCGCTTGAATTCGCATAATAGGTTGATTAGGAATATGAAAACTAACAACCTTACGAAAATAATCAATTTTTGCATGATGAGTAGTTAACCAATCAATCCCTAGAATTACGTCAAACGCAAGTATTTTAAAGAAATAAGATCGACAGGTAATGTGCGGTTACCTATTTGAATCAAACAAGACTTATAAACTGTGGATGTAATGAAGGTTTCTCCCAACGGAGTTTCAACCAATAAATCAAAGTCCAATTTCTCCGGAGTCAAATTTAAACGTTGAGCGCAAGTAGGAGAAATAAAAGAATGGGTAGAGCCGGTATCAAATAAGGTATATACTTCACTAGAGTTTATGATAAGCTTACCTGTGATGACCTCGTTCGGGTTCTTTGCTTTCTGGGAGGTTACAATAAACGCTCTCCCTTGAACTACCGATTTTGTCTTGTCTGGGACGGACTTCGATGCCTCCATCCCAGCTGGACCTGACTTCGGTGCACGATAAAATCGGGTTAGGTGACCTTCTCTTCCACAATTGTAACATGTTTTGACTTGCTGCAGTATAGTTTGGGTGATGATGTGTCCTCCCTCCGCATTTTGTAACATACGACCGGGTGGTCGCTTCTCCTTCCTTAACAACCGGTGCTTTGTGTTGGCGCCCTTCCATCATTATTAAATCTCCTCTTCTTGAAACTCCCACTTTTATTGTCTTGCCATGATTACCACCGGTGGCTACCATTTCGCATGTTGATTCCTCCACGTTTGTTGTCACCGCTTCGATGGATATTACCATTCGGTATTTTCATTCTCGCCGATTTCTCTTCGTTGCGTTGACCCGTTATCGCGCTCCAATAATCGAGCCCTATTTACAACATCCGAATACAAACACGCTTTATGAAATAAGATATCGACGTATCTCTCGGTTTCAAACCTCTTAAAAACATCCGCATTATTCTCTCCTCATTATCAACCAAGTGGGACGAAACCGGACAACTCGTGAAACTTAGCTTCATACTGCGCCACGGTCATATTGTTCTACTCCAACTTGATGAACTCTACCTCTTTAATGTGACGAATACTTTTGGGAAAGTACTTGTCGTTGAATGCTTCTTGGAACTTCTCCCAAGACATCTTCAAGCAGGCGGCAGTTGAGTACGCTTTTTGATTCCCACCAAGAATCCGCCTCCCTCATAACATAAAGGTGGCAAAAGGAACCTTTTTCTCCTCGAGCATCCCAAGACATCAAATATCTTGGTGATCTACTTTATCCATGCATCCGCCTTAAGTGGTTTTGGCTCTCCAATAAACTCCTATGGGTCCCAAATTGTAAGACCCCAAATTTTATAAATAAAGATGAATTTTTCTATAAATATTATTTTTGAATATTATGGAATAAATTTGATATAATGTTATAGTTGTGGGTAATATTTATAAATTTTGCAAAGTATGCAAGTTGTTATAAAATATTCGTTTGGTCGGGGAATATTCTTTTGTTAGGAATATTAAATAACAACTACCTCAATCATTGGTGGACCCCTAATGTAATTATTGTCGGATTAAGAAAACGACAAAAATATTTTATAAAAATAACTACGGAGGTGTTATCGTTAAAACTGTTGAACTACCCGGTGGTAAAGTAATAAAGAATACGCTGGCGTGGTTGCGTAGTAGCACTCAGATTGATTATTGATGCTTACGTGAGAAGTCACTCACTATGCTCAATTATTGCTACAATAATTGGCGATCATATCTCTTATATTATTGATTCAATTATTGTCACAATATCATCTGTATAATATATTATAGTATTAAATCAATAATTGAGACGACAAGTTATAAATGATTAATAATTGTTGAAAGATTAAATATGTGTTGATAAAAAAAAAATGATTTGTGGTAAGTTTGATTATTTTATGGGGGCTCATATGTCATCATCTAAGAGTCTCTTCAATCGATAGTATTTACCTTCACAATAGTAATTACCCTTGTGAATAGTATTTACCTTCACATGATAGTAATTACCTTCGCAATAGTAATTACCCTTGTGAATAGTATTTACCTTCGTCAATAGTATTTACCTTCATTAATAGTAATTACCTTTACCGGACGTCGAACCACTTGTCGCTTCACATTACAAAAGCGCCGAACCACTTGTCGTTTCACATTACAAAAGGCCAAACCACTTTTCTTTTCACATCATTAGTCGTCAAGCCACTTGCCTTTTCACACTAGAAAGTGCTAAGCTAGAAATCTTCTATAAATAGAGGCCTAGGGCTTCATTATTTTCACGAATTCATTCAAGCTATAGAGAGAGAAAGTATAGAGAGAATAAGAGAGAAGAAGAAGAGTATTTTGTTACTTACACCGCCGCAGAGATTCAATCTCCTACCAAATGTAAGGGGTGTTATTCTTTCTTATTCATGAAGAGAACTGTTGTTATTCCATTGCTTATTATTCTCACCGGAATAACTCGTATACGCTGTGATTTACCCTATACTTGGTGACATTCTTCTATTATTCTCATTGGAACATCCGTCATGTGTTTTACACCGGACCGGTTCCGCTCTTTATTATTATTATTCCGCTGAAACATCCTGTCTCATGTGTTTTACATCTACCTGGTTCCGCCTTTATTATTATTCTCGTTGGAACATCCATCATGTGTTTTACACCTTGACACGGTTCCGCTTTTATTATTATTCATTGGAACATCCTCGTCATGCGTTTTTTACGCCGGACTCGTTCCGTTATTTATTATTCTGTTGGAATAACACACGCAAGTCTTGATCGCGCATGCATGGTGATTTCTTTTGTTATTCTATTCTTTATTATACCCAAATTGGTTAAAACTTTGACTTCTATACTCCATGAAATTAGTGGAATATCCTCGATATTTGCATTTCATCCAAGATCTTTTCATGGAAATATTCTTCCGATCATTCTTGAATTTTACTCTACAAAACAAAGATCATGTTAACAATTTGGGCGTTAATAATTCTGGATAAAATAATTCTTAAACTTGTTTTATTGAATTCTTATATCATTGTCATCATCCTCATGTTTATATTTTTTTAAAAGTCATCTCGTGGCTCAGAGTAGTGCGTAGATGGACTTGGTATGATTATGACCGAGAGACTATTCTTGTAAATCATGACCGTAATGTTACAAATGATGTGGTAAAAATCCTCAATGGCCGTAGTAGTGCATTGATGGACAGATTGTTGGCATGATCATGACCATTAATGAATACACAAATATTCTCGGCCGTGATGCGTATGAATAATTGTGGTCGTGATACTAAAGAATATCCTCGGTAGTAGTGCGGGGGGTGATTCGATGATGTGAATATTTATTAAAGTGAGTCTCAAATATAACAATGATGAAAACCTTTTAAATCATAAAAGATAGTAGATTTTATTTTCTACTTGACTCTTTTAATGGATTGCATATTCACGCAGCTTAAACCGGTTGTCTATTGTATTTTATCGGTTTAACATTGTTGAAGACTATTGATAATTTATTCGCATTATCTTAGTCATAATATTTCTTCTTCGGGCTAGTTGAGCTCACCCTTTCTTTCACCGTTTCTCTTCGTGAAATGAGAATATAAATGGGACGAGTCTGGGAAACGAGTGATGGTCCTCAAGATAGCATTAGTAGTCCTCACTGCTCGTGAAATAGTGTGATAATAATTGTAATGAGGACTCCTTTTTGAGTTTGTATAATATCTAGTAAACGATATTTGTATTTAAACTCACGCTTTATGTCGTATTGTACCACCTACGCTTATGTTAGTAAGTTGTATTTAAATTACATACCATGTAAGTGGCGACCCAAGATGGGTGATGTATACCTAATTTTGGGGGCGTCACAGTTGGTATCAGAGCTTAGGGATATGATCCCTGGCTAAGATGTGAGAATAGTACTAGGAGGGGAGAGACGGGGAATACCTTCGTTAGTATGACCTACCTAAGTTTATGTGTTATTTTATTGGTCGGTCAGAATATAAAGATAATTGTTACATGTCAATTAATCTTTTGTTTTGTGGCGATCTCGAAAATGACATCCGAGAATGTTGAGAATAGCAATGCAGTATGAGCGATCGCCGATTCACCACATATCAATAATCGGGATAATGTGCATCGAAGGCGACAATCCTCATGCAAACAACAACACTGACCAAATGATGAATGATCAAATGTTCGTAGGCTTTATGCAATTTATGCAACAAAGAAAGCAGAGCGACTCCTGTCCAAAACGTAGGTGGAAACACGGAAAACTCTCGGGCGGTCACCGCTAAACAATTCAAGGAGCTGGGACCACCGGAGTTTAAGGGTGAGCCAAAACCACTTCTGGCGGAAGCATGGATAAAGCAGATTACCAAGATATTTGATGTTTTGGGATGCTCCGAGGAGCAAAAGGTTCCTTTCACGCCTTTTATGTTGCGTGGAGAGGCGATTCATCGGTGGGAATCGGTAAAACGTACTCAACCTCATTGTACTGAAGATATCTTGGGAGAAGTTCCAGGAGCTGTTCAACGACAAATACTTTCTTGAAAGTATTCGCCACATGAAGGAGGTGGAGTTTATCAAGTTGAACAAAACAATATGACCTTGTCGCAATACGAGGCAAAATTTGCGGAGTTATCACGGTTATATTCCCACTTGGTGGATAATGAAGAGAGAATGGCGCGAATGTTTTTAAGAGGTTTGAAGTCGGAGATACGTCAACATCTTATTTCTCATAAACCGTGTTTGTATTCGGATGTTGTAAATAAGGCTCGATTATTCGAGCGCGATAACGAGTCAACGAACTAAAAAGAGAGCAAATTTCGCAAAATTATAATACCAATGAGTAGTCATCGAAGCGGTGACAAGAAGCGTGGAGGAATCAACAGCCGGATATGGTAACCACTTCTGTGGTAATCGTAGGCCAAAACAATAAGAATGGACATTTCAAGAAACGGAGATTCAACAATGATGGAAAGACGTCCAAGACCAAAGACCCATTGTTAAGGAAGGAGAAAGACCACCTATCATATGCTTCAAATGCGAGGAGAGGGACACATCGATCAAATCACACATGCAGTCAAAGCATGTTATAATTATGGAAGAGAAGGTCACTTAGCTCGATTTTGTTTCCATCAAGACAAATTCACTAGGATGGAGGCACCAAAGGCCATCCCGTAAAATTCAAAACCCAGAGTCTGCAAGGGAGGCGTTTGTTGTGACCTCCCAAAGAGCAAGGAATCCGAATGAGGTCATCACGGGTAAGCTTATCATAAACTCTAATGAAGTCTATACTTTATTTGATACCGGTTCTACCCATTCTTTATTTCTCCTACTTGCGCTCATCGATTAAATTTGACTCGGAGAAATTAGACTTTGACTTATCTGTGGAAACTCCGTTGGGAGAAACCTTCATTACATCCACTCGCTTATAAGTCTTGTTTGGTTCAAATCGGTACCCTCACATTACTCATCGATCTTATTCCATTAAAAATACTTGCATTTGACGTGATTCTAGGGATTGATTGGTTAACTACTTATCATGCAAAAATTGATTGTTTTCGTAAGGTTGTTAGCTTTCATATTCCTAATCAACCTATTATGCTTAATTCAAACGACCAAACCATTAAAATCAATCACGGTCATCTCAAGCCATAAAGCTATTCGTTTATTGAAAAATGGATGTCAAGCTTTCTTAGCTCATGTCACGATTTAAACAAAATACGCCGGTTTTGAACGATATTTCTATTGTTAATAAATTTCTGACGTATTCCCCAAGAACTTCCCCTGGCCTACCCCGGCGTGAAATTGAATTTTGTATCGACCTTGAACCCGAGTACAAAACCTATTTCCAAAGCCCCGTATCGAATGGCTCTATTGAACTTCAGGAGTTAAAGACCCAACTGCAGGAATGGTTAGACATTGGCTTTATTCGTCCTAGTACTTCTCCTTGGGGTGCTCCTGTTCTATTCGTGAAGATGAGAGTATGCGACTTTGTATTGATTATCTGGAGTTGAATCATGTCACCATCAAAATAGGTATCCATTGCCACGTATTGATGACTGTTTTGACTAGTTGCAAGGAGCCAAATTCTTTTCAAAGATTGATCTTCGTTTGGATATCACCAATTGAAGATTAGAACCACGACATTCCAAAGAGGCGGCTTTCGTAACTCCCAGATGCGGGCATTATGAATTCCTAGTCATGTCCTTTGGATTGACTAATGCTCCTCCGCCTTCATGGATATGATGAACCGAGTATTCAAGGAATATTTAGATCACTTTGTGGTCGCCTTTATTGATGACATCCTTATTTATTCCAAAAGCCGTGAAGATCATGAGCAACACTTGAGGTCGACACTCCAAAAGCTTCGTGAATATAAGCTTTATGCCAAGTTGAAGAAATGTGAGTTCGGCAAGAAGTAGCATTCCTTGGGCACGTGGTATCAAGTCATGGAATATCTGTTGACCCAAAGAAAGATCAAGCTATTCAAAGTCGGGAACAACCTAAATCGATGATCAAAGTACGTAGCTTTCTCGGTTTAGTTGGTTATTATCGGAGATTCGTGGAAGGATTTTCTCGAATCGCTACTCCATCGACTCAAATTTGACTCGGAAAGATACAAAGTTCTATTGGAGCGAAGAATGTGAGAAGAGTTTTCAAGAACTCAAGAGGAGACTTATTTCAAAGACTGCTCGACAATACCATCTTCTTGCTCGGAGGATTTGTCATCTACAAAAGATGCTTCGGGAAAAAGGGTTGGGATGTGTTCTTATGCAATATGGAAAAGTTATAGCCTATGCTATGCCTCGCGACAACTCAAAGAATATGAGAGAATTATCCTACTCATGATCTAGAGTTAAGCATTTGTTGTCTTTGCACTTAAAATTTGGAGGCATTACTTGTATGGGGAGAAAGTGGAGATCTTTACGGATCATAAAAGCCTCAAATATTTCTTCACTCAAAAGGAACTCAACATGCGACAACGACGTTGGCTTGAACTGTTGAAAGATTATGATCATACCATCCAATACCATCCTGGAAAAGCGAACATGGTAGCTGACGCATTGAGCACAAGATCGTATGCAAGTACGAGTGCGTTATTGTCAACACAAAGGCCCATTTTGTGTGACATGCAAAGGATGGAGATAGAGTTAAAGACTCCAGGGACGCATGTGATGATAGCGAATATACGAGTAGAACCGACTTTAATCGATAAAGTTAAAGTCGCTTTCAAGCTACGCACTGGAGGTGATGCGTATGATGAGGAAGAAAGTGCAAGAAGGTGCTATCTTAGGAAGCAAGAATCGATGAAGAAGGAATACTTTGAGTCAACTCCAGAACTTATGGTTCTAAACAACCCGATTTAAAGTATAATATCATGATGGAGGCGCACAACACACCATTTGCAATCCATCTCGGGAGTACCAAAATGTATCATGATATTCGCCATACATTTTGGTGGAGCAATATGAAGAGAGAGATAAGCATTGCTTATCTCAAGGTGTCTAACTTGTCAACGAGTTAAAGCGGAGCATCAAGTACCAAAAGGTCCATTACAACCACTTGAAATTCCGAATGGAAGTGGGAGCACATTACCATGGATTTCAAGCACGGCCTTCCTAAGGTTTCTCAAGGCATTGATGCGATATGGGTCATTATTGATAGATTGACCAAGTCCGCTCATTTCTTACCGATACGAGAAACTTATACACTTGAACGCCTTGCTCAGATGTACATAAACGAGATTGTAAGATCACGCATGGTATGCCTGGTATCCATAGTTTCGATCGAGACCCAAGATTCACTTCACGATTTTGGGTTAGTTTGCAAAAAAGCTATGGGCACAGACTTTACGATTTAGCTTCGGCATATCATCCTCGATTTGGACGGACACGATCGGAGAGGACTATTCAAACTCTTGAAGATCTATTAAGACTCGTGTCCTTGATTTCAAGGGAGTTGGGACAAGTTCTTACCATTAGTGGAGTTTTCCTACAACAACAGCTTATCAAGCAAGTATTGGCATGGCTCCATTCAAGCGTTGTATGGAAGAAAGTGTCGCTTCTCCCGATTATCTTTGGGATGAGGTGGGTGAAGCAACGTTGTTGGGACCGGAGTTGGTACGTATGACTACTTTTAAAAGATTCAAACGATCCGACAACGATAAAAAACCTCACAAAATCGATAAAAGAGTTATCTTTGATCTTCATCGAAAGGACGTGGAATTCGATATAGGAGATCATGTGTTGTTAAGAGTTGCTCCATGGAAAAGAGTTACAAGATTTGGAAAGAGAGGAAAACTTAATCCTCGATTCATCGGTCCATTTTAATCCTCGATCGAGTAGGAACTGTGGCTATAGACTCGCTTTTACTGCCAAATATGTCTCGTGTTCATAACGCTTTTTAACATATCTATGTTACGTAAATATGTGAAAGACCCGAACCACATTATTGAGTTAGAACCGGACGAAATAGCGGAAGATTTGACGTATGAAGAGGTTCCCTGTTCAAATCTTGATAAGAAGGAACATATTCTACGCTCCAAGGTTGTACCTCAAGTCAAAGTTTTGTGGAGGAACCACGATGTTGAGGAAATGACTTGGGAGTTAGAATCAAATGAAATCAAGGTATCCTTACCTCTTCGACATACCGTGCACGTACCCTAATTTCGAGGGCTTAATTTTCATAAGAAGGGAGGTTGTAAGACCCCAAATTTTATAAATAAAGATGAATTTTTCTATAAATATTATTTTTGAATATTATGGAATAAATTTGATATAATGTTATAGTTGTGGGTAATATTTATAAATTTTGCAAAGTATGCAAGTTATTATAAAATATTCGTTTGGTCGGGAAATATTCTTTTTGTTAGGAATATTCGTACAACTACCAAATCATTGGTGGACCCCACAATGTAATTATTATTCGGATTGATCGAAAAACGACAAAAATATTTTATAAAAATAACGGCGGAGGTGTTACCGTTAAAACTGTTGAACTACCCGATGGTAAAAGTACAGTAATACGCGTGGTTGCATAGTAGCACACGGTATTGATTATTGATGCTTACGTGAGAAGTCACCAAATTATGCTCAATTATTGCTACAGTAATTGCTTTGCATCATATCTCTTATATTATTGATTCAATTATTGTCACAATATCATCTGTATAATATGTTATAGTATTAAATCAATAATTGAGACGACAAGTTATAAATGATTAATAATTGTTGAAAGATTAAATATGTGTTGATGAAAAAAAATGATTTGTGGTAAGTTTGATTATTTTATGGGGGGCTCATATGTCATCATCTAAGAGTCTCTTCGTCAATAGTATTTACCTTTGTCAATAGTAATTACCCTTGTGAATAGTATTTACCTTCGTCAATAGTAATTACCCTTGTGAATAGTATTTACCTTCGTCAATAGTATTTACCTTCGTTAATAGTAATTACCTTTACCGACGTCCGAACCACTTGTCGTTTCACATTACAGCGTCGAACCACTTGTCGTTTCACATTACAAAAGCGCCAAACCACTTTTCTTTTCACATCATTAGTCGTTAAGCCACTTGCCTTTTCACACTAAGCGGTGTGCTAAGCTAGAAATCTTCTATAAATAGAGGCCTAGGGCTTCATTATTTTCACTTAATTCATTCAAGCTATAGAGAGAAAGTATAGAGAGAATAAGAGAGAAGAAGAAGAGTATTTTGTTACTACACCTAATCTTAGCAGATTCAATCTCCTACCAAATGTAAGGGGTGTTATTCTTTCTTATTCATGAAGAGAAACTGCTTGTTATTCCATTGCTTATTATTCTCACCGGAATAACCTCAGATACGCCAGGTTTACCCTATACTTGGTGACATTCTTCTATTATTCTATTGGAACATCCTCATCATGTGTGTTTTACACCTGACCGGTTCCGCTCTTTTATTATTATTCATTGGAACATCCTGTGCATGTGTTTTACACCTCGACTGGTTTCCGCTCTTTATTATTATTCTATTGAAACATCACATGCTCATGTGTTTTAATTGCGGGACCGGTTCCGCTTTTTATTATTACATTGGAACATCCTGCTCAGTATGCGTTTACGCCGGACCGGTTCCGTTATTTATTATTCGTTGGAATAACTCGCCTGTGCGGCCTATCGCATGCATGGTGATTTCTTTTGTTATTCTATTCTTTATTATACCCAATTGGTTAAAACTTTGACTTCTATACTCCATGAAATTAGTGGAATATCCTTGATATTTGCGTTTCATCCAAAGATATCTTTCATGGAAATATTCTTCCGATCATTCTTGAATTTTACTCTACAAAACAAAGATCATGTTAACAATTTGGGCGTTAATAATTCCCGGATAAAATAATTCTTGAACTTGTTTTATTGAATTCTTATATCATTGTCATCATCCTCATGTTTATATTTTTTTAAAAGTCATCTCGGCACAGTAGTGCATAGATGGACTTGGTATGATTATGACCGAGACTATTCGATTGTAATCATGACCGTAATGTTACAAATGATGTGGTAAAAATCCTCAAAGGGTAGTAGTGCATTGATGAATGACGTTGTTGGCATGATCATGACCATTAATGAATACACAAATATTCTTGGTAGTAGTGCATGAATAATTGTGGTCGTGATACTAAAGAATATCCTCGGTAGTAGTGTGGGGTGATTCGATGATGTGGAATATTTATTAAAGCTGAGTCTCAGCTATAACAGTGATGAAAAACCTTTTAAATCATAAAAGATAGTAGATTTTATTTTCTACTTGACTCTTTTAATGGATTGCATATTCCGCTGCAGTTAAACTGGTTGTTTATTGTATTTTATCAGTTTAACATTATTGAAGACTATTGATAATTTATTCTTGCATTATCTTAGTCATAATATTTCTTACTGGGCTAGTTGAGCTCACCCTTTCTTTCACTGTTCTCTTCGTGAAATGAGAATATAGGATGGGGCCGAGTCGGGAAACGAGTGATGGTCCCGAAGATAGCATTAGTAGTCCTCACTGCTCGTGAAATAGTGTGATAATAATTGTAATGAGGACTCCTTTTGAGTTTGTATAATATCTAGTAGGCGATATTTGTATTTAAACTCACGCTTTATGTCGTATTGTACACGGCGTTATGTTAAGTAAGTTGTATTTAAATTACGTACCATGTAAGTGGCGACCCAAGATGGGTGATGTATACCTAATTTTGGGGCGCGTCACCAACTCCTCGAATCGCCTAATGCGGTGGCCGTCGAGAGTTTCCAGTGTTTCCACCTATATTTTGGATAGGAGTTTCTCTTGCCTGATATTGTACGAATTGCAGAAAGCTCCTAAACATTTTGTCATTTGCCATTTGGTCGGTGTTGTTGTTCACCTGAGGATTATTGTCTTCCTGTTGCACATTATCCTGAGTATTAATCTGTGTTGACTCCACGATCTCATGTGCTTCATTGCTTATCTCAACATTTTCGGATGCCATTTTCCTAAACTGCCACAAAACAAGGGTTAATTAATATATCACATATTATCCCTATACTCACGAATTCCACCGAGTTAAATACCAAATAAACTTAGGTAGGTCATACAATGAAGGAATTCCCGCCTCTCCCTCCTAGTTCTTGTCTCACATCTCGGCCGAGGATCATATCCCTAAGCTTTAATACCAACTGTGACGCCCCCAAAACAGTATACATCACCCATCTTGGGTCGTCTGATACAAGGTACTGAATACAAATACAACTTAATTATACAACAATGTGTAAAATATGACAAAACATAAATTTGTGAGTTTTAATACAAATATTGTCATCTAGACAATATCCACACTCAATGGAGTCCTCATTACATTTATTATCACATTATTTCATAGAATAGTGAGGACTACTAATGCACCATCTAGGACCATCACTCTATTCCCCACTAGCTAGTTCCATTTACGTTCTCATTTCACGAGAGAACAAGAAAAGGAAGGGTGAGCTCAACTAGCCCAGTAAGAAATATTATGACTAAGATAATGCAGAATAAATTATCATTAGCCTTCAATAATGTTAAACTGATAGAATAGTATAATAGACAACAAGTTTAATCGGCAATGATCAAGCAATCCATTAGAAGAGTCAAGTAAGGTATAAAATCTACTATCTTCTATGATTTAAAAAGTTTTTCATCAACTTTATCGCTAAGACTCAGCTTAATAAATAAAATCGAATCATCCCTGCTCCACGGCCAAGGATAGTCATGTAATCATCAATGGTCATGACTATACCGAATAATCCCTGGTCATAATCATACCAACAACTGTCCACCAATGAACTACAGGCCAATGAGGACTTTTACCACATCATTCGTCACATTACGGTCATGATTATACCGAATAATCCCTGGTCATAATCATACCAAGTCCATCTATGCACGTAAGCCAAAGATGACTTTTAACATAATATAAACATGAGGATGATGACAATGACAAAATAATTCAATAAAACAAGTTCAAGAATAAATTTTAAAGATTTATAAATTAATTTATCCTGAACTCAATAACGTCCAAATTGTCAACATGATACTGCTTTGTGGGGTAAAATTCAAGAATGCTCAGAAGAATATTTCCATGAAAAGATACTGGATGAAGCGCAAATATCAAGGATAATCCACTAATTTCATGGAGTATAGAAGCCAAAGCTTTAACCAACTGAGTACAATAGAATATATGAAACTGCAAATGGATTTTTGTCCACCATGCGGTATTCCACGTAGACAAATTATTTTCACAATTTAATAAGGAATGAATACGAAGGATCATTCACCATGCATGTGGTAATCCACATAGACAAGTTATTCCAACAGAATAATAAAGAATGGAATAACGTAAGGATTCACCATGCGTGCGATAGGTCGCACGCATGAGTTATTTCCAATGTAATAATAAATAATGGAACCGGGCCCAGTAATGCACGAATACAGGATATTCCGATAATAATAAATAATGGAACCAAAAGGCGTAAACGCATGTAGCGGGATATTTCGACGTAATAATAAATAATGGAACCAGTCCCACAGAACGCACAGATAGGATATTCAACGAATAATAAAAATGGAATATTAGAAGAATTTCACCATGTATGCGGATTGCATAAACAAAGTTATTCCAATAATAATAATAAGAATGGAATAATGTAAGAATTTCACCATGTATGCGATAGATTTGCATAGACAGGTTATTCCAACATAATAATAAAGAATGGAATAACAGAAGAATTTCACCAAGTATAGGGTATCCCGCGTATACAGGTTATTCCAACAGAATAATAAAGAATAGAATAACAGAAGTTCTCTTCATGAATAAGAAAGAAAGAATACCCCTTACGAGTACAACAAATAATATCCCTTACCTTAAAAAAAACTGGATATTGGAGTAGTGAAGTAGCAGAATACTTTTCTTCTTTCTCTCTATAGTTTCTCTCTCTAGAGTTTCAGTCAATTCGTAAGAAATAATTAAGGAATGAACTTCTATTTATAGCAGAATGGACTGAATAGTAACTAATTCATGAACGGTCCAGATTGATTTACTTTTAAACGGACGGTCCATATTGGTTTACTATTAAAACTTAAAACAACGGTCCATACTGATTTACTATTAAAATTTTAAACCAGCGATCCATATTGATTTACTATTATACTTTCCACCAGCGGTCCATATTGATTTACTTATTATATCTTTAACCAACTGATTACGAAAAATTAAAGCACATCTCCTCATGGAATAATATTGTACCCAAAAATAATTTGGACCGAAAAGAAATATATCATACGGGTGAATAGTACCCCGTGAATAGTAACTCGTGAATAGTAACTCGTGAAGAGTAACTCGTGAATAGTAACTTATGAATAGTAACTTGTGAATAGTAACTCATGAATAGTATCTCGTGAATAGTACTCCGACACGAAAAAGTGTCTCGAATACCCGATTGAACAATATAACCTCCGGACATCAATTATACTAACACAAATAAGTCCAACATAATGGAACTATAAAATTCATCTTTAATCAACACGAACTTATTCATCATTAATATTATAATTCACAATATTTAACAACCGTGTCGTTCCTGGAAAGAGGGGCTTTCCGATAAGGATTTCTCCTTATTGGCCAATTGATTAGGTGACCAAACATCTCCTCGACGGGACTTCTAGACATTGTCAATATTGCAAATAATAATATGAATAACTTTGCTCTCAATTATTGATTTAATAATATAACATATTATGCGGATGATAATTTGTAACAATAATTGAATCAATAATATAAGAGAGATATGATCAAAGAATTATCGTAGCAATAATTGAGTATAACCGGTGACTTCTCACGTAAGCATCAATAACCAATACAGTGTGCTACTATGCAACCACGCGTATTACTGTACTTTTACTACTGGGTAGTTCAACAGTTTTAACGGTAACACCTCCGTCGTTATTTTTTATAGAAAGATAATTTTGTCATTTTTTAACTATGACAATTTTGTCGTTTATTTCGATAATAATTGATGTCTTGAGGTTATATTGACCAATTGGGTAATTAATCAGATAAATGAGCAATTAATTGCTATTATTTCACATGCTTATAACTATTTGTTCATATGTGTGTACTATTGATTCACATTCATGTACTATTAGGGGAGGTGGTGCAAGATTGATAATACTTACATGACTAAATTAAAAATGGAGGTATAGTTGAAGGTATTATACCGTAATTAGTTTTTTCACATGATTATACTATTGAATCACATGAATGAACTATTAATTCACATTATTTACTATTAGGGGAGGTGGTGCAAGTTTGATAATACTTGCAGGACTAAATTAAAAATAAAAAAAATGATGAAGGTATTATACTGTAATATTTTGAGCCCTAAAACGTGCAATTAACAAAACTATATTTTGCTATAAATAGAAGCTCATTCTTCCTTCATTTCTCACCAATTCATAAAAGCTTTAGAGCAATTATTATAGAGAGAAATTATAGAGAGAAAGAAGAAGAGAAGTCTCACTACCTCACTATTCTAAAGATCCAGCTTTTTCTAAGGTAAGGGTATTATTTCTTTCAGTATTCATGAAGAGAGTTATTTTCATTCAATACGGCGTAAAGGTTGTTATTCCATTCTTTATTATTATGTTGAATAACTTTATCTATCAAAGTACCGCATACATGGTGAAATTCTTACATTATTCCATTCTTTATTATTTTGTTGGAATAACACATTCGCATATGCGATCTATCGCATGCCTCGTGAATTCTTGTTGTTATTCTATTCTTTATTATTCTATTATAACATCCTGTCTGTGCGGATTATGCATGACCTGGTTCCATTCTTTATTATTCTGTTGGAATAACCTGTCTGTACGGATTACGCACGCCTAGTGAATTCTTCTGTTATTCCATTCTTTATTATTCTGTTGGAATAATCTGTCTACGTGGATTACCGCATGGTGGCAAAAATCCATTTGTGGTTTCATATATTTTATTATACTTAGTTGATTAAAGCTTTGGCTTCCATACTCCATGAAATTAGTGGAATATCCTTGATATTTGCGCTTCATCCAATATCTTTTCATGAAAATATTCTTCTGAGCATTCTTGAATTTTACTCCACAAAGCATTATCATGTTGACAATTTGGACATTATTGATTTCTGGATAAATTAAATTATAAATCTTTACAAATTTATCCTTGAACTTGTTTTATTGAATTCTTATATCATTGTCATCATCCTCATGTTTATAATATTTTGAAAGTCATCTGAGGCCTGTAGTGCATAGATGGACTTGGTATGATTATGACCAGGGATTATTCGATATAATCATGACCGTAATGTTACAAATGATGTGGTAAAAGTCCTCATTGGCCGTAGTGCATTGATGGACAGTTGTTGGCATGATCATGACCATTAATGGATACACGAATATCCTTGGCCCGTAGTGCATGGATAATTTGTGGTCGTGATACTAATGAATATCCTTGGCCGTAGTGCATGGATGATTTGATTTATTTATTAAGCTGAGTCTCAGCGATAAAAGTGATGAAAAACCTTTTAAATCATAAAAGATAGTAGATTTTATTCTCTACTTGACTCTTCTAATGGATTACTTGTTCACCGCAGCTTAAACTTGATGTTTATTATATTTTATCGCTTTAACATCATTTGAAGGCTAATGATAATTTATTCGCATTATCTTAGTCATAATATTTCTTACTAGGCTAGTTGAGCTCACCCTTTTTTTTCACTTTGTTCTCTTGAAATGAGAACGTGGCGGACTAGTCGGGGAATGGAGTGTGATGGTCAGACGATAGCATTAGTAGTCCTCACTATTCTGTTAAATAGTGTGATAATAAATGTAACGAGGACTCCATTGAATGTGGATTTTGTCTAGATGACAATATTCTTATTTAAACTCTTAGATTATGTTTTGTCGTATTTTACACGACTGTTGTATAATTAAGTTGTATTTGAATTTTGTACCATGTATTTGGCGACTCAAGATGGGTGATGTATACCTGTTTTGGGGGTGTCACAGTTGGTATCAAAGCTTAAGGATATGATCCCTGGCTGAGATATGAGACAAGAACTAGGAAGGGAGAGACGGGAAATTTCTTTGCTAGTATGACCTACCTAAGTTTATTTGGTATTTAATTGGTCGGTCAGAGTATATGGATAATATGTGATATGTCATTTAACATTTGTTTTGTGACAGTGTTTGAGAATGACATCTGAAAATGTTGAGATCAGCAATGAAGCACATGAAACCATTGAGTCACCAACGATCAATAGCCAGGATAATGTGCAACAGGAAGATAATAATCCTCAGGTAAACAACAACACCGCTCAGATGATGAACGATGGGATGATCAGAGGCTTTATGTAATTCATGCAACATCTAAGCAGAGAGACTCTATTCAAAATATGTGGAAATGGAAACAATGGCAACCCATTTACCGGTCATCGCTAAGCGCTTCAAGGAGCTGGGACCGTGAGTTTTTGGGAAAGCCAAAACCACTTAAAAGCGAGTCGTGGTTAAAAGCGGATCACCAAGATATTTGATATCTTGGGATGCTCCAAGGAGCAAAAGGTTCCTTCGCCACCTTTATATTGCGTGAAAAGCGGATTCTTCGTGGGAATCAAGAAACGCATCTCACGACCGCCCGTCTTGAAGATGTCTTGGGAGAAGTTCCAAGAACTGTTCAACGACAAGTACTTTCCTTAAAGTATTCGTCATATGAAAGAGGTGGAGTTTATCAAGTTGGAGCAAAACAATATGACCGTGTCGCAATACGAGGCTAAATTTGCGGAGTTATCCTGGTTTGTATCCCATTTGGTCGATAATGAGGAGCGAATGATGGGAATGTTTCTAAGAGGTTTGAAACCTGAAATACGTCAATACCTTATTTCTCACAAACTTTATTTATATTCAGATATTGTGAATAGGGCTGATTTATTGGAGCGCGATAATGAGTCAGCACAACCAAAAGGTAACGAGCAACAACACGATAATAATCATACCGGTGGCAATGGCCATCAGAACAATGATAACCATCGTGGGGGAAATTATCATGCCAAGAATGGTAACCACTTCGGTGGTAATCATGGCCAAGATAATAGGAGTGGAAATTTCAAGAAGAGAAGGTTCAACAACGATGGAAAGATAGCAGCACCAACACCCATTTTCAAGGAAGAAGAACGACCACCAATTGTATGCTTCAAATGCGGAGGGGAGGGACATATCAGTCCAAACTGTGTGATGCATTCCAAAGCATGTTAGAATTGTGGAAAAGAATGTCACCTAGCCTGATTTTGTCATGCACCAAAGTCAAGTCCAGTTGGGACGGTGGCACCAAAGCGCGATCTGGACAAAACAAAGTCGGTGGTTTCAGGGGACATTTTTCTTGACTTCTCAAAAAGTGAGTAACCTTAAAGTTAAGCGTGTTAGTTAATTATAAATTTTTGCGAAATCTATACCTTATTAGATACCGGTTCTACCCATTTTTTTATCTCTCTTGCTTGCGCTCAATGTTTAAATTTGACTCCGGAGAAATTAAACTTTGACTTATCGGTTGAAACTCCATTAGGAGAAACCTTCATTACATGTGTTATCCAAGTCTTGGATGAGAGTCACAGTTTTGAATGATATTTCTATTGTTAATAAATTTCCTGACGTATTCTTGAAGACTTCTTAGCCTATCACTAGAGAGTGAAATCGAATTTTGTATTGACCCTAGTACAAAACCCATTTCTAAAACCCTCAAATATTTCTTTACCTAAAACGATCGTATAATGTGCCAAAGATGTTGGCTCGAGCTGTTGAAGATTACGACTATACCATTCAATATCATTGTGGAAGAGCGAACGTGGTAGCTAACGCATTGAGTAGAAGATCGTATGCGTTTACCCATTTTGTATAACTTATAAATGATGAAGATAGAGTTAAAGACTCTAGGGACCCACGTGAAGATAACGAATATATGAGTAGAACCGACTTTAATCGATAAAGTTAAAGCCGCTCAAACTACACACCCGAATCTGATGAATGTGAAGAAGAAGGTTCAAGAAGGCGTTATCTCAACCCTCGATTTAATTGGCCCATTTGAAATCTTCGATCGAGTAGGAATTCTGGCCTATAGACTCACTTTACCGCCAAGTATATCGCGTGTTCATAACGTTTTTCACGTATCGATGTTACGTAAATATGTGGACGACCCGAACCACATTATTGAATTAGAACTAGACGAGATAACAGAAGATTTAACGTATAAGAAGATACGTGTTAAAATCTTGGATAAGAAGGATCGTATTCAACACTCAAAGGTTATACCTCAAGAGTTAGAATCTGAAATAAAGTCAAGGTATCCTCATCACTTCGGCATACCAGGTACGTACATAAATTTTGAGGGCAAAATTTCATAAGGATGGGAGATTGTGAGACCCCAAATTTTATGAAAAAAGATTTAAATTTCTCGAAATATTTTTTTAAAATATTATGGTGTGGATTTGATATAATGTTATAGTTGTGGGTAATATTTATAAATTTTGCAAAGTATGCAAGTTGTTATAAAATATTCGTTTGGTCGAGAATATTCTTTTATCTAGAATATCCGATGCGACGTCACAATCATTAATTGGACCCCACAACTAAGTATTGTCGTAGTTAGAAAATGACGTAATTATCTTTTATAAAAATAACTACGAAAGTGTTACCGTTAAAACCGCTTGAACTACCCTACAAAGAAAAGTACGATGTCTGGCGTGGTTGCATAGTAGCACACGGTATTGATTTATGATGCTTACGTAAGAAGTCACTCAGTTATACTCAATTATTGCTACAGTAATTGTTGCGTCATATCTCTCATATTATTGATTCAATTATTGTCACAGTATCATCTGTATAATATGTTATATTATTAAATCAATAATTGAGACGACAAAGTTATTCATATTATTATTTGCAATATTGACAATGTCTAGAAAGTTCTGTTAAGGAGAGGTTTGGTTATGACTCCCTCAAAATAGGTATACAACACCCATTCTGAGTCGTCAAAATACATGGTACAGAAACAACTACAACTTTAATAATACAACATAAAAATTGTGAGTTTAAATACAAATATTTCCATATACACAATATTCATACCCAAATAGTCCTCATTACAATTATTGATACATTATTTTATAAAAATGGTGAGAACTACTAAAACGACTTTCTAGAACCTTCATTCCATACCCCGACTAGTACTCGCTACATTCTCGCCTCCTGAGAAGAAAAATAGAACAAAAAAGAAAAGAGTGAGCTCAACTAGCCCAGTAAAGAATATTATAACTAAGATAATATAGAACAAATTATTGTTAGTCTTCAACAGGAAAAAATCTGATAAAATACAATAGACAACAAGTTTCAGATCAATATTCGCAGCGGAAACAATAATTCATAGAAGAGTTACGTAGAGAACGAAATCTACTATTATCTATGAATTTAAAAGTTCATCATCAATATTTTATCCTCAAACATCAATCAATATACATCATAAATCAAATATTCATCTTTGCATTACGAGCCAAAGATATTCACCAAATAGTCATGTTCATCTAAACACTGCTCATTTTGCACTACACGCCAAAGATATTCATCGAAATCATTCATCTTTGCACTACTGTGCCAAAGATATTTAGTAATATCATCATTTAGGACTGAGGATGATGAAAAATATTTTAAAGGAAACGAATCCAAAGGAAACAAAATAACAAATATTAAGGATTCGTATTTCGGTTTATCCATGTCCAAAAATACCTCATAAGTAATCATAGTGGAGTAAAATTAAAGAATGATTAAAACATGGATACAATCAAAGCTAGTATCCATAATAGATATTTTGGATAAAAAGAAGAAAATTTCATTTTTCTATTGAATAAAGTCTTGATACTCGTGAATAATTATCGATATCGTGAATAAGAACCCCACAAAAAAAGTTCTAAATTTGATAAAAAGTTTAGACCAATATTTCGGCATAATGATATTAAAGAAAATAATATCATTTAAGAAGAAAACAACATCCCTTACCTCGAAAGAATAAGTACTTACATTTGGGGCCGAATACTTTAGAATATAGTCTTCAAGAGAACTTGCACCGTATAAAGAACACTCAAAGTCTTAAAATACTCACAAGAATACGCTCGATAATATAGAGAGAGAAAGATTTCAGTTTCTGGTATGATTTTCAATTCTAACCTAAGCACCCTATTTATAGGAAAATGCTTAGAACACCAAAACAGAAAATTTAATAAAATATTAATATATAATTAAATTTTCTTATGCCCACTTTGAATTCTCTAGCTTCAGCACTTTGCACATGTTTAATGAGGCCACAAAATGTAAAAAAAGTTTTTATTAATAAAAATAAATAAAACTTCCAAAAATCAATAATTTTGGAACTTCAGAACTTCAATAATTCATAATAAATAGCCCTTTTGTCAGAAAAATTCTCACCACATGTCTTTTCTATAGGAAATTTTATTATCTACAACTTTGCAGAATAAAGTTTTTCCAAATTCCAAACAAAAATTGTCCGAAATCCACAAACGGGCGATTTTACAAGCTATAATCAAATTCCAGTCAAGAAATGGGGTCCATCGACATGTTTAACATGTTTTTAATATTTATTGCAACAAAAATACTCTTCCTCCTCATATACTCATATATCCCACATTCATTGTAAAAATATCATCATTATTATATTATAATATTATATAATAAAATATTATTTTATTAGAAAAGATAAAATATCGATTTTCAACAATTGTCACTTTAAAAATTTTCTCCATCTATATCCACATAAAATCAATCTTTTCCTCATAATATAAATCAATAATTAATTACTCATAAATAATATTACAGAATCACAATACTGACAATCAGGCCGTTCTTAGGAAAGAGGGGGCTTTCCAATAAGGATTTCTCCTTCTTGGCGCGCAATTAGGTGACCAAATCTCTCCTTAGACAGACTTTCTAGACATTTCCAATAATGTTATCTAATAATATTATTCAGATAATATGAATTATTGCTCTGATAATGGAAAATAATCGTGTAGTGACAATTATTGAAACAACAAGAATATAAAATATCAACGCAAAGAATTATTGAATCAATAAAATAAAATATTGAATAAGAATTACTGTAACAATTATCGAGTAGTGCCTTCACGTAGTAAGAATCAATAATTGGTGCAATCTTCGTGTGTTCTTGTAACAACGCCAGACATCGTGTTTTTAACCATCGGGTATTCAAACAAGATAATTGTAGAATAACTCACGCCGTTATTTATAAATAACTTATACTTGTCGTTTTCTTCATCCAATCGCTTTCTGTTATGGGGCCCACACAAGGCTGCGCCGTCATACGAATATTCCCCGATAATAAGAATATTCCACGACCAAACGAATATTCTCCAATAAAAACGAATATTTTATAACCACTTGCTTATTTGAAATATTTGCGCATTTTACTCATAACTAACCACATTAATCAAATCAACCCTTACTATTTCAAAATAATGAATAGAGAAAATTAAATTTCATTTATTAATAATTTGGGGTCTTACAACCTCCCCTCCTTATGAAATTTCGTCCTCGAAATTGACGTACGTACCTGGTGTTTCGAAAAGATGAGGATACCTCGCTTTCATTTCCGTTTCCAACTCCTAGGTCATTTCCTCAATAGCATGGTTCCACCACAAAACTTTAACTTGTGGTATGACCTTCGTGCGTAGGACATGCTCTTTCCTATCCAAGATCTTGATAGGTACTTCCTCGTACGTTAAGTCTTCAGCTATCTCGTCCGGTTCTAACTCAATGATGTGGTTTGGGTCTTTCACATATTTACGAAGCACAAATATATGAAAAACATTATGAACACGAGACATACTTGGAGGTAACGCGAGTCTATAGGCCACATTTCCTACTCGGTCAAGAATCTAAAATGGACCAATAAATCGTGGATTGAGCTTTCCTCTCTTCCCAAATCTTGTAACTCCCTTCCATGGAGCAACTCGCAACAATATATGATCCCCAATACCAAATTCCACGTCCTTTCGACGAAGATCCGCATAACTATTTTGTCGATCATGTGCCGTTTGTATACGTTGTCGAATCATTTGGATCTTTTCTGTAGTCATACGTACCAACTCGGGTCCCAACAATGTTGCTTCACCCACCTCATCCTAACATATTGGAGAGCGAAACTTTTCGTCTATATAATGCTTCAAATGGAGCCACACCTATACTTGCCTGATAACTGTTGTTGTAAGAGAATTCCACCAACGATAAATACTTATCCCAACTCCCTTTGAAGTCTAGGACACAGAGTCTTAATAGATCTTCAAGAGTTTGAATAGTCCTCTCTGATTGTCCGTCTGTTTGAAGATGGTATGCCGAACTGAATCGTAAATCCGTGCCCATAGCTTTTTGCAAGATAACCCAAAATCTTGAAGTGAATCTTGGGTCACGATCCGAAACTATGGATACTGGCATGCCATGCAATCTCACAATCTCATCTACGTACATACGAGCAAGACGTTCAAGGGAATAAGTCTCCCGTATCGGCAAGAAATGAGCAGACTTGGTTAATCTATCAATAATAATCCAAATATCATTTATGCCTTGAGAAAACGTGGGAAGACCCGTAACAAAATCCATGGTAATGTGTTCCCACTTCCATTTCGGAATCTCCAGTGGTTGCAATGGACCCTTAGGCACTTGATGCTCCGCCTTTACACGTTGACAAGTTAAACACATCGAGATAAACTTTGCAATCTCTCTCTTCATATTGTTCCACCAAAATGTATGTCGAAGATCACGATACATTTTAGTACTTCCAGGATGGATTGCAAATGGTGTATTGTGTGCCTCCATCATGATCTTGTACTTCAAATCAGAATCGTTAGGAACACAAAGTCTGGAGTGGACTCGAAGTATTCCTTCTTCATCGATTCTTGGCTCTGGAATAACACCTTCTTGTACTTTCTTCTTCATACGCATCAGCTCCAGGTCTGTGGCTTGAGCAACTTTAACTTTTTCGATTAAAGTTGGTTCTATACGTATACTTGACATCATTACATGGGTCCCCGGAGTCTTGAATTCTATCTTCATCTTTTGTAAATCATACCAAATGGGCATTTGTGTTGACAACATCGCACTCGTTCCTGCGTATGATCTTCTACTCAATGCGTCGGCTACCACGTTCGCTTTTCCAGGATGATATTGAATAGTGTGGTCGTAATCTTTCAACAGCTCGAGCCAACGTCATTGCCGCATGTTGAGTTCTTTTTGGGTGAAGAAATATTTGAGGCTTTTATGGTCCGAATATATCTCCACTTTCTCCCCATATAGATAGTGCCTCCATCTTTAATAGCGAAAATGATCACCGCTAACTCTAGATCATGAGTAGGATAATTCCTCTCATATTCTTTAAGTTGTCGCGAGGCATAGGCTATGACTTTCCCACGTTGCATGAGAACACATCCTAACCCTTTACCTGAAGCATCGCTGTAGATAACAAATCCATCCGAACCAGATGGTATTGTCAGAACGGGTGCCAAAATGAGTCTCCTCTTAAACTCTTGGAAACTCTCCTCGCATTCCTCGCTCCATACGAATTTTATATCTTTCTGAGTCAGCTGAGTTAATGGAGTAGCGATTCAAGAAAATCCTTCCACGAATCTCCGATAATAACCAGCTAAGCCCATAAAGCTACGTACTTCGGTCACCGACTTCGGTTGTTCCCAACTTTGTAATGCTTCAATCTTCCCGTCAATGAGATACTCCATGTTTTAACAACGCGTGCCCAAGGAATGCTACTTCCTCAAGCCGAACTCGCATTTCTTCACAGCAGCATAAAGCTTATTTTCACGAAGCCTTTGGAGTACCAAATTTTCAAATGGTGCTCATGATCTTCACGCCTTTTGGAATATATGAGGATGTCATCAATAAAGACAACAACGAATCCCCATCCAAATAATCCTTGAATACTCGGTTCATCATATCCATGAAAGTCGCGGGAGCATTAGTCAATCCAAAAGACATGACTAAGAATTCATAATGCCCGCATCGAGTTCTAAAGGTAGTCTTTGGAATATCCTCGCCTCTAATATTCAATTTGATGATATCCGTAATCGAAGATCAATTTTTGCAAAGAATTGTGCTCCTTGTAACTGGTCAAACAGGTCATCAATACGAGATAACGGATACCTATTCTTGATAGTTGTAAGACCCCGAATTTTATGAAATAAAAGTATTCAATTTTTCTTATAATTACTATTCAGTAAATGGTTAAATTGATAACAAGTTAAAGTTAAGGGTAATATATGAAATTTTCAAAATACGCAAGTGGTTATAAAATATTCATTTATCGGGGTATTCGTTTGGTCATGGAATATTCTTTCTATCGGGGAATATTCGTACGACGGCGCTGCTATTTGTGGGTCCCATAACGGATAATTGTCGGATGAAGAAAACGACAAAGTTTGAGTTTTTATAAATAACGGCGTAGTTGTTACCAAGTAAACACTTGTTGGAATACACAGTGGTTAAAATACGATGTCTACGCGTGAATTGCACGTGAGCACTACCTGGTATTGCATGATATTTTTTGAATTATTGATCCTTACGTAAAGAAGGCACTACTCAATAATTGTTACAATGAATTATCGCTTCAATATTTTATTTTATTGATTCAATAATTGCTTGCGTTGATATTTTATATTATTGTTGTTCAATAATTGTCACCGCATTATTATCTCCATTATCCCATCAATAATTCATATTATTTAAATAATATTATTAGATAACATTATTGGCAATGTCTAGAAAGTTCATCGAGGAGAGGTTTGGTCACCTAATTGCAAGCGCACCAAGAATAAGAAATCCTTATCTGAAATCCCCTCTTTCCTCGAACTACCGGTTGTCATAATTGTGATTCTGTAATATTATTTGTGAACAATTAATTATTGATTCATATGATAAGAAAATATTTATTTTATGTGGATATAAATAATGGATTTATTTATGTGGTTATAATTGAAGGAATAAATGTTGAGGTGTTTTATCAGTATTTTGTCGGATTGGAGGTATTAAAAGATCAAATCGGTGTTCTTACAGCTTTATTGTGTGAGTTATAATTTTTAATCTGACTGTTGGATCGTTGTAATTTTTGGATATGTTATACATATATAAGTTGAGTATATGTCCACAAAATTTGAATAGTTAAAAATGAACGTATGATTTGTTATGAATTTTAAGAGGTGACTAGTTCAGAAATTGTTGAAGTATCTGAATTTATCATTTTGGTGGAAAATTCTAGAATTGGTGGGCCCCACTTTTGGTTGGTGAGAAATGTGCTCAATTGAATTTTCAAATGTGGTGGGTGGGAATAGTAGCAGGTAAAGCCATCAGGTTGCGGAGTTAAGTCTCGCTTTTGCGCGTCTTAACATTTTCCTATAAATAGAGGCTAAGTTAGAATTGAAAATCACACTAGAAACAAGTTTTCTCTCTTTCTCTCTCTAGATTATCAAGTGTATTTTGTGAGTATTTAGATACTTGGTGAGTTGCTATTCATCGATTGCACGCTTCCTTCAAATATCATATCCGATATCCAAATGGTAGTCTTTTCTTTTTTGAGGTAAGGATAGTAAGGGGTAGTAAGGGATATTAAGGGATGTTATATTCTTCATAATGATGTTATTCTTTCAATATCATTATAATTGACATATTGGTATGGATCTTATTGTGGAATTTCTACCTTTTTGAGTCGGGTTACTATTCACGATACTCTGAAGACTATTCACGATACTGGCCTATTCATGTATATGGCACTATTTACGTATATGACATTATTTACGTATACAGTACTATGTACGAATACGGAGTACTATTCACAAGTTACTATTCATGAGTTATTATTCACGAGTTACTATTCATGAGTTACTATTCACGAGTTACTATTCATGGGTACTATTCACAACAAAATTGGTTTCTTTTTCTGACCAAATTATCGTTGATTTATGAATCTTACTCTTGAAATTAATAGGTTGTTGATTATATTGTTTTTATTATCATATATATCATTTTTATAATCCTGTTGATGAAATTTCTCTTTGACTTGGGTGTAAAGATGGGTAGATTATTGGTATGATCATGACTATGGGTTCTTCTTTGGCCAAGAGAGTGCAAAGTCAATCGTTGATTGGTATGATCATGACCATTGAATTTACAATTAAATATTTTTAGCTTAAGTGCAAAGGTGAATTGATCAACATGGTTATAATTTAGGTTTATATAGATTTTTAAATGTTATTGAATATCTTTGGCATATAGTGCAAAGATAATCTGTTGTTGAATATCTTTGGCCTGTAGTGCAAAGATGATTTGTTGATGAATATCTTTGGCTCGTAATGCAAAGATGACCTGTTGTTGAATATCTTTGGCCTGTAGTGCAAAGATGACTTGTTGATGAATATCTTTGGCCCGTAGTGCAAAGATAAATTTATTAGTATGATTATGAACATTAACTGTGATTTGGTATAACCATGATCTTTGATGTTTCAGGTGATGAAAATTATCTTCGTCCTGGATGCGAAGAGGAATTTAGAATTATAATTATGATTATGAGTTATTCATATAATTGTGGAAAGGAACTGTTGATTACTGTTACAGGGATAAAACATTGTTGGTGGATTTTTAACATGGAGAAGTTAATAGACTTTATGGTCTATTTGACTCTTCTAATGGATTGCTTTCGTTCACCGCAAACTATGGTTGAAAAGTTTTATCATCTACCATATGTTCTAAATCTCCGATTTATTATCGATGAAGGTCATTGATAATTTAATTATCTTTAGTCATGATATTCTTTACTGAGCTAGTTGTGCTTACCCTTTTGCTTCACAATTCCTTTCAGGTAATAAAAGTGTAGTCGGGTCGAGTGGGGATAACAGGGGAATAGAATCATGGTCTATATCAGCTGAGAGTGAGGCTAACCCAACGTTGAAGGGTGTTTTGTCACTATCATACAAGATGTCTAATGACATACAACCTCGTATCATCATAAGACAGTGGATGTGCTCATCCACTTGCCGAGTATATATATAACAGCACTACCTATATAATCTTGGTGTTTGTTTGAAGTATAATTCTCAATTAGAGATAGTAGAGATAATGATATATCAAGAGAAGACTTACCATCGGGAAGAATATGATAGTAATCTTCTTGTTTTTCTTTGGGGTCTATTGGGTCAACCAAGGATAATTCTGGGCCATATGATATCTATCATAACCTGTACGCATGGCCTCCCATATACGAAGGTTTCTCGAACACTTCCCAAAGATTTTAGTTTCTAAAACAGCTTTTGACTATACCTTTATGTAAGGTGTCAATGCGAGGTAATCGTCCACTATTGGGACATGTGTCACATTTGGTATATATTTGTATCCAAACTCACAAAGATATGTGTTGTTGTATTTTGTACGACAATTGTTGTAATAAAGTTGTAGTTGTTTTCATGTACCATGTATTTGGCGACTCGAATGGGTTGGATGGAATGGACCTATTTTGGGGCGTCACATTTGGTATCGAGCTATAAGTAAAGAGCCCCGAGCCTCTCATTGGGTGACTTCTCTTGTTGATGGGGATGCACCGCCCGCACTCTCCGTAGGGGGACGCCGCTCTACTTGCAGTAAAACCGATAGGTACCAATGTGAGGTCTTTCCATCATTGATGGGACATTTATCACATTTGGTATCAAAGCTTAGGGATATGATCTCTGGCGGAGATCGGGGAATAGGACTAGGAGGGGAGAGATGAGTAAATCCTTCGCTAGTGTGTCCTACCTAAGCTTAAATTGTTGGTTGGTCATAATATATAGATATTATGTGATATGTTAATTTGTTTAATTAACCCTTGTTTTGAAGCTGTATTCTAGAATGATATCTAAAATACAGGAGATGAGCAATGGAGAAATCATGATGACAGGGAAGATGGAAATATTTGTATTTAAACTCACAATTTTTATGTTGTATTATTAAAGTTGTAGTTGTTTCTGTACCATGTATTTTGACGACTCAGAATGGGTGTTGTATACCTATTTTGGGGGCATCACAACCAAATCTCTCCTTGACAGAACTTTTTAGACATTGTCAATATTACAAATAATAATATGAATAACTTTGTCGTCTCAATTATTGATTTAATAATATAAAATAATGTGCCAATGATACTGTGACAATAATTGAATCAATAATATGAAAGATATTATGCAGCAATTACTGTAGCAATAATTGAGTATAACTGAGTGACTTCTCACGTAAGCATCAATAATCAATACTGGTGTTACTACTTGCGCAACTACGCTGGCGATATAATCGCATTTTTTACCACCACTGGTAGTTCAACAGCTTTAACGGTAAAACTTTCAACGTTATTTTTTTATAAAAGATAATTACGTCATTTTTAACTACGACAATACTTTCGTTGTGGGGTCCACTAATGATTGTCTTGTCGCATTTAATATTCCCTCGTTAAATTGAATATTCCCCACCAATCGAATATTACATAACCACTTGCTTACTTTGGAAAATTTGTAAATAATTCCCACAACTATAACATTATATCAAATCCACACCATAATATTCAAAAATATATTTCGAGAAAAATTAATCTTTATTCATAAAAGTTGGGGTCTTACAAAATCCCTTTCCTAGACATTGCCAATAATGCTATCTAATAATATTATTCAAATAATATGAATTATTGATCTGATAATGGGAAATAGCGTGCAGTGACAATTATTGAAACAACAATAATATAAAATATCAATGTAGTAATTACTGAATCAAAAAAATAAAATATTGAACAGTAAGTATTGTAACAATTATTGAGTAGTGCCTTCTTACGTAAGAATCAATAATCCAAAAATATTGTGGCAATACTGCGTCTATCGCTAAGAACCACGTAGACATCGTATTTTAACCAATTTGAGTATTCCAACAGTTTTAACAGTAATAACTACGCCATTATTTATAAAAAAATTCAAACTTGTCGTTTTTTTCATTCGACAGATTTTCGTTATGGGCTCCACAAATGGTTGCGCCATCATACGAATATTCTCCGACAGCAAGAATATTCCACGACCAAACGAATATTCCCCGACAATAATGAATATTTTATAACCACCTGCTTACTTAAAATATTTACGTATTTTACCCATAACTAACCACATTAATCAAATCAACCCCTTACTACAACAAAATAATGAATAGAGAAAAATCAATTTTATTTATAAAAAATTGGGGTCTTACGTTTTGGGTACAATTGATATGACAAAATACTTTGGGTATAGTTTGATATGGCCAAATATTTGGATATAATCAGTCTTCTAGTACAGTTGAGTATTTTTGGTTAATTGAGTATTTTTGGTCAAACATTTGATATGTAAAGTATTGTGACCAAACGTTTGATTAATTGAATGAAGTTTCATGTTTTTGTTGTCAATGATATCTTCTTTATTTTTAGAAACTCGATGTTGTTTATTTGCCCTTGTCAATTCTTTATAATTTTCACTTGTGTAAATGTTGAAAATTGAAAGATATAGAATAATAAAAAATAGGATTCCATTGTAGAGTTTTTTCACAAAACAAGCTAACATAAAACAACACGACTTTGTAGCAGCACTTAGATCGTAAGTAGTGTTTGATTGTATATTAATGCATCTTAAGAGTCGGCCTCTTAATGCATCTTAAGAGCCCACATTTTTGTATTAAGAGGTCCTCTAAATAGTTTAGACTCATATTTGTATCTTAACTATTCAGAGGATCTCTTAATACAAAGATATGAGTTGTTAAAATACATTAAGAGGCGAGTCATGACTTAGAGGGTGTTTGTTTAGAGCTGAATGACTGAAGGATTGAATGGTTGATTCGGTCAGTGCGTTTGTTTTGGTCTGAATGACTGAATCGGTAAGATGGACGAGCTGAATGACTAAGTTAGATTTTTTTAGCTGAATGACTGAATGAGCAACTGAATGAAGTAAAAAAAATGTAAAATTTTAAAAAATATATTAACTATTATATTAAGTAATATGAAATAAATTTATAACAATTTTGAATTTTTTCAGAGGGGTAAAATAATAAAGTTTTGTCATTCAGATGTTTCAGACATGTCAATTATCAAACAACTTTTTTCATTCAGATTCAGATTCAGCTCATTCAGATTCAGACTTAGATTTATTCATTTTTTTATCAAACACCCCCTTAGATCGTAAGGTAATGATTTAACGATCGTAAAATCATGACTTAGATCGTAAGGTAATGACTTAATGATCATAGAATAATAATTTAATAATTGTATAGTCATCACTTAGATCGTAGAGTTTAGAGTGATTTCAACTTTCACTATAGCATAGCTACGCTAACTTTATTATCGTAGAGCTAAGCTACTATCAGAGCTACTCTATTATCCTAAAAAAATACTATACTTTTATCTTCCATATAACCAAAACAATGTCACAAAAAAATAGAATTTTTTAAAACACCTTTTAAAAAAAAATGTAATTTTTTAAAGCAGTTCTTTAAAAAAAAAATGTAATTTTTAAAATAGATTTTTTTAAAAAAAGAATTTTTAAAAAATAGAATTTTTTTAAAACAAACTTTTTAAAAAAACGGAACTTTTTAAAAGAAGATTTTTTAAAAAAATAGAATTTTAAAAAATATTTTTTTTTAAAAAGGAACTTTTTAAAAACAATTTTTTTAAAAAAAAAATTTTAGTATAATTGAATTTTTAAAAATCGACTTTTTAAAAAAAATAGAATTTTTAAAAAAAGAGAATGTT
The DNA here is from genome assembly GCA_020205615.1 of Panax quinquefolius. Classification (NCBI taxonomy): domain Eukaryota; kingdom Viridiplantae; phylum Streptophyta; class Magnoliopsida; order Apiales; family Araliaceae; genus Panax; species Panax quinquefolius. The sequence continues at coordinate 101,002,321 of CM035166.1, read as the reverse complement.
AGTATTTTAGTATTTTTAAATTTATTTTTTTTAGTATTTTAGATGTAAATATGTTATGTTTTGAATTTTAGTATTTTGATTAAATGATGTAAATATGTTATGCTTTTTTTATTTTGAATTTTAGTATTTTTTGTTTTGATTAAATGATATATATTGTTTTATTTAAATTTTTATTATATTTAAGCATGCCACGTCATCAAATTTTAACGCTGTTTTTTTTTTTACTTAATAAGGGCGTATGACCCAAAAATATAATGTTAAAGTCTTTTTGGAAAAAAATTAGTTTAGGGTGGAAGTGGGACATCCGTGTAAATATTAGGGGTTTTTTAAACTAATAAAAATTACTATAATGAACAATTTTTTAAACTTTTAAAAAACTAATAACCGATGAACCCTACCTTTAGTACCTGTCTTTCTCTGACGAGCAGATGTAGGTATCAAATCCGTTAAAGACAATTGAGAAAAAAGAAAAAAGAAAAAAGAAAAATGAAAAAATGAAAAAAAAAAAAAAAGTTTTTTTTAAAATATATTTTTTAACTTTTCCTAATTCCAAAGAATCCAAAACATACATAGAGGAGAAGGGGGAAAAGCAAAAGAGAGGGATCAAATTCAATCAAAAAGAAACCAAGGCGGGACGGCAACATAGCTGCCGGCAACCGGAGATAGAGAAAGGGATGAAGTTCGCCGTTAAGTCATGGAGCAAGAAAGGAAGGGCGAGAGTAGGTTATCTACAGTTGGGCAGCTGCCCGCATCAAATAGAGACTCCTGCCCTACTCCTAACCACGCGTAAAGGGCTGCCCGTTTACATCTCACCTGACCTTCTCTCCTCCCTTCCTTCCCCTGATTCTTTTCTACTTCAATGTAGCCCTCTTCACTTGTAAGTTTCTTTATTATCCTTTCTTTCTATATATATATATATATATATATATAAACATACAAATTGTATATAGCTAAAGAAATTGGAAAAGAAAAGGAAAAAAAGAAGAAAGAAAGGATATTGGAAAAAGGGTAATTGAAGGAAAAGAAACTGAAAGGAAAAAGATAGTGAAAATTAGAAACAATCCTGTTAATGAATACAAATTTAGTTGGGCACACTAAATTCTAATGCCAGACTAATTTTAAAATTAATTGTAATGGGTATGTTTGGGATTGCTTTAGAGTATATCTGATATTTCTTAAAAATGTAATTAGTGATTTTGATTAATGATCTTGCTTATAATCAATTTTACAATATATTTTGCATTTGGTAAAAAAAAAAGCACATAGTAAAAATTGAAAAGTGTTTGGTATGAGAAAAATTGTTTATCACTATAGCCATGTTTGTTTGCAAAAAATATGCTTAAGATTGGACTATTTATCTTAATTTAACAATATTTCAGACTATTTAATCATTTGAAAAGGGACTATTAGTCCCTTAATGTGGGATTATTAATCCCACAAAGCCATTTGATAGCTTAAAATGGGGGATTATTAATCCCATCCCATATTCATCAAGGGATTATATAGTCTATCATAATAGCCTTAGAAATGACAAAAGAATAGTTCATAGGATTATTAATCTCCCATCATGAGATAAAATAGTCCGAAGTAGTGTTTAATTAAGACAAATATTTCAATCCCAAGCATACTTTTTGCAAACAAACATAGCTTAAGGTTTTGAGAAGTAAATATGGGTAATGGCTGGAATTACTACAATAAATAGGGATAACTTGGTAATATACTTGGTCAAACTTGATTATTAGATTTGGCAAATAATACAAAGTGATTATAAGCAGTTTTAAAAGTTGATTATCAAGCACTTTTTGCTTCTTAAACTGATTATAAGTAGGTTTGGCTGCTTATAAGCAATCCCAAACACTCTCTTAGCAATGTAAGTATTGATTATGATTACTGCTTTTGCTTAGAAGTAGTTTTTAAAAGGTAGTTTATGTTTGATAATGAAAAAGTATTAATTTAGTGAAAAAATAAAAGGTTTCTGCTTATTACTTATTTCAAGTGTGAATTATTGAAAAGAAAGGTTTTGAGAAGTAAAGAGGGGTTTTGGGTGGAACTATTAAAATAAAAGAGGATAGATTAGTAATATATTTGGCCAAATCTGATTGTTAGATTTTGACAAATAACCAGATGCACCAAATTGGCGCTTCTGATTATTTCCATAAATATTGATTATAAGCAGTTTTTAAAAATGAATTACCATACACTTTATGCTTTTTAAAACGGATTATTAGTTGGTTTGATTGATTATAACCGATCACAAACACCCTCAAATTGGTTTATTTATTATTTTATTTTTTAAATAGTCTTTGTTTTCCTTTGGTTATCTGTTCTGCTTCTCCCACTTGCTGAGTTCCAAACAAAGCCTTGAATTGGGTTTTAAGGGAAAAGACATGCAAAGGATAATATGTTTTGTTTGATATTGGAAAGATATAGAAAAAATAAATATAAAGGAAAAGATAAAAAAGAACTTGGTTGAATATCTATTGCATTTGATTTTAGTATTGTACATGGAATAGTTAAATCTCATGGACACAACATGGAGCAAAGATATTTCTGCGAAAACTCCATTTTCTCTTTTATCCATATCTTCTAATTTTTGAGAAGAAAGTTCTGGAGAGATGTTGGGGGTCATTTTCTCCTGAAAAAACTCAAAGGCATTAGTATACCCTCTATCTCTATCTCCAAAATAAAACTCCAAGACAGGGTGTTAGTAAAGGTAGTCTAGAGTCATAAAGATTTTCTTCCTGAAATGTCTTATGATTGGTTGGGCATTTCATTCAAGTAACCCTAACTTAAAGAACTAAAGTTTTAATATATTATAGCAATAAAATAAATATCCTGTTCATATGTTACATTAGAAATAATGCTCATCGGAATTAAAAAGAAAAAAATATTAATCCCGAAAAATGTTTGCTGTATGAGTTAAACTTAATCTAAAGAATATTGCATAAAGATTTGAGCACTTAACAATGAAAGGATATCACACTAAAACTTTTTGGAATTCAAGTATGTATGGACGAAGCATGAAGTCTTGAAGACCGTAGGCTTCAGCAGTAAAAGAAAGTTAAAAGGCAGCAAGTGTGAAAAAGTTGGTAGAATTTATTTATGAAGTTTCTTACTAAAAAAAATGAAATAGACGGGTTGTGCTTCATTATCTTTTCCTTATTTTCACACTTGTATTTCTTTGAAGGACTCCTTGTCCTCCCTTTGTGTACTCTCCCTTTTATTTAATAAAATTTCTTCTTTTTCTTTTGGGAATGTTGTTTCTACAAGTAAATATTGATATCCACGAAGTCTCTCTTAAGTAAAGTTTAAGTTTCCTTACTAAGTTGTGTTACATTTAATGAAGTCAAATTCTTGTTGAATTTTTAAGAGGGTCGGCCTCATGATGGGTCTCTGTATCTTAACCTCTTGCACCATAATAAAAGAACATTATATACTAAGGGTGGGCCAAACTATGTACAAAAATGTAAAATATTATGGAGATTGGCTTGAATAACTTATCAAAATTATAAAATGATTTGGATGGGTCATGACCCTCATTCCTTAGTCTTATCTCTGTACTTGTTGGCAGGGAGACCATTTTAATGAAAATCTCATATATATATATATATATATATATATTTGGGATCAAGATTACAATCTACAATTGTTCATGGTAATTTCTCAACTTTTTTCCCTATGGTTATAATTGTCTAAATCGTTATTGTGTTTTTCTTTGATTCTGCAGCTTAGAAGGTCTTTCCCTTAAGACAATATCATATATTGGAGGACTGCACGAGATGCTTGGTTTGCGTGAATATGCATTTGCAGCTGTACCAAGGGATTCTGTTGTATGCCTTCCAGAATGTAATAGCAGTAACAAGATTGGGGCATCTTTTGAGACCCCTTCTGGTCGTCGCTTGGTAGTTCTACATAATGTTTTCTGATGATAATAACTTTTATTTTCCATAATTTTCGCTCTTTGTTTCTCTCCTTCGGTAGGATATAGTTTTCTTCATTTCTTCAATTTTGATATGCACAGATAAAACCTGGAGAATATATGGAAATGATTTCCTCCATGAAGCCAAACTTATGGACCACTTTAGCCGATGAAGTGCCTGTTTGGGTGTCAGAAAAGAGGAACAAAGCCTCGGTGGATCGAACTGTGAGATGGCTTGATGATTGCATTCGCCTAAGTGTGGTAAACACTGAATATGCATTTGTTTCATTTACAGTTGGATATTATTATCTTGATCCGAAACTCATATTTACTTTAATTGTTTTATAATTTGTGTTTGTACATAATATTTTAGAATTAGTTTGTTCAAGAACTATATTAGATGAAATGTGCAATCCATGTTTTCAAGATTCAGTAAATATATAACTGGTCAACGTTGTGAATTTTGGAATAGGCTGGCTAGTACTAGGTATATTAAAATTAACTACCATATGGGTTGTTCACCCAACTAATCAAAATCTACATAAGGTGTTTACTATGATGAGGCTGTTCGCAACATTCTTATGACTACGATCCAAGAAAATTTGTTTTGAATATCTTCATGCTTGCTAACAATTCTTAAATGAAGTGCAGGAGATGCCACATTCTTGAAGAGCAAGTATGAAGCTTTAAATTTTTTATTTTCCTTTTCTCTTTTATGTTCTCAATAATATGAATATTGATATTATCTTCTCAAGTTGATTAATTATGAACTTAAAATTTTTCATATATTTTATGTTACATATTAAGATTGATTAATGGAGCGAGTGAGAAGTTGATTGTTTGTTAACTTGGTCTGCTGAAGCTTTATTTTGAGTCTTCCATCATTGATGTTTCATCGGGTTAGTATGCTGTTTCTGTTGATTAAGCAAAGGCATTACAGAATTCACATTTTGTAGGTCTAATCCATTTTACATTTAGATGGGTTAGTAGTCAAAGTTTTAACTTTCTGACTTTTGGAGTCTTGGTACAATAGAATTTAGGAAGAGTTTAGCTGACTTATTAATTATGGATTCTTTTTGTTCAGAAAAAAATTACACGGTAGCTATTGATGCTATTTTGAACAATAAATATTCTGCTTGATGGATTTTAGGAGTGTTCTCAAAGACATTTTGCTTCATTTTCTTTTTCTTTTCACTTAGATTAGATCATACCTTATTATGTTAATCACAATCATCCCCTATCCAACTAGCACACTTCTACTGTAGATAGCACTAGTTATTATTAGTTTTCCATAATGCAGAATTGTCTAAAAATGTTGGTCATCTCTCAAACCAAACTTTTGTAGTCCTCTTTAATCTTCATGAATACCATCTATTTCTAGAACCCTAAAATTACAACCTTAGCATTTTGCATAACAATTTGAAGACACTTGATGTTGGAATTTTCTAGTACCTTTTCTCGCAAAGCCTGTTTGCTATCCTAATCAGGTTCACCATCTTTTCATGCTAGTTAACTCATCTGGAAACCTGCGATTTTCCCTCCCTATTCAAGTCTTTTGCTTTCTCTTTGATGCCCAATAGCTTCAACGCCGGTGATTTCTTGTCGCTTTGGAGGCTGTTTAAGCCTTTGTTTCTGGAATATTTTTTTTGGGGGTGTGTGTTTGTGAATGCTGCCAAATAAGACTCACTCTCATTCAGTTTAGCTATATCTGATTGCATGGAGCCATTGGAGCATGTTTGTCGTTTTTTATGAGAATGTGTTAACCTTCTACGAGATTTGAGATCCTGTTGTGACTTGAATTTGGCATTTTTTGTGGTGGAAAGGATGGTAAAGTTCTTCAAAGATTCAATGTTTTGTTATCCTTCAAGGCTTCAAGGAATTTGGTTTTGGCTTCATTATGGGTTCTGTTATAGGGAACTAGACTGCCCCCTAATTAGACGGAGCAAGTATCGGCAGATTGTGGGAGTGGTATTCAGCATTAGGGTTTGGGATGTGGTAACTTAGTCCTACTAATGACATTAAGGGTATGTTGGTTTGGGACGATAGAATGTGGCGGTAATATAATAGATTTTTTAAACTGAATAAAGGCAGTAATAAAATTGAATTGAGCATGAGTTCTTTAGTGTTTGGTTTGTTACTTGGGAAGTGTGCCAGGATGGACTAGAAGTTCTCAAAAGTATCTAATTAGTAAGAACCATTACCATGAGGTTGGTAGTGGACCATCACTCATCCCATTAAGGAATGATTTTTTTTTTGAGGCACTGCTAGCAATGACTCATTAACTCCACTTTTGGCTAACCTAACTAGGTTACGTTTGAAATGGGAACAAGGTATTCTATTCCTCTGTTCATTACCCTGAACCAATTGCCCTAAATTTACTTCTAATTACCCTTGTACTTCACACTCCTCGACAACAAGAGAGCGCCATTAGTTTATTTTTTTGTGACAAGTCAATAGTACTTTTGTTGAGTCTAAGATATTGTAAAAATAAAAAGTATTAAGAAAAAATCTAATGAGGGTGGGGTGGGTTCTTCTAAACAGGGGGTTAACTTCAGGGAAGTGAGGTTGGGGAAGGAGTGTCTTTGAAAGATGTTGCTGCTTGTGCTTAAGAAGCCTGACATCTGAAGAGTGTATGACATGATTCTTGTCAATTGCAGAATTAACAAGAAAGTTAATAATTGCAGAAACTACCTTAATTCTTAGAATTAACTCATGCCAGCTACTGTTACATATGTAACTGCATATGGGAACTACAATCAGTGTTACGTACATATTTGTTATTATATTTTGTACTTTTTAACAGAATTCTTGGTATGAATCATTACCATGAGGTTGGTAGTGGACCATCACTCATCCCATTAAGGAATGAATTTTTTTTTTGAGGAACTGCTAGCAATGACTCATTAACTCCACTTTTGGCTAACCTAACTAGGTTACGTTTGGAATGGGAACAAGGTATTCTATTCCTCTGTTCATTACCCTGAACCAAATGCCCTAAATTTACTTCTAATTACCCTTGTACTTCACACTCCTCGACAACAAGAGAGCGCCATTAGTTTATTCTTTGTGATAAGTCAATAGTACTTTTGTTTAGTCTTAAGATATTGTAAAAATGTATTTAGAAAAAGTCTAATGAGGGTGGGGTGGGTTCTTCTAAACAGGGGGTTAACTTCAGGGAAGTGAGGTTGGGGAAGGACAGTCTTTGAAAGATGTTGCTGCTTGTGCTTAAGAAGCCTGACATCTGAAGAGTGTATGACGTGATTCTTGTCAATTGCAGAATTAACAAGAACGATAATAATTGCAGAAACTACCTTAATTCTTAGAATTATCTCATGCCAGCCTGTTGCATATGTAACTGCATATGGGAACTACAATCAGTGTTACGTACATATTTGTTATTATATTTTGTACTTTTTAACAGTATTCTTGGTAAATATTGAATTAGTTTGTTTGTCTATATATTAATCACTCAAATGTAGACAGGTGGAGCTGTGTTTGGATCCATCGTTGGAGGCTCTAGTGTTGAAGAACGTCACCGTTGTGCTGAAGAAGTAGCGAAACGAAATGTATCAGGTTTGACTACTCATTATTATATTTCAGTTTCTGGCTAGCACATTGTATTTCCATTTTAAACTATTGTATACAACTCTTAAAATGCATTTTGTGTAGTATATAATTCCTTGAGTTTCTCATCTTTTTTGCCTGTATCCTTATGATATCTAATAAAGCACTTTTCATCGCTTATGCTTGTGCAAGCTAAATTCCACTATGAGTGGATATGTTTCTTTCTTTCTTCACTAACTTAATTACGAGGAAATTCGTGGAAGTCAAAGAGTAAACACATGAGATTTTGATTTTCTTTTTTAATGGGGATCCCAGATTCTAGGTAATTTAGAATGATCTTAATATACAGAATGAAGTACTGTATTGTCCCTTTATGATGAGAAGGGTTCCTCAATCGTTAATTGCAGCAAGTCTTTTTGAATTCATTTTAAATATATGGTAAAATTTATTTCAGGAGTAAATTGGTTTATGATTTTTGCTGAGATTGATTTTGACCTAATATATAGATGAACTGTACCTTGTAAAAATAAATAAATTCACACAAGGTCTTGTCTTGTTGGTCTTTTAAGATCTGCTTTAGTTTTAACTGTCTTTGTAAAGTCGAGCAATGTTCTTTTGGATGGCTTGTCATTTTTTCCCTTTCTTCCTTCTGTTTCCAGGAAGTAATTTTGAAAAATAAAACCAATTTAGAGAACACCAAGGTGTTTTCAGCTGTTTATCAGACAGACCAAGATACAATATGCTTAAAAAAATTACCAACAGAACGTACTCAAGTGCAATCTAGTGTAAGATTTTATTTAACCTGGTAAAGATATAATTTTTTCTGTATTTTTAAATATCCATTAATAAAATTTGATTATTCCCCCACCCCCCCAAAAAAAAAAAAAAAAAAAAAAAAAAAACCAAAACATTCTCACATTTAGAAAGTTTAGATAACTAGAGTTGTAAATAGAGTTGAAAAATAGAATATGAGAACAGACCAAAGATGGTCACCAGATAGACCCTTAGACCTTTTACTCCAAGGCTATGTTTATTTACAAAAAATATGTTTGAATTATTTGTCTTAATTTATCCCTTGATGAGGGATTAATAGTCCTTTAAATAGTCCTATGAACTATTTTTTTGTCATTCCTAAGACTATTTATAAGGGATTATATAATCCCATGATGAATGTGAGATTAATAATCTACCATTTTAAGCTATCAAATTGCTTTATGAGACTAACAGTACCACATTGAGGGACTAATAGTCCCTTGTCAAAACAGGGGCGGATTTAGTCTCGCAAAATCTCTTAAAGAATAAAAATTTAATAAAATGAATCACAAAACTAAATAATCCTCAAATATTGTTTACAATAACATTTTTCGAGGTTTTATTGTTTGAAATTGTTGCATTGATAGCCTCATTTTTAATATTTGCAAAAATATCACGCTCAATGTAAGTTACTAAACAGTCATTCATTTCCTATTTGGTTACGGAGTTCATTCGTCACTATATTCGTGGTTGAAAATGTCCTTTCAACAGTTGCAGTAACAACGGGCAAAAGTAGAGCCAACTTCAACAACAAATAGGCTTGAGGATACACATCATCCTTTCTTTTCTTAACCAACATTTGAGCTATTTCGTTAATTCCTTTTATACTCAAAAAATTGGGATCGTTTCTCATATCCACAATATAATTTTGGAGTTGACCATCAAATGCCAAAAGTTCCAATAAACAATTTCAATTAAACCACTAACAAGTAACAAGTAACAAGTAACATTACAAAATTTAAAGAAAGTAAAAATAGAATAGAACACATACTTGAAGAACTTTTATTTGATGGAGTTCTCTTCATTGTTACAGTGTTGCTTTAAGAAGTAAAAAGCCCTAATTTTATAAAAGTACAAAAAAAAAGAATCCATGAACAATTACAAAAATGGAGGATTGAAGCAGTAGCAATAGAGATGGAACATTTTATAGTGAATACCTCTAGCTGATATCATTCATAATCTAGAATATTGGAACTCAAAAAAACTCCATAATTATATACTTTTGCCATCTCAGAATCTAACGGATTGAAATGGAAAAGGAAAAGGAAGAAATGGGGAGGAGAAAGGAGCTGTGTACAATTGAAGTACAGAGAACTATGACTACTAGTGGGATTGGTATTTGGTCCATTGGATTTAGACTTTTAGGAATTCTAATAATTTTTTAAGTCTAAAACTTCATTTAGTACCCTCAATTTTTTTTTTAATTTGACCCCTTGAAAAATCAGTGGGGTCAAATGCCCCCTTCCCCCAAGCATGGAACCGACCCTGCGTCAAAAGAATAAATAGTTCAGAGTAGTGTTAAATTAAAACAAAGTCCAATCCCAAATATACTTTAATATACTTTTTGCAAACAAACATGGCCTAGGTGAAATTTATAGGGTCTTTCCAAACATGAAATGGTTGTATAGAATCTGACCAAAACTAGTGTCATCTCTTCGTTCTATAGTATTCTTCTGAGGATTTTAATGGTGGAATTGTTTAAAAGAAAGTTAATGGCCCTTATGCATAAAGTGCACTAGAAAAGGTGTTCGTAATTGTTCTTTATGGAAATTCCTCTACAGCATGGCTATATTATGGAGCATTGCTTTTTAAAGTCCATGTATTCTGATATTAGTTTCATAGGGCGTGCGGCGTGCCAATCCCAAAAAAGATTTTTTTTTTCCAATTTTTTTTGTTTTTTAGATAAAAGACCAGTCCAAATCTTAACTTGACTATTGCCCTGCTCTTCAATTAAGTGCACAAATTAATACTTACTAGTAGTAGGACTTGAGAATTGAGAATATTCAATAATCTGAAATCGTTCAAAAGCCTGAAGTACTTGTTCATTAGAAGCTTCTAGTCCTACTACACGAGTTGACAGAATGATCAAGTCAAAGCCCGAAGAAATGACTATCAGTATATGCTACGGCTTCCAATGGCAGAATAGAACTACAAAAATTTATACACAACTACCCAAGGCACTTGTGAAAATTCTTGTACTTCCTCAAAATCTCAGATCCTTCAAATGAAAATACTCTTCAAGTAGACGCTTCCAGACTTACTATAGAAGTAATCACTAATAGACAATAACCGGCACTGGAGCTCAGATTATTAAGAAAATCACATTTGTAGGCAACAAAAATGTTTGAAATTAAAATGATGCAACCACTAAAATTTTTCAAGGAGCAGTAAATTCAGAAAGTGGTAAATTTTGAAATCATGCTCGACTTTGAAGTGGAGTCCTTTTTTGGGCCCTTTATTGTTATTTTTTTGGCTTGGCAAGGTGTTCTTTTTCATTCAGTTAAGTTACCACTTGTTTAGAAGTTCAAGCTAGTAGAGAATTCATACACCAATGTGTATCATGCTTTAACAATAACCCTACACATGACATTCATTCAAGCATGGATAATGCCTCCATATGGGAAATCCAATTAAAAGAGCCATATTCCCTAAGAATAATATTCCTTAAACTTTGAAACTGCATCAATCAGACCTATACTTTCTGAATCTAAGATTTTGAGCCAATCTCAAACTTAAGTATATATTACACAAATTCCTCAATTTATCCATTGGACTGGAGTTTTCGATAGGCTTGTTGTTGTTTACATGTTGTTGTAGACAAGAATCCTTGGGCGGTTTGTAGTTTTTAGAAATAGAGCAAGCAGGGAACCATTCCCTTTAAATCTGTAATGATTTTGCAATTTTTTTGGATAAGTAGTTAACTATTTTGCAAATTACCTTCTTTGAATCTAAAATTATGTTGCCTCTAGTTTTTACCTTATTTTTTTTAATTTCTTTTAGGCAAGTCCATTTAATTTAAAATTAATTTTGATCATCTATGTGCTCTTTAATAAATATAAAATTTTTACGCAGGTTATTGGATTGGTGGGTTTGGGCTTGGCGAGAGCATGGATGAGCGCACTGCTCTCCTGGATGCAGTAGTGGTACACTTCATATTTTTAGAACTTAAAGCTCCATATTGTCAAGAAATTAAATTGTTTTTGAAAGGGCAAAAAGCACCTTTACCCCCTTGTGGTCGTCGACTTGTAAGCATTTGGTCACTGAACTTTAAAAAAATGGAATTGACCCACTGAGTTTTTTAAAATTTTTTAATTAGGTCATTCCGTCTAATTTATCTAACAGACGTTAAAAGATCTGACAAATTTTCCTACGTGGCTTTTAAAAAAAAAAAATCAATACCCGTAATGACTGAGGCCGCTTATTTGGCTACTCAGACTCAAAATAAAAAAATGAGAAACCAAAACAGGATGTTACCAAATAAAACTAAAAAATGAGAAACCAAACCAAATCAGTATTACAACCCTTTTCGACGAAACCGCCGATACATACAATAGAATTTGAATAATATCATATACTTATAGCTAATCCAACTCCATAAATTGCCACCAATTTATAAATAAAAATTAAAGGAATTTCACATATGGACAATGAAACTACTATCAATTTGCCTAATGTAAAGGAAAAATTGATTCATATAAACAAATAAACTAGAGGTTTAAGGAGAGAGAAAAGAGGAATGAAAGGTACCCCGAGAATAGGATCTTCAGGAGCACGAACAAGGTGAACACAAACAAGGTGAGCAAAGACAGAGTTGCCATTGAAGGTCACCGAGGTGGAAGAAGCAGAGACGGTCGACGACGAGCCTTCGAGGTGACGAGCCAGAGCAGATAATCGCCAATCAGCCGAGGAGAGTGACGGAATCGATTTTGGAGACCCTGTTTATGATTTCCATCAATTGTTTTTTGTAAAAGTACAGAGAAAAATTCAATTGAAAATATTGAATTAATTAGAACAGATCCATCAATATCAAAGAATATTGGTGACAAAAGGGAGATGAGAGAGAAGAATGAAGGGTTATTATTGTGTAGAAAGAAAATGAAGAAGTGCGTATTGAGGGAGGAAGGGGGGTGAAGGGAAGAATGGGAAAACAAACTATCCAAGCACAAAGAACAGACCTGTGTAGCTATCATCTTCTTCGATGATCCGATTGACACTTCTTCCATTGTTTATCTTTTCCTTCCCTCTCCGTCTCTTCGTGGGTTTGATAAATGGGTTTGTTCAGACCCATATCTGATAGGAATATTTTGATATATTATTTGTATTATTTAAAATTAAAATAAGTGAGTTTGACCCATTTAATATGTGAACGGGTCGGGTTGACCCGAGTGAAGGTTGATGATTATCCACCTCAGCATTTACACGTCATTTTCTTTTCTTTTTTTAAGTCACGTCAGAAAATAAATGAAGAATTTTAACATCTGTTAACGGAATGGCCCAATTAAAAAAATTTAAAAACCACAGTGGGTCAATTGAATATTTTTAAAGCACAGTGGCTAATTGCTTAAAACACTACAACCACAGTGAGGTAAAAGTGCTTTTTGCCTTTTTGAAAGTAAATGGAACAATGTATGTATAACAAAGAAGCATATGCAAATTCTGAAATAGCTTATAAAGTAACTGTTAGAAGATATGCCATGATTGTAGTTTTCATAATTAGTGTGTACGCATTACTGTAATTCAGGAATTACCATAACTGTAATTAGGATACTTGTGTATATATATAAACCTATGTAATAGAGAGAAAAAATTTGAAAGAAATAACCTATTCTCAGTTTCAACATGGTTTTAGAGCTTTTGATCGTTACTATCAGTTTCGCTGCTATTCTTACTTCTTCTTAGAAAATTATTCGAATCAATCTATATGAAGAAATTGAGAACATAATTGGTTTACCCAGTGCCAGTCGATCGTCATAGAGGTGTCAGATTCTTCACCCACCATTGCACTCGCCTCCTCACTCGCGCAGCGCCACCTTCACGCGCCATCTTTCTGATGAACTTTTGCAGACACAATTTCTTCCAGTGTGGTCGATTCTCTCTCCTCTTGCCATCTACAGTGGTCTTGTAGGGTTTGATTCAAGTTTATTAAGCCTTTCTTTGACAATAGCATCCGTGGCTAGTGTACTGCTCTTCCTCTGTTTTTCCTTTGCTAGGGTTCTGCATTACCTTGCTGGTGCACTGCTCTTCCTCTGTTTTCCTTTGTTAGGGTTCTGCATTACCTTACTGGTGCACTGCTCTGCTTTCTGGAATAATTCACTGCTATTTTTTGTGCCTTTAAATTATCCTTGTTGATATTTCCTCGGATATTCTTGTTACTTCTATTACCTTATTATGACATAATCTAGTTCTATTAATAGTGGTGGTACTACTGAAATAAATAAAGGGCAGTTGATTAGAAATCATCATCTTAACTCTGCTTGTGGTTCTTAGCCCATTTAAGTTGGATATAAACAATTATCTAGCTTTGTCTCAAGCATGCCGTATGTTAATTAAAGCTAACCGTATGCAACACTCATCAATGGTACAATAACCATGCCAACACAAGCAGGTGTCGCCCAAGAATGGAAATCTGATAACTCCATGGTGAAAACATGGATTTTTAATTTGATTGAACCTAGTATGAGAAGTAATTATATGTTCTTAGACACGACATATGAGCTTTGGGATGCTATCTCTCAAACTTTCTTTGTTTCTGGATATATGTCTAAGGCATATTATATCCGTAAATGAATCCGTGAGCTGGGTCAAGGAGAGAAGTCTATGGCACAGTATTTTGCGGAGATTAATGCACTTTGGCAGGAGCTTGATCATTACCGGGTTTTTTCTGCCAAATTTCTGGAAGATATAGCTGCTTATCAAAAGTTTGGTAGTGAAGATAGAGTTGTGGATTTCTTGGCCGGTTTGAATATAGAATTTGATAAGTTCGAGCACAGTTTATTGGTCAGACACCTTTTCAATCATTGCGAAAGGCTCATGCTAGAGTCCAACAAGAGGAAAGTAGGCGTCGGGTGATGGCTCTAACCTCTGTTGACCGATTAGCCATGATTGCTTCGTATCCTAAGTTTGGTTCCACCATTCAGTCTCTTGTTGGGAAGGAATACCGCGAATGTGATTACTGTGGGGGAAAGAACTATACCAGGGATCGTTGTTTTAAGCTACATGGACGTCCTAAAGGACGAGGGGGTTGGTTTGGTAATGGTCGTGGATCTCAGGCCTATGTGGCTACTACAACACTTCCTGTTGATGCATCCAGTGCTTCACACACTACTACTGCATTTACTCTTGAGAAAATCTCAGCTTTTCAAAAATTCTATTCCAAATCTGCTTCTTCTCATTATGCCCAATCAGGCTTTTAATGTTTCATCAACTTGCCTTAGTTGGATAATTGATACAGGTTCTTTCGAGCATATGACCGGGTCCTCCACTCTTTTTACTCGATACACGCCTTACTCTGGAAAAGACGAGGTTTGAGTAGCCGATGGTTCCCTTTCTTCTCATTATGCCCAATCAGGTATACATTTTTGTACTTTTAATGTTTCATCAACTTGCCTTAGTTGGATCATTGATACATGTGCTTTCGAGCATATTACCGGGTCCTCCACCTTTTTTACTTGATACACGCCTTGCTTTGGAAAAGACAAGGTTTGAGTAGTCGATGGTTCCATTTCTTCTATCTCTGGGAGTGGTTCTGTAGTTTGTACTCCTCCATTGACCTTATCATTTGTTCTTCATATTCCTTTATTTACTGCAAATTTATTATCTGTCCAACGTCTTTTTGAATCCTTACACTATTCAACAACTTTTTTCCCAACTCATTGTGTTTTTTAGGACTTCGGGGCAGAAGATTGGCAGCGGCAGTGCAGTTGGTGGTCTTTATTATTTAGATGTTCCCTCGTCTAACATGGTTTCTATCTTCACTCTACTTCTGACTCCAGCCTTCTCTACTCAGGATCAATGACATCGACGTTTGGGACATCCCTCTTTTTTCATATTAGTCTTTATTTTCATCTTTAGTTAAACAATGTAATAAAACTTAGTTTTTATGTGAACCATGTGAATTTGATAAATACAAACGTTCTATTTATTCTGCTATTAACAGTCGACATTCTGAATCTTTTGCTATTATACATATTGATGTGTGGGGACCCTCTCCAGTTGTTTCTCGTTCTGGTTATAGATGGTTTGTTAGGTTTATTGATTGTTATTCTCGTGTCACTTGGATATATCTTCTTCGTTCCAAAGATGAGGTATTTAATTGTTTTTAGGAATTTCATAAAATAATTCAAACCCCAATTTGAAGCTAAAGTCAAAATTCTCCATAGTGATAATGGTCGTGAATATAGTAATAATAATGCTGTTGTATCTTATCTCTCTCAGTATGACATCATTCTTCAAACCTCCTGTATTAAAATTATAAGACAAATTGGAGTAGCAGAAAGGAAAAATCGACACTTACTAGATGTAGCCCACACTCTTATGTTCACTATAAACACCCTAAATTTTTATGGGGAGATGTTCTGACTGCTGCATTTTTTATAAACCGCCTTCCTTCTAGAATTCTTGGGAATAAAAGTCCCATCTCTTTTTTCCATCACACGACAAGTCTTTCTCCTTCGCCTCGAGTTTTTGGTTGTGTGCTATGTTAGTGATAAATTTCCCACTCGGGGAAAATTAGATCCCAAGGCTCTTAGGTGTGTTTTCATTGGTTATTCTCCTACCCAAAAAGGTTATAAATGTTATCATCCTCCTTCAAACAAAGTATGTCACTCTGTAACTTTTTGGGAATTGGAACTTTTTTTATTCTTCTTCACGTTCTCCTCATGGGAGGATGTTATTGATGAGGAGAAGTTTCCTCCTGAAGCTGGTTTTACAAGTTCTACTATACTATCTTATCCTATAAATTCTTCTCCTGTTCCTGTTGTTCTGATAATTCTACACATGGGGAGTTACAGTTACAAGACTCGTGTGCTAGACAGAATGATGATTTGAGGACCTATGTTCGAAGAGGCAAGAATAAGGTCACCGTTTCTGCATCACTACACCAACCCTGCTCCGAACCAAGTCTTGATAATGCGAATGGTGAGAATTCTAATCTTACTTGTTCTTCTGATGATACTGACATTCTTATTGCTCTTAGAAAAGGGGTTAGATCTTGTACTCGACATCCTATCTATAATTTATTACCCTATAATAAATTATATGTATCCTACCAGTTCTTTGTTTCTTCCTTGTCTTCAATATCTGGTCCTCAGGGGTAGAGAGAAGCAATTAGTGAGGAGAATTGGAAATATTTCATGATAGAGGAGATGAATGCCCTGAAAAAGAATGATACATAGGAACTAGTTACTCTTCCTTTCGGAAAAAAACTAGTTGGTTGCAAATGGGTATATACAGTCAAATAGAAGCCAGATGCGACAGTTGAGAGACTCAAAGTAAGGCTAGTTGCAAAAGAGTATACTCAAACCCATGAAATTGGAGGAGGAAGTATACATGAAAATACCCTCTGGTTTTGCTTCATCTGTCACCAAGGGTAAGGTTTGTAAGTTGCGAAAGGCTTTATATGGTTTGAAGCAATCTCCCAGAGTCTGGTATGGTAGATTCTACAAAGCAATGATAAGATTTGGGTACAAACAAAGTCGAGCAAATCATACTTTATTTGTCAAATGTCAAACAGATAAAAGGTAAGACTTTTATTCTTATTGTTTATATTGATGACATTGTGGTGAGAGGGGATAATAGAGAAGAAATAGTTAATTTCAAAGCAAGTCTGACCAAATAGTTTGAGATCAAAGATATTGGTCCTTTGAAATGGTATTGAAGTTGCAAGATCTTTCAGTGGAATTTTTCTATCTCAAAGGAAGTATGTACTCAATCTTTTAACATACACTTACATGTTGGGATGTAAGGCCGCTGATTCTCCAATTGAAGTTAATCATCATCTAGTAGGTGGAACACGACCTACTGTTGATAGAGAAAGATATCAACGTTTGGTGGGACGATTGATATACCTTTTTCATATTAGACCTGATATATCTTATACTGTGGGAATAGTGAGTCAGAATATGCATGATCCTCGACATTGTCACATGGAAACTGTTTACAGAATTCTGAGGTATCTCAAGTCTGCTCTTGGAAAAGGTTTATTGTTCGCACCACATGGTCATATGAGAGTTGAAGCTTTTTCTGACTCAGATTGGGCTAGCTCTATAGAGGATCGCCGTTCTACATCAGGTTACTGTTCATTTGTTGGAGGTAATCTTGTTACTTGGCGCAGTAAGAAACAGTCCGTGGTGGCATGATCCAGTGCTGAGGTTGAATATTAAGCATCGCCTTGGGTATATGTGAACTAATGTGGCTTCGAACCTTGCTAGAAGATTTGAGTGTTACAACTAAAAGGCCTATGCAATTATTTTGTGATAATAAGGCAACCATTAATATTGCAAACGATTCAGTACAACACGATAGGACAAAACACATTGAGATTGACAGACACTTCACCAAAGAAAAGTTAACTAGTGGTCTTATTTGCTTACCTTTCGTCAAAACAGAACATCAACTTGCTGATATTTTGACTAAGGGTTTTAGTAGTAAGATGTTTCATCTATTATGTTTCAAGTTGGGTATGCGAGACATCTATACACCAACTTGAAGAGGAATGTTAGAAGATATGCAATGATTTTAGTTTTCATAATCAGTGTGTACACATTACTGTAACCATAATTGTAATTAGTATACTTGTGTATATATAAACCTATGTAATAGAGAGAAATCAATAGAATGAAATAACCTATTCTCAGTTTTAACAGTAACTACAATTAATGCCTTTCCAGAACTTCTTGGTGGTGTTCACAAGTTACTATTTATAGTTATATTCCTACAGGTTTAATGTTTGAACAGTGGCTTGGGGCTCTTGTTTTGGTTGACAGCTGTATCCACATTAGGTGGCTTGGGTGTCAGTGAGAAAGAAGCATGATTTATAGGAGTACTTACCTTTAAGTAGTATGGCGTTTGTTAGATATGTTTGAAGTAGTAAAAGATAAAGGGGTTCTCTACAATGATTATTTTTGGGGTTTTTTTTTTGTAGCTAAAAGGTAAGTGAAGCGATTGAGGCTTGACTTTGTAGAGTCGCTAATACTTTGGACTGTGGCTGACATGCACAATACTCGTCAATATTTTTATTTGCTGGTTGGGTCTTCTGGATTGCTAGATGAGGTTTTGAAGGAGGGAGCGGACGGAGCTCAAAGTAGGTGTGTTATTAGGTTAGACTAAAGATGATCTAACTTGGCTGTCAGTTCTTCAAGGCTTTGAAATAAAGTATACTATGACGAGTAGGGGTTATTTGGTTAGAGTGAAGATAATCTAACTTGGTTGTTGGTTCTTCAAGGCTTGGAACTAAAGAAAATTATAATATAAGTGGAGAAGCGGAGAGAAAGAGGGGAGAAACAAAGAAAACGAGGGGACAAACCTACACAACGCTTCAGACCTAAGGCATTTCACAGAATGAAAAAAAACACATCATGAAATACGGTGGTAAAGCTTTCCTTCACTGCTTTCGACAAGAAACTAAATACATCACAATGTATTGAGGGTTGCATGGAGGCCATGAGGAACTTGGGGACCATGTAGACTTGGTAATGGGGTTGTCTGCTGTGATTATTGATGTTTTCTTTTGTAGTTAAAAGGTCAGACAAGTGTTTGAGGCTTGACTATGCAAGAGTAGCTAATACTTTGGACTATTTTAGGATTCCATGCACAATACTCATTAACATTTATATTTGGTGGTTGGGTCTTCTAGATTGCTAGGTGACGTTTTGAAGGAGGGAGTGAAACGGAGCTCTAAATAGGTGTCTTTAGGTTTGACCAAAGATAATCTAACTTGGCTGTCAGTTCTTCAAGGCTTTGAACTAAAATGAATTTTGATGAGTAGGTGTTCTTAGGTTAGGCTGGATATAATTTGACTTGACTGGCGGTTCTTCAAGGCTTTGAACTAAAGAAAATTATGATATAAGCTGAGAAGCGAAGAAAAAGAAGGGACAAGCCATATCATGTATTGTGGTGGTAAGGCTTTCCTTCATTGCTTTGTAGAAAAAAAAATCAAATACATCACAATTGAGGGTTTAGCATGGAGGCTAAGGGGAACGTTGGAAGAATATTCTTTGTTCTATTGTATTTAATAAATGTAATGTACTAATGTGTAATTTTCATATATTTACTTGTTAGGATTTTTATCTTTAATTAGGGTTGATTTTAGGCCATAATAATTTATTGTAGTATTAATTAGGTAGATTTATGCATGAGCTTAGGGATTTAGATTTATGTTTTTAATTTTCACTTGACTTTCCTTTTAAGCTGTAATCAACCCTTCTTATAAAAAGGTCTACATTATGACCTTTTAAGGAGCTTTTGATGAATAAAAAAATATCTCTGGTTTTCTGGTGGATCCCAGTTATTTTTCTTGTGGATTAAAAGGCCCCTAGTGGACTCTAGGTTTTGTCACTGCTAGAACAATATCTAGCCCCCAACCGCTTCCATCCTGCGTCATTTGGTATCAGAGCAATATTTTGCCTAGCTTATTATCTTCTAAAGACGGTGACCTAGCTCATTTTGAATATCTATCACTCCAATGGGGTTTTGGGGTCAAGTGGGTTGTGATGGTTCTCCAGATCAGGATTTCAAATATTTTGAAGGACTTCTAAAATTTGATGGTATGTATAATCCTAAATATTTATGTGATTTTGAGGATTTTCTTGATTGGGTATTAGATATGGACGACTGTTTTGAAAATATTAATATTTGGGAAAAGGAGAAAATTGATTTGGCATTAAGCAAATTAAAAGGTTGTGTAGCAGTTTGATGATATTTGTTGCAACTCACTAGGAAAACACCATAGCGAGTTATGGCGATAGTTTACTGCCTTGTCGCCTAGGCGACAAGGCGACCGCCATGGCTTCCGTATGGCGACAAGTCGTTTACAATGTGCAATTTATATACTCCCTTCGTCCCAGGATAAAAGTCTTTATTACTATTTCAGGTAGTCTCAAGTTAAATGTCTACTTACCTTAAATGATCTATTTTTTACAATAATTTACCTATAATACCCTTATTATTAATTGTTTTATTTCTATTCTCTATGCATATTTATTGAGTATCACTAGTAATGTGCAGAAAACTATGCAATTAAATGAGAATTTAAATATGGACAATTTTGTCATTTTATCATCTTTCTTAATATGCGAAAAAAGTCAATCAGGACTTTTATCCTGGGATGAAGGGAGTATTATTTATTTTACTTAACAAGTATATTAGCAATAAAATTTCATATACATTAAAACTCAAAACATAACACTATGGAATAATATTAAAGACATAATTATGTAAATACGTAGCAATAACAATCCAAAAACAAAACACTTGATATTAAAAATTAGTAAAAGAAATGAAGAATTCAACAAACACTACAGAGAAAATAAAGTTGCAACCAACCATTACAAATATGTAGTCTAATAACTAATAATACACCACATAACAGGCCAAAATAATGTCTAGACTCTCTACACTAGTCTAGAAAGTAGAAACATCGTTCAAGCAAAATCATCAAAGAAAAGGTCATCTCCATCTCTTCCAGGAGAACTACTCTCATTCAAAGGCACAAGTGGTTTTTCTCCAAAAACATTCCCCACATCTTCATCATAATTTGGAATTCTCTCTTCTTCATCAACTTCATTATCGGAGTCGGAATCCATCAATCTTGATTCCCTTGAAGTTGAACCACCACCACGTCGAGAGTACGTCATGAGATTATCACTAGTATTAGCACGGGCCCTCCTTGAAAGGTTGCGACCCTCAAGCGTGTTGGATGCACCGGTTGCTCGATCCACATCATTCCATGTAAGATCCTCTCTTGGATGAACAACATCGGCCTCATTATTGATCCATTCATTACCCCATTCAAAGTCATCAGTGGCTAATGGATCAAAATTATTTCCAAATTCACATCTCTTTTGGAACCTTGAGACGATCTTTCGATTGTATTGGACATACACCAAGTTGCTCAATCGTTTGTGTTCCAATCTATTCCTCTTCGTATGAATCTAAAATAAATATAACAAAAAATAATAATATTAATGATAAAATTTTAATTATATAAAAAATAGTTAGTATTAGTAGTGAATTATTTGTTACTTTTGAAATTTGAACCAACAATAGAAATTAGAAAGTACTTACAAACTCAAATATACTCCAATTGCGCTCACAACCGGAAGAAGAAGAACAGAGGCCTAAAATTCTTTTTGCAAACGAGGATAGCTCAATAACTTGTGTTCGAAAAGCATTCCACCAATCAACTAGTAAACATTTAAAAGAAATATAAATATTTTGAAAGGGCGGAAAGGAAGAATGTATATAAATTATAATTATAATTTAGCTTTTATATCTTTATATATTTTTTAATATACTTACAAGGATTCTTTATTTTCCGTTGCCTAATCATTATTTCTCTTGCAAAAGTATCTCGAGAACCATCATAGTTGTCGGCTAGATTGCTTATCTTGTCTAGCAAATCTAGCTCGGGCACTATCTTTGCAAGAACGACGTTGAAGTCATCTCGTAAACTATTAGCAAACAACCGACGTTCCTCTTTGATATCAAAGTACTTGCCCGGATTAAGAAACAATGCAGCCCCATATAATTTTTGCTCCATTTGACTTTCCCATCGCCGCTTAACAATTTTAATCACCTTCTTATACAGTCTTTGTTTGTTATCAAATGCATCTTTGATTTTTTTCTTTGCGCATTCCATCGCAGCAATAACTTCTGGCATTGCAGGCTTCTCATCACCATCAACAATCCTCAAGATTATAAGAAGTGGCTGTGACGCCCTAATGCAATCCTCAGCATGATGCCAAAATGTTGTTGAAATAACAGTATCACATACTTTCTTCCCCGCTTCAGTAGCCGACAACTTTGATTTTGACCAATTCTCGCTTATGTACAAATGCCTCGATGCATCTTTATGCTTGTACAAACTCTGCAAGGTGAGAAAAGCTGTAGCAAATCTTGTAATTGCGGGTCTCGCAAGATCCCTCCCATTTGTTTTGTCCCTCATCGCATTAAGAAGACGACCATGCCTATAAATGATTGTTGTGATTCTTCTTGCATTTGTGTCTGTGAGCTGGAATTGCTTGAACTTGCCTATCTCCTCTAGCATAAAGTCAAGGCAGTGAGTGACACAAGGTGTCCAAAATAGTGTAGGCCTTCTCTATATTAGTATATGCCCCGTTGCCTTGTAATTAGAGGCATTGTCCGTGACTACCTGAACAATATACTCGGGGCCAATTTCTTCAATCTTGCTATCAAGTAGATTTGCCAACATTGTGGCATCTTGCGTCTGACTGGAGGCATCAACAGAACCCATGAAATAAGTCCCCTCCGGACTATCAATAAGTGTCTTCCCCTCTTATCTGTCCAACCATCCGACATGAGTGTGCAACCATATTCCTTCCAAGCAACTTCATGTTTCTTCTTTAAGTCGTCGGTTTTCGTCTTTGCCTTCTCAAGTAAAGGAACCCTCAACTCATGATACGTTGGAGGCTTTAAACCCGACCTATATTGCCCTATGAACTCGATCATTACTTCAAATCTCATTGAATTTGCAGCATTGAATGGTATGTCACATTCGTAAAAAAAGTCGGCAATGTGCATATGGGACTCTCTCCTTTTCCTCCGGTGTCCTCAAACGACTTTCAATACTCGTTTGGTTCAAACGCTTGCTATGCCTCTCCTCTACAACTTCTTCGGGAGTCTTCCTTAGAAGTGCTTCATCCGTCTTTATTGGAGCTTTCGGTTGTGGCTTTCGGAATTGAAATATAGTTTTCTTCCTTTTAGAAGCCGTCCCAGAACTTGAGATAGTGTTAGAAGAAGTATTGGAATGTTGGACGAGCAGATGATTGTTCTTCTTGCCCTTTTACTACATCATTATCATCATCATCTAGCTCAAGTGACTTGTTCCTCTTTCTACTATTCAAAGTCGCTTGCATCTCCCTTATAATTTCTGTTGTTGTTTTGGGACACTTCGCTACATCTCCAAAAGTTCCTGCTAAATGTTGCTTCAACCTTTTGATTCCCGAACGACATTGCTTCCCACAAAGGTTTGTGATACATTGAACTATTTCCTTATTACTCATGTCCGGCCAATATCCATATTTCCAACTTGGGTCGTTTGATTTGACATTTCTTTTCGGGTCCTTGGTTATATCATAACCATCGGCCCCTGAACTTTCCGTCAATCTTACTTTCTACATAATACAATCAAATTAAAATATATTAATCAATATGAATATTGATACTTAACTAAGTACAGTTACTACAGTCATATAATATTGATTTTCAAAGTTTCTTTAAAAACTGCACGCATTTATATAAACACAGTCAATATGTATGTGTTCATTATCTAATATATAAAAATATTTTATGTATCAGTAGTTTAGTACATATATTGTATGTATGTATATTGTATAAGCATATATATATATATAGGCAACAATTTTAATAACACATATTCTGCTGTAGGAATGCACTGGATGTACACTAAATTAGATGAAGTTACATTACTTATACATATATACAATATATATACTGAACATCCAGTGCATTCCTTCCATACATTGAAAAAAAAAACATCCACTGCACAATTATGAAACTTAAATAATATCCATTGCATTTTATCTATACAGTGAAAAAAAAATATCCAGTGCATTGCACAATCACAATTATTAAACTTAAATAATATTCAATGCATTTTATCTATATATTGAAAAAAAAACATCCAACATTTTATCTATATATTGGAAAAAAAACATTCAGTGCATTGTACGTATATAAAATATATATATATATATATATATATATATAAGTTTATATATATATTTTTAATTGTATATGTGACAAATTGTGGAGACTGTGAAGCGTAAAAGAAGCAGCATTAGATAAGGAGTTAAGAACAAACGAAAACAGGAAGCAGAAGCAAAGAAAACATAGAAGCAGAAGCAGAGCAACGAACAAAAAAAAAGGTTGGCATTGTTGTTGTCCGATTTATATAATGACAAATACGCGCAAGTGCACACGATCAATCAAGTAATAAAGAAATAATAAGAGTGTCGAACCCACAAGGAACAATTACTAACAATTATTCTAATTATCAAGCTTCTACCAATTTAACCCACTTAAACAGTCACTCCAATTGATTTGTGAAAGTTGATTAAAATACAGTAATTAAGAACTAATTAAACTGAGAAATATTGATTATCGGATGATTAACACAAATGAATACAATTTCTCTAACTGCTTTGCAATAATCGCTTTATCTTATTCCAACTTAATTAATCCAATGAGTTGCTAACTAGGATTGCTTATCAATTTACTAACATCTTTCAATGATTAGTAAAATGACGTATTTTAGTTATTTTTCTACTTTCGCGCAAGACACTTAAAATAGATTCATTAAGCACAAACTCCTAACAAAGTTACACATGACATATAAGTACTTTCGTCTCGTACACTGTTATGTTATCCTTAAGAAGAATCAACAAATTCATGCGTTATTATATTCAGATCTAATCTAAGATTTCCTCTTTCAATTTCATCGAAGATATCGGGTTAATGTTGACCAAACAATTATTTAATCAAACACAAAATATAATAATCAACTCAATAAGATCAATAAGTGAGAATAAATATAATTGAATTATTTGATCACAAAAGGTTCCATTGTACTTCTAATTGGGGAATTAGTTCATCGTCATAATAGAAACAAGAAGATCAAAATTAAATAGCATCATAAGTACAAATAATGAAATTAAGAGAAGAAGAAAAACTCTATCGAGGAATCTCCAGTCTCCAAGCTTCAATCTCTGTTTTCAATGTTCTCCAAGTCTCCACAAGATGGCTCTCAATGATTTGTAGTCAAAAGTCTAATTCTACTCCTACTCTAAATTGTATTTCTCCCCAAATCCAAGCTATAATCAAGTATTTATAGCCCCAAGAGAAACCCTAGTATATAAGGTAAGTAGAACTCCTCTTTTAAATCAACTTTGAACAAAAAGAAAATAAAATATGCTGAACATCTCCGTTTGGACAAAAAGGAAATAAAATTTGTCAAGATCTCTTCATGCGCCCGCCTTCGATTCCTTCTTTAATCAAGCGCACTTTTAGACTAGTGGTGCAGAACTTTTAAATCTTCTGGCACGGCCCACGCTAATACCAGTACACAAGCAGCGCTGCCCGCGCTACTCTGCCAGTTTGCCCAATTTATTCAGTTCTTCTCCCTTTTCATCTTTTAAGCCCGTCCATGCTCCTTTCCTGCAAATGACACAAAACACAAAAAGTAACAAGGAAAATTACCAAGAACACACAATAACTCAAATAAAATAATACCATATTCGTAGGCTTTCAACCCACTCATCAAATACCCCCAAACTTGAACAAGCAATCCTAACACAACTTAGACTGACACAAACACAACACAATGAATGCAATTAACAATCGAGCAAGAACCACAGTAGTAAATAATGCAAACGCTTCAGAGAAACAATTATCTTACAGTCAACCCCGCATCATGTACAATCATAACCTCTTACATCCTCACCTCATTAACACCACTCTAGTCCTTTCCGTGTGTGTGTGTCCAATATTATATCAGCAGTTTCAAAGTCATTTATGTGATCAATTTCATGTACACACTCACCCTTCTCACATAGTCACATATATTCAATTGAGCATGGCATCCACATAAAGAATAGGGAAATCAAGCTTTAAAGCAAATAAATATAAGACATTAAATGCTCATGCTTCGGTGCATTTTATGCTCCATCCCACCGATTATTTTCTGTCTGACTTGTGCAATGTCTAACCCCCTTAGGTTTTTCAAAGTTACCAGTGTAGCGGACTTTCAACCAACAACACCCAAATCAGATAGCTTTAGGGTGCTGGGTGTAGAGACATCCCTTAGGGCTTACTTGTCCGAGTAATAGAGGCCACAAAGTTGAACTAAGCTAATTTTTATTCCTTATGTATCTATATATATATTTTTCATGTTTTTTTTTTCTTTCCTTTTTTCCCTTTTTTTCCTTTTTTTACATAAATATGCTAAACGAAACTAAAATTTCCCCAAACTTACGTATCGACCAATTCTCAATTTCAATTAGTGATCAAGTGAGTGTTTATGTCCTAACACACATAAATCCCTAATCACAACTGACAGTCAATTGGTGTGCTTGAATGTGAAAGAAGATAGGAATGGTGCTATGAGGTTCAAATGATCAAGTCTACTCAATACATGCTACTTAATTTTCTGCAAGTTAGAATAAATCAAGCTCATCATTGAACATCATCTAAACTACCAAGACTGAATGCTCAATCTCAATGCAATATGATATGCTTCTACTAACACAAATCCTACGTGAATGAATGATTGCAATTTTTTTTTAATAGGAATGAATGAATGAATTACTACTAATGCAACCTACTATGCAACACTTCACAGATTAACAAAATAACAATCCCCCCAAACTTAAAGCAAGTAATGTCCTCATTACGTCAAGACAAGAAAAATTAGGACAGAGGACTTCCCTGAGTGATGAGTCAGTACTCAACATTGTTTCCATCATCGTTCGAAGGGGGATCAACAGGCAAGATAGTAGGAATGGGCACCACATTTGAATTAGACTCAAATAACCTGTAAATACAATAGTTGCACCTCTATTGTAGCTGCACTTCTTCTGGGATCGCCTTCTGTGCTTAGAAAAGTCTTCAATAACTTTTTGTCTTGCATAATTTGGAAATTGGAAAAAGGAATTTAGCGTCCTTAATTGCAGGTTCATAGCAATCTCAAATGTGTCTACCCCTTTATTAATTGAATTTTTATGAGGAACAGTGGTGGGGACGGGTTTTGGCACGAGGATAAAATGCACAAAATAATTCTCACACAAAGCCTCAATCAATTACTCTCTTCGTCCAATTTTACTTGTTTTAGTTTGAAAGTACAATACACGCCTATTTAGAAAAATCTTTTATATCCAAATTACCCATCTTAACTACTCTATTATCATTTTTGTTTTATTTAGTCTCCTATCTCTTTCTTGGAACAATAAAATAGAGGAGATAGGGTAAAAAGGAGTATGGTTGTGCTTCCAATGTCAAAGTTAATAGTACTATTTTTTTTCAATGTATGCCATGTTGTTTTCAGTGATTTAAAGAAAAGAAGTTAAATGAGGATAATATTGGAAAAGTAAGGTCAAAAATAATATTGAAAAGGAAAGAGGACATAGATTTTGACAAATCAAAGAGGAAATTAGGACAAGTAAACTTGGACGGAGGGAGTATAATAATTCACTATGTACAAAATAACAAAGTTGAACCTTGTTTATAATACTCCTAAACAATTTTACTAACTTAAATCGAACTCTAATAAGATAACAACCATAACGAAAAATAAAATAAAATTATATAAATACAATTCATAGAATATTCTATATTTTTACATGCTTCCAAAGTTTCTTATATTGGTCCAACTATGTCCTGCATCAAACAAACCTTCGCTTGGCCTTCAATAGGCACAATAGATGTGACGTGCTTCAGGTGAGCATGTCCTCAAATCCTTGTTCGTCAACAGTTAATGTGCTTGCGTTAGAGGTCAGAATTTATGAATTCCCTCTAGTCTCCTTTTTCCATGTCTTTGGAACATTTTTTAACAAGCTATGGTAAGATATATATTGACTGATTTTTGAAATGTTTTTACATCCTCATTTCATGTTTTCCACTTCATTTATGCTTCTTAAAATCCATGACACGTTAAAAAACGCAGATAAGTAAATCTGGATAGATTGAGTGGAGATAAAATCTATAGATGGACCCACAACTCATTGATTTTTATCACAAACATAGTTTGGATATTAGTATCTGACAGGTTCACTTTCAGCAATAAAATACTTGGTGATGTTTGTAGTCAGACTCATGTTTCCACAGCAAACTGTAAATAATTTTCAGACAACCTTATTAATTTTTGCCCAGCAATTTGTGAAGGTTATATGGACATACCGTAAGATGTTACTAGTATAAAGGGAGCACATGAATAGTTTATTACTGTATTCGAATAAAATGGTGTTAAATTTTCTCCGTACCCTCATCAAAAGAATAAAAGGAACAAAGAAAGAATGGAAGGTTGTGCTTTATAGGTTCAGATCACTTCTAATGGAGGGTAAAACTTCATATTGGGTGAACCTAACAATCACTGGAAAAAGTTCATATTTGGTGAAATTAAGGACAAAATCACTGAGTACTTGCTGTTTCTGTTACATTCAACATATCAACTCTGCCAGAGCAGCATTATCTCTATATTACTTTTCCTATTGTTGGTATTGAATTTATCTGCATGAAAATGTACATGTTCTTTACA
Source organism: Panax quinquefolius (assembly GCA_020205615.1). Classification (NCBI taxonomy): domain Eukaryota; kingdom Viridiplantae; phylum Streptophyta; class Magnoliopsida; order Apiales; family Araliaceae; genus Panax; species Panax quinquefolius. The sequence goes on along the minus strand of CM035166.1, from coordinate 100,973,519 downwards.
GCTGATGATATTTCATCTCAGGATAATTTACCAGTGGAAAAGCCACGGCAGATTTGTGGCCTTGGACTTCCAGGTACTGATTAGTTTGTTTCTCTTTATTTTGTTAAGGTTTATTTGTCCCCCCCCCCCCCCCTCCCTTTTCTCTTTCCCCTTTTGTTGGGTAGTCGAGGATCTTGTTACAATATGATAGAAGAATTCTTGTGTTGGTGGTGTTGAACGATACCAGAAAATGTTGAGTTCTGTTGTAGTGAAGTACATCATTCTTTACAAATAAACGTCTTTTTATTTTCCCAGAGGAGGTCTTACAGGGAATTGCTGCTGGTATTGATCTATTTGATTCCACGTAGGTTGCTCAGTTCATTATGTGCGAGTTTCTTTCTTCTTTTCTCAATTTCTACTCAATTAATTAAGTTGCGCCTCACTCTTATACAGGTATATATACCATCTGACACTCGGAGGTTTTGCACTTACTTTTCCACTTGATGTTCTCTCGACTTCTCAATCAAGTGACATTGGTAGTGACTGCACGAAGATTAATCTGAAAGCAACCATTTATAGGTATGATTTTATATCCTTTTCATTGAGCTTCCTTATGAAGCTTTCTGTTATATAATTTTTGCTTGGGCTTCAAGATTTGACACCTTGTTTAATTTCTATTGAATTTCATTTTTTGCAATAGAATGTTCTGTTCTTATGGTTTCCAAATTTGGTCAAAAATAGAAAATTCATTGCGTGATTCGTATTTTCTGTTAAACATATTATTTTGAAACAATTAAACAAAATGGGTAAAATACAATTTACCACCTGTGGTTTATAGGTTATTGCATGTCAACACCTATGGTTTAAACATCACCAAATTAACTTGTGGTTTTATAGAATTTACATGTTATCTGAAATCCGTCAAATTAAATTGCAAGTGTTTCTCACTTGCATATTTACGTGTGATTTAGTATTTAACACCTATATTTTTTATCCAAATGTCTTAAATGTCCTTCACTACTCCTATCACCTAGCTATACTTTCATTTGTTTTTATTTAATTGCTCTCATCTTATCACCAATTTCTTATAAAAATGCATAAATGATATTTGAAAGGTCAAATTACTTGGAATACACAACACAATATTTTTTTGTAGTTTTTCATCAAAATATGTGATATTAACCTAATAATATCTCAAATTTGAAATGGTTGGGTTCCCAAAATAAATTAAGCTTGATTAACAATTATTGTCTTGACAAAAATTAATGATACCGAAAGCTCTATTGGAATTTTTTTATTTTGATGAAAGCACTATTGGAAATTAAATGCACTGGTGAATATTAGAAAAAATGATTTTCACGTATTTAAAAAGGTTAAAACACTAAATAGCCATCTAACTTAAAAAAGTTCTTTTAAAAAAGAAACTAAAACCATCCACTATCCCAAACAAACCCTGTCATCTAGCAGCCTACCATGACCACCACCACAATCAACGACACTATCACCATGAACCAACAATCAACCACAACCAAGCCTTGTTCAAAAAATAATTAAAAAAAAAAAATAGCCAAGCCCTTGGAACAAAAATCCAATCTAACATTCAAAAGCCCCAAATTGATAATCCCAAGATTCCTTTTTGATTTTTTCTACTTATCCATCTAAATTTATAACTCAAAAATCCCAAATCCATTTTTAATTCATCCAATTCATGTTCTTAACTAATTATCTTGAACCCTTCAAATCTCTCTCAATTGCGAATTAGGGAAAATCTTCTCTTGTTTTCTATCCCCTTTTTGCCACGCTACTGAATCTGTGGTTTCTTTCTTGAGTTTAAAGAGAATGAAAGGAAGAATAGAAGTGGTGTATGGTAGCGAATTTGATCTGAGTTTTCTTTTCTTCTCTTTTTTGGATTAGCTGGACTGGGTTGGGTAGATGATACGATTGTGGCTGTTGTGCTCGATCTGGACTTGGAACACCCATTTTTCATATGTTTTTTTGAGAAATTGGTCATTCGATTTTGGTTTTCATGAGTTGCATGATGCATAACTGAAATTAATAATATTTAATTTGGCCTACAAATTATTATATAATTAAGATAGTCTATATTCAGAATTCCCAAGACATGAGCATAACAATTATATATAAAAAGGGCAATTTAGTAATGGTAGAACTGCAGTTAACATTGGTAATTGAAAAGGAAGAAATGATGCGCGTTGCAACTTTTAGGATACCATAGGTGGTAATTTGGTGGTTTTTAAACCATAAGTGGTGATATGCAACAACCTATAAACCATAGGTGTTAAATTGCATTTTACCCTAAAATTTAAGATTCAAACAAGAGCTTGTTAAATAATTTCAGAGGAAAGACATTGGTAACGGGGGTATACTGTCCTAAATATTTCACTGAATGTTTCTTTTTAGTCAGTTTTATAATTTTTAATGGACTTTCATTTAGGTAATATCTAAATAAGTCTGTCAGACTATGTCAAGTGCTGAATAGTAATAGTAGAAGATCACACAGTTTGTGTAACTCTCTCTCATCCTTCCTTCTTTCTCTTCTCATCCTAAATCTATCCCTTCCCATCCTTCTTCTTCTTCTATACCTCATCCTTCTTCTATGTCAAGTTCTTTTAGGAATTTTATACTAATGGGATCGTCAACAAGAGCATTAATTCCAACTTAATCTCCTTAATTCTCAAGATGGATAGATCCATTAGGATTAAAATATTTAGGCTTGTTAGTATGTCTAATGTGTATAGGTTCTAGCAATGGTTCTTAAGCAGGGTGGCGCTATGTCACCTTTCCTCTTTACCTTGGTCTTAGATATTCAGCGAGTAGGTTGCTGGCATCTTTATGAAGGAATGTTCCTTGGCTGCTTACATCTATTTAGTTGGGTCTGTGGTCTAGCCTTTACCAATGACCTAACATTGTCGTCCCTCTAGGGGTTATCATCAACTTTCAGCCCTTTTAAATCTGGTGATCGAGTATGTAGCCAAGCATGATGACTGCGAGGCTTTAACTTTTCTCTATGGGTAGGACTAGTTTGATCTAGTATTATTAATCTAGCATTGCTATTTACTTCCTTTCGTTTTTTAGCCCAAGATATGATAATTGTAAGGCCTTCGCTTTTCTATATGGAATCGGGCTACTTTGATCTAGGCTTCTCAATCAGTTGTTCAATTTTTTACTTCCTTTCCTTTTTTAGGCTCCAGTTTGGGGCTGCTAAGTCTTTAGAGATGATAATCCGTTATTTCCTTTAAGTAGGTTACTGGGATGATAAGCAAACATCTGGCTGATCAGAATTTGTTCTATTAATCTCGTCACATGGAGGTTACATTTTTATTTTTAGAATTTATTATTAAATTGGGTGAGGTGGACAAAGAACCTAACCTCGAGTCCTCGACTCTGCAGGAACTGGAGAAGACCCTTAGAGGCTGTTGGAAATATCTTTAACAAGATAATATGTTGTAAATTAAGTCCCTGCCATATTTGAACCCTGCACCTCCTTTGTTAGGGGATGAGGTGTATTCATTGAACCAAAACCCTTTGGTTAGATGGAGATTTTATGATTTGGCAATTGGGTTTCTAAGAACCTTTCTTCAGTGGGCAATTGGTTATGACAGTTTTTACAGAAAATTACTACTTTAGCACAGGAGATCATTAGCAAATTCGACCACGGTAGAATGGGTGGGACACAACTCCTAGTTCATCATCAGTCAGATACTATTGTGACTTTTCGTCAATTTATCTCTCCGTGTTGCTCCTCTTTTCCTGCTCATATTCGTTATCGAGTTGTATTTGTTATCTAGTTCATCATCAGTCACATAATTATTTACTGTTTTCTTTTGCAGGAAAGACAAGTCACCAATTATTGACAGCTGCAACTGCTATACATGCCAGAATCATACAAAAGCGTATATTAATCACTTGCTTAATGTTCACGAAATGTTGGCGAATATTCTGCTAGAAATGTACGAATCTTGCTTTTGATTATTTGTACTCTAGTTGTTATTTTTACTATTATGTTCTTTCTAAACCCCTCGTTCTTGTCAGCCATAACACACACCATTATCTTCTACTCTTTCGCTCAATCAGAGAAGCAATCAAAGAAGATAGATTTGAGGAATTTCGCCAGAAGTTCATTGAAGGAAGGCGTGATTATATTTTGCCAGCCTCTTTAAGTTCATGAAATGAACTCCAAGGTAGCCTGTGGTATAATTTTGTTAGCTAGTGATTTGTCCTTGTAGCTAGCTTTCTTGGTGTATGCCTCTTAAAGATAAGGTGTAAACAACGGCAGCATCTTTTAAGTTTGCATTCAAATTCAATTCTTATTTTTGAATTCAAGAATTTAAGATAGACTACATTAGCGAAAATTTGAACCATGGTTAAAATCTGTGTTAAAAATTGATGCATCCTGGTTAAAAACGATAATCCATAAAAATAAGTCAGAAAGGCAGGCGTGGGCAACTGCACGGGGTTACATGTGCTTCCCTCCCAAAATGAGGTCGTTTTGGGACTTGGGAGGTATATATTAAAAAAAAGAAAACGCTTCAGTTTCTGCTTCTCTCTATCTCTGCTATATTTTCTCTCTTTCTCTGCTCTTTTCTTTTAGTTGGCAAGATGCATGGTGGTGAAGGTAGTTTTGGTGTGATGGTGGTGGTGTATGTTGGTGATGGGTGTGGATCTATCTTTCTTTGTCGTTGGCGGTGGTTGATGGCAGTGTTGATGGTTATATACTTATATTGATGGCGGATCTGGGAGATTGCATGATCATGACAGATCTGGGTTTTAGTGGTGGTTGTGGGGTTAATTGTTCTGTTGGCAATGTTTGTTGCGGGGGTTGGCGGTGGTTATTGGGATGGTAGTTAGTGGATTTGGTGGTTTTGATGGTGATTGTAGTGGATGGCAGTAATGGTGGATTTGATTGAGTTGCTGATGTGATCTGGATTTTTTTTTTTAAATTACATAACGCTACGGTTTTATGTTGCAGATGAAGCTAGCGCACGAAACAGCCTGCAAGCAACCACACCTCTCGCGGACCCATTAATTTTGAAATTATGTTTGCTAGTTTTTCGGAAGGAAAATTTATGGCTTGTCTAGTCCAAGGCATAGCAAGGAATCAAAATTGGCCTTGAAATTGCACCAAAAAACGACAAAATCGCAACGATTGAGGCACACCAATGGTTTTAGTGTACGCGGTGGTGTTAGAATGGCTGGAAAACTGCAAATGCAGTTGAGTGTGATTTTTAGATGCTCATGCATCGTTCAAATCGCACCACACAGTTATAATATATATATATATATATATATATATATATATATATATATATATATATATATATAAATTTGGGGTGTGTGTGATGTATGCATTTTGAATCATAATTTCTTATTTTTCTGTTGGTGTGGTCATGTGTGTGATGTGTTCTTAATGGTATATGATCCATTTGTTATTTGCTTATTATTTTACTATGATCCTTCTATTTCATCCATTTTGTCCGGATTCTCCTTTTCTTCCGAAAAAAGGGAAGGAGAATGATCTTCTTCGGTAGATCCCTCTTGTTTCTGTTTAGCCCCTTCGTTTCGGAAGCTTTTGTATCTATTATTCACAAGACTCGTTCTCATTCAACTTTTTCCTAATATTTGTAAAATGTTTTAGTATTTGAATTGTTTTTGCTATCCCATTTCTCATGGAATTACATGGTGATATCAAGATTTTTTTTATACATAAAAGTTGAATTTGATGTAATAATAAATAATAAATATTATTGTTAACTATGTTAAATTGGTTTTAGAATTGAAATCAAACCAAATTAAATTACACTACAAACTTCAAAATTGCACCACACTAATTTCAAGTCGTGTTATGTGTTATTTTAAAATTGTCAAATCGCATTCAAATAGTTTCACGCGTGATTTGGATTTTTAACTGCATCATGCTGTACGTTAGTCTAGTCTACATAGTACATAGTATTCCCTTCGTCTCAATCTAAGTAATATTCTTTCTATTTTTGGAGTGATCCATGGCTAGCTATAATAGAGATACTATTCTATCTAGTGCAGGCTGTCTAAGCCAATATCTAGAGGCTGGAAAAAAGAAATTTCTCCTGACTATGGGGTAGAAGTTGTAATTACAAATTTACCCCTTATGTGTATAAGGGTTTAATCCTTTAGCCAAATACTTCTATATCTATATAAATTCACTCTAATTTAATTTTGGCATGTAGGGGTATAGTGAATTTAGTACTCCATCCGTCTCATGATAAAAGTTTTTATTACTATTTTGGGTAGTCCCATGTTAAATGTCCACTTTTCTTTAAGGATGAATTACATATATTAGTACATTTTTGAAAATAATTACAAAAATCATACATTCATAAAATAATTACAAAAATACTACGCTTCATCATTTTTATTTTCAATACTAATACAATTAAAAGTCCTTAAATTAAGGGATTAATATTTATGGGCTGACATAGCAAATTAGTTTACATCTTCCTTCGGTCTCTCTCTCTCCCCTTACTATTTCTCTCTCTTCTCCCTTACTACTTCTCTTTCTCCTCTCGAAGCCACTCGTTGTCGTCCTTTTTCGCCGCCGCCGCCGCAACACCATAGTCTATCAACTCTGACAGAAAATTGAATACGTGACTTTCAGGCTAATACGTGACTTTCTCTCTCTAACTCTGACAGTCGAATACGTGACTTTCTCTCTCCAACTCTCTCACAACTGAAAGGATTCTGGTTTCTCTCTCTAAGGTTTGCTTCTAATTTCTGTTAATTCTCATTCTACTAATTAATTGTCAATATGATCATATATATACGCTATGTTTCTAACGGAATGGGTTATTGATTGTTTGGGTATGTATTGTTTTTATGTTTTGTATAGAATGGTTGATACAAGGAAGAAGGATGGAAAGAGGAAAAGAATCATAGAGGGTGATTCTATTAAGGACTTGAAGAAATTTGTTTGGGTTTGTGCAGTTGGATTCTGATTTTGATGTTCCTGTAGTTAAGACAGAAGCTCAAGTTCATAGCTAGAAGATATTTCCAACCCAAAAATTTTTAAAGGTGTGCTAATTTAAATTTTGTTATTGTTACTATCATATAACTATTTGGTTATTTCTGCATTATGTTTTGGTTACTGTTAGCTTGTGATTCGGATATCATTTTTGTTACCTTGATTTGGTATTTTGGTTACTTTTTTATGTTGTTATGGTTACCATGTATTTGCTTAGTATACATGGTTGATTAAACTGGTTTTGGTGTACATGTTGTTTATGTATTGGTTACCATTAAAACATGTTTTGGTTACTATCATATAAATATTTGGTTACTTCTTTAGTATGTTTTTGGTTATTGTTAGTTTTTGATTTGGATTCTATTTTTGTTTCCTTGAGTTGGGATTTTGGTTACTGTTGTTTGTTGTTCTGGTTACCATGTATTTGCTTAGTATATATGGGTTGACTAAACTGTGTTTGGTCTATATGTTGTTTATGTATTGGTTACCATTAATATATATTTTGGTTACTAACATATAACTGTTTTTTTATATGTTGTTTTGGTTTCAATGTATTTGCTTAGTATACATTGGTTGACTAAACTGGGTTTGGTATACATGTTGTTTATGTGTTGGTTACCATTAAAACATGGTTTGGTTACTATCATATAACTGTTTGGTTACTTTTTTAGTATATTTTTTGGTACACATATTTTTGTTTTGGTGACCTTTAAATTATGTTTCGGTTAATATTATATATAACTGTTTGTTTACTACATAAAATGGTCTGTACTACATGTTTATATTTTGGTCACTATTAGATTATATAATATAACTTTTTAGTTCTTGCTTTATTATGGTATGGTTAATGTTATATTATGATATGATAACTATTATTGTCGCACCGATGTGGGATGTTGGTTATTTGTTATAGTCTATTTTGGCTACTGTGTAATTGTTATATTATGTTTTGGTTAGTATGCTTTTATTTGTTGGTCGCTACGTAACTGTTTATGTTATAAATATTGTTTATATTTGGTTACTAATGACTGTGTAAATCTGATTTTGTTTATTTGCAGTTATGGGATCTTTATTATGAGGAATGCAACAGAAAATTCACTGGAATTAAAAGTTATATATTGGTGTGACATGGAAGTCCCCAACATTATTACCAAGAAATTGAACCCAAGTCAGTTGGAGAAGTTTAAGGCATCATTAGTTTGTGGATGTATTATTTTTGTAAATAATAAACCCAAGTCATAATAAATCATGTATTTGCTTAGTATACATTGATGTATTATTTTTATAAATTCCTTCAAATCTATTCTACAAGGGTTATGCTCTTCTAGAAAATTCATTGAAAAAGTTATGGTTAAATGTACATGTGAGAGTATACATGGGTTGCCTAAACTTGGTTGGATATACAGGTTGTTTCTGTTTTGGTTACCATTAAAACATGTTCTGGTTACTTTCATATAACTATTTGGTTACTTCTTTATTATGTTTTGGTTACTGTTACCTTATGGTTTGGCTACTATTATTGTGTCCTCAATGTGGGATTTCAGATACTTTTATTTTTTATTCTGGTTAATATGTAATTGTTTAGTATACATGGATTGTCTAAACTGGATTTCATTACATGATGTTTCTGTTTTGGTTACCATTAAAACTTGTTCTGATTACTATCATATAATTATGTGGTTAATGTTTTATTATGTTACATTATGGTTACTGTTATTAGTAATCAGATAGTTACAAGCTTAAATAAGGACAACCATTAATTGTTACATGTACATGTGTGAGTGTCCTATTTATCTACAAGCTTGTTAGTAACCAGATAATTATCATAGATAGTTACAAGCTTATTAGTAACCAGATAATTATAAACTTTGTATCAAGATTGTTATAAAAAGTTAAAGGTATATATTTTATTTATACCCTGTCATCATGATAGAATAAGAAACTCCAATTAAAAGTTTTCATTTATATATATGATGGTTACTTATAGATCTCATATTAAAATTAAAATAGCTTAAGAGGTGCAATTGGTAACCAAACCTGCATATAAGGATAACCATTTTAGTTTTTGTTAGTAACCAAATAATTAAAAACTTATATCAGAACAATTATCAAGTGCTTAATGTACATGTGAGGGTTTCCATTTATCTAACTGATGGATACTTTTAAATTACGTAATTATAAAAGTTATTTGGAAATGGTCCATGCCAGTTGGTAACTAAATATGGATATGGAGGTAACCATTTTATTTTAGATGGGTAACCAAATTTACATAAAAATATTTCAGAACAGTTACCAATTGTTCAATGTATATGTTTACTTTATATTGATAACTCATGATGGAATCAAAAATTAAAATATTAATCAACATCAATTTTGGTTACTGTACACCATCAAAAATGTTACCAACCACATGGTTAATGGTTACTAACAGTAAACAATTATATATTTCTGTAAACAATTAAATTTGTTGTATTGGTTACTGTCAGACTCCATTGTCTAATAACTGAATAAATATTGTAAAGTAACCAAATCAATATTAGACAGTAACCAAATTACATAATCTTAGTAACCAGAATATAAACCACATTTTTACATGTAATTTTGAAGGCCTAAATGATAAAATATGACCAAAAAATCCTGTAGTTCACCAGCAAAGCTGGTGATTTTTGATCGTTGCCCCATTTTCAATGAAATTAGGCTCCGAAAACGCCAAAATCTGACACTTCAAACTTGACAAAAATTACCAAATTGTCACTGCAACCAAATAAATATTATATTGTAACCAATTAAATAGTATACAACAACCAATATATATAATCAGATTAACAGTTGTACGAAGGTAATCAATGTAGTCAATAAGTAACCACCAATATAAAAGAAACAATTATAAAACTCAATAACATTATAGAGTAACCAAATAAACACCTTACAATATCTAAATACATATTATACAGTAACTAAGATATATGTAATTAGTAGCCAAGATTGTAAAAAATATTTTTACATTCATTTTACAACCAAAACAATCAGTAATGAATTTGTTACAAATTAAAGACTAACAGGTGTATGAAGGTAACCAATGTAGTTAATCAAGAACCATCAATATAAAAAAATCAAGATAAAACACGTGAATATTATGTAGTAACCATGATAATATTACACAGTAAACAAGTCAACATTATATACTAACCAAATCCAGATTAGACAGTAACCAACATATATTTACTTAGTATCCATAACATAAAACATATTTGACATGCATTTTATAGCAAAAATAAACAATATAAAAAATATCAATATAAAAAACATCAATACGTACTTAAAGATTCAATAGTTGCGGGAAGGTAACTAATGTATTTAATAAGTAACCATCAATATAAAAAACATCGATTAGAATATACATTTTACGTCTGAAAGAACTAAATAAATATTATCAAAGAACCAAATCAATAATAAAAGCAAAGAACTAATTTCTATGTACTTAGTAACTGAATATAAAACATATTTTTACATGCATTTTGCAATCAAAACAAATCAAGATATCTGGACTTTGTGACCAATTAAAGAGCGAAAAACTTAAGAAAGGTAACCAATATACGAGTATATAGTAACCACGGGGTAACCAAATAAACATTTAAAGTATACAGCAACCAAATAAACATTATACAGTATCTAAATCAATAATAAACAATAACCAATTTATATGTACTTAGTAACCATAATATAAAACATATTTTTACATGCATTTTGAAATCAAAACAGTCAGTATACTGACTTTGTTACCAATTAAAGAGCGAAAAATTTAAGAAAGCTAACCAATATACGAGTATATAGTACCCACGGGGTAATTATATGCATATAAACTTTAAACTCAAAGTTGTTACAGAGGTTGATTACTGATCTTGAAGTTGCTGTTGATCTTGTTGAAGTTGTTGTTGATCTTGAAGTTGTTGTTGATCTTCTCCTCTATTATCCGATCTGAGAGTTGCATATCGTCTTCTCCGATCGATCTGTCGTTGCTCTGTTTTTTCTGATCTCCAAGTTGTCTTTTTTCTTCATTAGCGTGAATTTAGGATCGGTCAGTTGAAAATATGAAAGTCGGTAACTGAAGTGTAGGGAGTTAATAACGCGTAATTTTATCAATGTAATATTGTATTGCGTTATTTTTATAATTATTTTGTGGATGTTTTGTTTTTGTAATTACTTTCTAATTGTTGTATATTAGTGTTACGGACCCTTTCTTTAATATCCAATCTTTTACACATTTTTTCCTATTATGTCCGTAATATTAAATATCTCATACTTTTCTTATTCTAGTTTTCTCTCCATATTTAATAAGTATGGAGAGAGAATATTTTCAATTGAATAGCTAAAAAGTCAATTTTTCACGTACATTGAAAATAATTAATGACATTATTATGGGCAATTTTATCATTTTATTTCTCTTTTTAATATGCGTGAAAAATCAGGACTTTTATCCTGGGACGGATGAAGTATTTGGCATGTAGGATATAGTGAATTTAGTACTCATTTCGGCTAGTTTTATTTGTCCTAATAGTCTTTTTATGCTCAAACTGACCATATTTAGAATCAAAATTTATTTTTAAATTTATTACATATGACAAAAATTATTATCACAAGAAAATACATCGAATATATTATCAAGGATAATGTTAGGGGTCTTAATTTTTTTTTTATATCTCAAATGAGTTTCAAATGATATGATATTGAGTATTTTAATAATACTTTATGATAAAATCAATCATATAAGAATTATTCAACCAATGTAATGATGCCATATTATTTGAGATACTTTTTTAAATTAAAATTTTGACTCCTACCATCAAAATCGACATATTTGATTTCAAAATTTCCAATAAATTTGTTTAATTAAGACTAAGAAACCAATGATACTATATAAATTGGATGCATGATGAAAATTAAACCACGTCACCCAATTTGAAATATATATATAAATACAACAAATAGCCCTTTTAAAAATCAATAAAAAATAATATTCCATCAGTTCTAAAATTAGAGATACAATTTGACTTTTGAGGTTAAACGACGGCATATTAAACTTTAGAATTAGTATGACTCATAAATGTTTAAATGAAATAAAATTTGTAACTAATATTTTTTGTTATATACTATACAATTATAATAATTGAATCAACTAAAATTAAATAAATTCATATTTATTTAAAGTTTATATGCCTTCATTTGATCTCAAAAATTAAATTGTATATCTAATTTTAGAATAGAGGGAGTAAATTACTAGGCACAATCCCCGTCCATAGTTTTAACATGCTATAAAGAAAGTTGGACAAGAAAAGGATTTATTTATTTATTATATATATCCAATATTTTACAAAGAAATGGCTTAGAGTTGGGGAAAATTTGTAAAAAGAAAAAAAGGGTTAAATTCTATACTTTTAAAAATATTCTTGCTAAATTTGCAAAGTTAATGAAAGAACAAATTTGTGAATTTGTTGAAGAAACATAACTCCAAGAATATGCAAATTATGTGCTAGCTAAACTAGAGCTAGTAACATTTGTGATTTTGAAAATTTTGTAGAAACATTTGAAAATTTTATTAAGACAAAATGAGAGAAAAAATTTAGAGAGAGAAAGTGAGCACAATTTTTTAGAGTGAGAAAATATATTATCTTTTTTAGAGTGATGGACATAAAATATTTTGCGACACATATTTATTATGTGTTATTAACACATTCGGGGGTAGCAGGTATAGGAATACCACACCTCAATCCTCTCATGGTGAATTTCAGATTCCCATAATAAATAGTTATTGTCCACGCTGGGATTTTTTGCAAAAAATCTCTTTTATACTCCTTTCGTTTTTAAAAGATGAGCAAAATATCATTTGTACACATATTACGTAAAGTAAAAGTAGAGCAAATAGAGTAAAAAAGTTCTAAATTTATCCCTAGCTAGTGATCCCACACGATTATATAAAGTAATGAGTATTTTTATCTAAATGACTTAGTTATTTTTTACTTTGTGTTATATCTCATCTTTTTAGGGACAAAAAATTTATATACCTTTAATCATCATTTTGGGGACGGAAGGGGTAATTGTTTTGAAAATTAGGTGTGATTTATGTGAAATTTTATGAAAACGACTTTTTACTAGACTTTGTTAAAGGTTGATTTTAGATTGGGTCAATGAAACAGTCGCTAGTTCGTATAAGTTTAAATGGATGTACTAACTCTTTTGAATTTTGTAAGTTTTGTTGTTTCCTAAAGGCACAATGGAGATCTAGAAAAGTGGGTGGGGGGTTGAATGTAAGACCCCAACTTTTATAAATAAAAATTAATTTTTTTCGAAATATATTTTTGAATATTATGGTGTGAATTTGATATAATGTTATAGTTGTGGGTATTATTTATAAATTTTACAAAGTAAGCAAGTGGTTATATAATATTCGATTGGTCAGGAAATATTCATTTTAACAGGAAATATTCGTACGACGACACAATCATTGGTGAACCCCACAACGAAAGTATTGTCGTAGTTAAAAAATGACAGAATTATCTTTTTATAAAAATAATGGCGAAAGTTTTACCGTTAAACTGTTAAACTACCCGGTGGTAAAAATACGGTAATACGCGTGGTTGCATAGTAGCACACAGTATTAATTATTGATGCTTACGTGAGAAGTCACTCAGTTATACTCAATTATTGCTACAATAATTGTTGCATAATATTTTTCATATTATTAATTCAATAATTATCACAGTATCATCTGCATAATATTTTATATTATTAAATCAATAATTGAGACGACAAAGTTATTCATATTATTATTTGCAATATTGACAATGTCTAGAAGTTACATCGAGGAAAGGTTTGAGTCACCTAATTACGGCCAATAAGGAGAAGAAATCTTTATCGAAAAGCCCCTCTTTCCTCGGAATGACACCGTTTGTTAAATATTGTGAGTTATAATATTAATAATGAATAAGTTCGTGTTGATTTAAGATGAAATTGATAGCTCCATTGTGTTGGGATTATTAGTGTTAGTAGGAATCAACACCTATTTCGATAATAATGGATGTCTGGAGGTTATATTGACCAATTGGGTAATTAATCAGATAAATGAACAATTAATTACTATTAATTCACATGCTTATAACTATAATTCACATGTATGTACTATTAGGGGAGGTGGTGCAAGATTGATAATACTTGCATGACTAAATTAAAAATGAAGGAAAAGATGAAGGTATTATACTGTATTATTTCGAGCCTCAAAACGTGCAATTATCGAAACTATATTTTCTTATAAATAGAATCTCATTCTTCCTTTATTCGCACCAATTCACTAAGTCTCACAAGAGCAATTATAGAGAGAGAAGCTTTAGAGAGAGAATCTATAGAGAGAAAGAAGAAGAGAAGTCTGCTACCTCACTATTTCAGTATCCAGTCTTCTTCTGAGGTAAGGGATATCATATTTTTCAGTATTCGTAGAAATAATATTTTCTTCCATACTCTGTAGTATGTGAGTAATATTATTTCGTTTCATATTCCTGATTATACCCTCATTCTGTTAAAGTATTGCTTCTATACTCCATGAATTTAGTAGAATATCCTTGATATTTGCGCTTCATTCAGTATCTTTTCATGAAAATATTATTATGAGTTTTCTTGATAATTATTGATCTTTTCATACTGGAATACTATTAATGAGTTACAATTTATGAGTTACTATTCACCCGGTTACTATTCACTCAAATATTATTCACTCGGGTATTCGGGGCACTTTTTATGCCGGAGTACTATTCACGAATTACTATTCACCCGAATATTATTCACTCGGGTATTTGGGGAACTTTTCATGTCGGGGTACTATTCCCGAAGTACTATTCATAGGGTACTTACTATTCACGGGGTACTATTCACCCGAAAAATATATTTCTTTTTGTCCAAATTATTTTTGATACATGAATATTATTCTTGAATTTTACTCCACAAAGCAGTATCATGTTGACAATTTTGATATTTTTAAACTCTGGATAAATTTAAAGTCTTTAAAATTTATCTTTGATTTCGTTTGATTAATGCTTATATCATTGTCATCATCCTCATGCTTATATTGTGATGAAAGTCATCTTTGGCTTACGTGCATAGATGGGATCGTTGGTTGGTATGATTATGACCGTAGATTATTCGGTATAATCGTGGCGTAATGTTACAAATGATGTGGTAAAAGTCCTCAATGGCCTCAGTAGTGCATTGATGGACAAATTGTTGGTATGATTATGACCAGTGGATTATTCTTGTATAATCATGACCAATTTGTGATGATTACATGAATATCCTTGGTCCTTAGTGCATGGATGATTCGATGATGTGGTTTATTTATTGTCGAGTCTCAGCTAAAAAATTGATGAAAAACTTTTTAAATCATAGAAGATAGTAGATATCATGCTTTCTACTTGACTCTTCTAATGGATTGCTTGTTCACCGAAGTTAAACTTGATGTTTATTATATTTTATTAGTTTAACAACTGTTTGAAGGCTAACTATAATTTATTCTACGCATTATCTTCTTCATAGTTTTCTTCTTTGAGCTCACCCTTTTGTTTTCATTGTTCTCTTCAAGAAATGAGAATATAATTTGGGACTAGTCATGGAATGGAGTGACTGGTCCGAGATGTTTGCATTAGTAGTCCTCACTATTCAATTGAAATAATGTGATAATAATTGTAATGAGGACTTTATTTGAGTTTGGATACTCTCTACGAGACATTATCCGTGTTGAAACTCTCATCTACGTTTTGTGTCGTCTTGTATAAAAGAAGTTTGTATTTAAATTACATACCGTGTATTTGGCGACTCAAGATGGGTGATGTATACCTATTTTGGGGGCGTCACAGTTGTTATCAAAGCTTAGGGATATGATCCCTGGCTGAGATGTGAGACTAGAACTAGGAGGGGAGAGACGGGAAATTCCTTCGCTAATATGACCTACCTAAGTTTATTTGGTATTTATTTGGTCGGTTAGAGTATAGGGATAATATGTGACATGTCAATTAACCCTTGTTTTGTGGCAGTATTTGAAAATGGCATCCAAAAATGTTGAGATAAGTAATGAAGCACATGAGACCGTTGAGTCACCAACGATCAATACCCAGGATAATGTCCATCAGGATGGCAATAATCCTCCGGAAAATAACAACGCTAACCAAATGATGAACAATGGGATGTTTAGAGGCTTTATGCAATTCATGCAACATCAGGTGAGAACGACTCCTATTCAAAATGCAGGTGGAAACACTGGCAACTCTCGGACGGTCAACGTTAAACAGTTCAA
Organism: Panax quinquefolius; assembly: GCA_020205615.1. Classification (NCBI taxonomy): domain Eukaryota; kingdom Viridiplantae; phylum Streptophyta; class Magnoliopsida; order Apiales; family Araliaceae; genus Panax; species Panax quinquefolius. The sequence goes on along the minus strand of CM035166.1, from coordinate 100,957,188 downwards.
GGAGCTGGGACCACCAGAGTTTATTGGAGAGCCAAAACCACTTACGGCGGAGACGTGGATAAAGCAGATCACCAAGATATTTGATGTCTTGGGATGCTCCGAGGAGCAAAAGGTTCCCTTTGCCACCTTTATGTTGCGAGGAGAGGCAGATTACTAGTGGGAATCGATAAAGCGTACTCAACCTGCCGCACTGAAGATGTCTTGGGAGAAATTCCAAGAACTGTTCAACGATAAGTACTTTCCCGAAAGTATTCGTCACATGAAGGAGGTAGAGTTCATCAAGCTGGAGCAGAACAATATGAACGTGTCATAGTACGAAGCTAAGTTTGTCGAGTTGTCCCGGTTTGCGTCCCACTTGGTTGATAATAAGGAGAGAATGACGCGGATGTTTCTAAGAGGTTTAAAACCTAAGATACGTCAATACTTAATTTCTCACAAACTGTGTTTGTATTCAGATGTTATAAATAGGGCTCAGTTATTGGAACGCGATAACGAGTCAACCCAACCAAGAAAGAGCAGCTGACAAAATGATAATACCAGTGGTAATAGTCATCGAAGCGGTGACAACAAACGTGGAGGGAATTAACATTCGAGAAATGGTATCCACTTTAGTGGTAATCATGGCCAAGATAATAGAAGTGGAAATTTCAAGATATGTTATGGAAAGACAAATGCGAGGGATGGACATATCGATACAAATGCGAGGAGAGGGACACATCGCAACTCTAATCCAAAGCGTGTTATAATTGTGGAAGAGAAGGTCACCTTGCCCGATTTTGTCGTGCATCGAAGTCAAGTCCAACTGGGATGGAGGCATCAAAGGCCGTCCCAGATAAGATAAAATCGGTAGTTCAAGGGAGAGCATTTGTCGTAACCTCCCAAAAAGCAAGGAATCTAAACGAGGTGATCACGTGTAAGCTAATCATAAACTCTAGCGAAGTCTATACCTTATTTGATACTGGTTCTACCCATTCTTTTATTTCTCCTACTTGCGCTCAACGTTTAAATTTGACTCTGGAGAAATTAGACTTTGACTTATTTGTTGAGACTCCGTTGGGAGAAACCTTCATTACATCCACTGTTTATAAGTCTTGTTTAGTTCAAATCAGTACCCTCACATTACCTTTCGATCTTATTTCATTGAAAATACTTGTATTTGACATAATTTTAGGGATTGCTTGGTTAACTACTTATCATGCAAAAATTGATTGTTTTCGTAAGGTTGTTAGCTTTCATATTCATAACCAACCTATTATGCGAATTCAAGCAACCAAACGATTAAAATCAATCACTGTCATCTCAAGCCATAAAGCTATTCGTTTATTGAAAAACGAATGTCAAGCTTTCTTAGCTCATGTCACAGATTTAAACAAAAATACGTTAGTTTTGAATGATATTTCTATTGTTAATAAATTTCCGACGTATTCCACTCAAGAACTTCCCGCCTACCCCCGAAGCGTGAAATTGAATTTTTATCGACCTTGAACTCGGACAAAACCCATTTTCAAAGCCCCATGTCGAATGGCTCTATTGAACTTCGTGGAGTTAAAAACCCAACCACAGGAATTGTTGAGACATCGGTTTCATTCGACCTAAAGACGTCTCCTTGGGGTGCTCTGTTCTATTCGTGAAGAAGAAAGATGGAAGTATGCGACTTTGAATTAATTATCGGGAGTTGAATCATGCCACCATCAAAAATAGGTACCCGTTGCCTCGTATTGATGACCCGTTTAACCAGTTGTAAGGTACCAAATTTTTTTCAAAGATCGATCTTCGTTCCAGATATCATCAATTGAAGATTAAAACTGATAACATTCTAAAGACTACTTTCAGAACTAAGTACGGGAATTACGAATTCCTAGTCATGTCTTTTGGATTGACTAATGCTCCTGCTGCCTTCATGGATATGATGAACCGAATATTCAAGGAATATTTGGATCACTTTGTGGTCGTCTTTATTGATGACATCCTCATTTACTCCAAAAGCCGTGAAGATCATGAGCAACACCTGAGGCTGATACTCCAAAAGCTTCGTGAAAACAAGTTATATGCCAAGTTAAAGAAATGCGAGTTCTGGCTTGAGGAAGTAGCATTCCTTGGGCACGTAATATCAAATCATGAAATGTCTGTTGACCCGACAAAAATTGAAGCAATTCAAAGCTGGGAGCAACCTAAGTCAGTGACCGAAGTACGTAGCTTTCTCAGATTAGCTGGTTATTATCGAAGATTTGTATAAGGGTTTTCTCGAATCACTACTCCATTAACTCAGCTGACTCGGAAAGATACAAAATTCAGTTGGAGTGAGGAATGTGAGAAGAGTTTTCAAGAACTCAAGAGGAGACTCATTTCAAAGACACTCGCTACGACAATACCATCCGGCTTTGGAGGATTTGTCATCTACAATGATGCTTCTTCGCAAAAGGGTTAAGATGTGTTCTCATGCAACATGAGAAAGTCATAGCCTATGCCTCACGATAACTCAAATAATATGAGAGGAATTATCCTACTCATGATCTAGAGTTGGCAGCTGTCATTTTTGCACTTAAGATTTGGAAGCATTACCTGTATGGAGAGAAGGTGGAGATCTATACGGATCATAAAAGCCTCAAATATTTCTTCACTCAAAAGGAACTCAACATGCGGCAACGACGATGGCTTGAGCTATTGAAAGATTACGATCATACCATTCAATACCATCCTGGAAAAGCGAACGTAGTAGCTAACGCATTGAGTAGAAGATCATATGCGGGTATGAGTGCGATATTGTCAATGCAAAGGCCCATTTTGTATGACTTACAAAGGATGAAGATAGAGTTAAAGACTCCAGGGAACCATGTGATGATGGTGAATATACGAGTAAAATCGACTTTAATCGATAAAGTTAAAGCTGCTCAAGCTACAGACCTGGAGCTGATGCGTATGAGGAAGAAAGTGCAAGAAGGTGCTATTCTGGAAGCAAGAATCGATGAAGAAGGAATACTTCGAGTCAACTCCAGACTTTGTGTTCCTAACGATTTTGACTTGAAGTATAAAATCATGATGGAGGCGCACAACACACCGTTTGCAATCCATCCTGGGAGTACCAAAATGTATCGTGATCTTCGACATACATTTTAGTAGAGCAATATGAAGAGAGAGATAGCGGGGTTTATCTCAAGGTGTCTAACTTGTCAATGAGTCAAGGCAGAGCATCAAGTGCCAAAAGGTCCATTACAACCACTTGAAATTCCAGAATGGAAGTGGGAGCACATTACCATGGATTTTGTTACTGGTCTTCCCAAGGTTTCTCAAGGCATAGATGTGATTTGGGTCATTGCTGATAGATTGACCAAGTCTGCTCATTTCTTACCGATACGAGAAACTTATACACTTGAACGTCTTGCTTGTATGTACATAAATGATATTTTAAGATTGCATGGTATGCCAGTATCCATAGTTTACCCAAGATTCACTTCACGATTTTGGGTTAGTTTGTAAAAAGCTATGGACACAGATTTATGATTTAGTTCGGCATATCATCCTCAAACGAATGGGCAGTCGGAGAGGACTATTTAAACTCTTGAAGATTTATTAAGACTCTATGTCCTTGACTTCAAAGGAAGTTGGAACAAGTTCTTACCATTGGTGGAGTTTTCCTACAACATTAGTTATCAAGCAAGTATTGGCATGGCTCCATTTGAGGCATTGTATAGAAGAAAGTGTCGTTCTCCAGTATGCTGGGATGAGGTGGGTGAAGCAACATTTTTGGAACCGGAGTTGGTACGTATGACTACAAAAAAGATTCAAACGATCCGACAACGTATAAAAATCTCACAAGATCGGCAAAAAAGTTATGCTGATCTTCATCGAAAGGACGTAGGATTCAATATTGGAGATCATGTGTTGTTAAGTGTTGCTCCATGGAAAGGAGTTATGAGATTTGGAAAGAGAGGAAAGCTCAATCCTCGATTCATTGGCCTATTTTTAATCCTCGATCTAGTAGGAACTGTGGCCTATAGACTCGCCTTATCGCCAAGTATGTCTTGTGTTCATAATGTTTTTCACATATCTATGTTACATAAATATGTGAAAGACCCGAACCACATTATTGAATTAGAACCGGATGAGATAGTAGAAGATTTAACGTATAAGGAGATACCTGTTAAAATCTTGGATAAGAAGGATCATATTCTACGCTCCAAGGTTATACCTCAAGTCAAAGTTTTGTGGAGAAACCACGATGTTGAGGAAATGACCTGAGAGTTAGAATCTGAAATGAAGTCAAGGTATCCTCACCTCTTCGACATACCAGTACGCACCCTAATTTCGAGGGACGAAATTTCATAAGAATGGGAGGTTGTAAGACCCCAACTTTTATGAATAAAGATTAATTTTTCTCAAATATATTTTGAATAATATTATGGTGTGGATTTGATATAATGTTATAGTTATGGGTATTATTTACAAATTTTGCAAAGTAAGTAAGTGGTTATATAATATTCGATTGGTCGGGGAATATTCATTTTAACAGGAAATATTCGTACGACGACACAATCATTGGTGGACCCCACAACGAAAGTATTGTCGTAGTTAGAAAATGACAGAATTAACTTTTTATAAAAATAACGGCAAAAGTTTTATCGTTAAACCGCTTAACTACCCTATGGTAAAAGTACACGATATCTGCGTGGTTGCATAGTAATACACCAGGTATTGATTATTGATGCTTACGTGAGAAGTCACTCAATTATACTCAATTATTGCTACAGTAATTGCTGCATAATATCTTTCATATTATTGATTCAATAATTGTCACAGTATCATCTGCATAATATTTTATATTATTAAATCAATAATTGAGATGACAAAGTTATTCATATTATTATTTGTAATATTGACAATGTCTAGAAGTTCAGTCAAGGAGAGGTTTGGTCACCTAATTGCGCGCCAATAAGGAGAAATCCCTATCAGAAATCCCCATCTTTCCTAGGAACGACCTGGTTGTTAAATATTTTTAGTTATAATATTAATAATGAATAAGTTCATATTGATTAAAGATGACATTGATAGATCCATTGTGTTGGGATTATTAATGTTAGTAGAAATCAACATCTATTTCGATAATAATGGATGCCTGGAGGTTATATTGACCAATCGGGTAATTAATCGGATAAATGAGCAATTAATTGCTATTAATTCACATGCTTGTAACTATCGATTCACATGCATGTACTATTAGGGGAGGTGGTGCAAGATTGATAATACTTGCATGACTAAATTAAAAATGAAGGAAAAGATGAAGGTATTATTGTAATACCCGGTAAAAAAATAAAAATAAAAATTGAATAAGAACAATTATTTTGTTTTAAATTATATTAATTGTACTTTGTCTTTTATTTGGGTCAAACTAGTCATTTAAATTATGTGGGCTAATAAATATTAATAACTAATAGATAATATTATGTGATTAAAATTTGGGCCTTAATATTAAATTAACCCAATTAGAAGTTTATTAGGGTAACTTAATTAATAAATAGCTAAACCTAATATTACTTCATTATACAAACTGAGAAAAAAAGAAGAAGAAGAGGTGGCCGCTTAACCGAGGAAGAGAGAGTTGTGATTGTGATTAATTAGCTTACTGAAGAAACAAAAGAGGTGCCTTCCTTTCTTTTTGCTTTTCTGTATATCATTAGTTATGGGGTCATATCAATCTAATTGTGTAATTAATAGTATGGGGTATATGTATATGTTTCACTGTTTCACTATTTCGCATTGTAAGAGATTGATATGAAGCTCATGTGTTGAAAAAAAAGAAAAAGAAAAAGAGATTCATTAGAGATTCATTATCATGAGTAAAATAGCTATTAAGATAAAATAGTATGTATATATATATATATATATATATATATATATATATATATATATATATATATTGAGATATTAAGGATATTGATTGGGTAAATAAAAGGGAAATGATTAGAAAATCAATTATACTTTAATTTGGGTTTGTATTGTAAAATTGATGTAATTGAGGAAATTAATTTCATATTAATATAATTTATAATTAGTAGGTAACTTATAATTGCATTATTATTACTTTTAATTAGTTTGACGGAGGGAGTAATAGAGAATGAATCTATATTATATTATATATATTATTTTTGGAACAAAAGTTAGTATGAATCTTGGTGTACTTTGTATATAACAAACATGAAGCTCATATTATTTTATAATAGTAATATTAATAATAATAATAATAGTAATAACAAATCATGGAAAAGGGGAAATTATTAATTATGAATTTAATATACTGTTATTAATTTATTTGTGTAATTAGATCGGACGGAAGGAATTTAAAGAGTTATATTTGGAATATAAATTTTGGAGTATTAATAATTGATATAAAGCGATGATTAAAGGCATATTAAATAGATTATGAGTTATATATTTTGGAATTATTAGTTTGGATTATTTTTTTAATTTGATGTGAATATGTTTAGGTTGTGAATAACGTTTCGTATTTGATATCGTTGGCATTTGAGGGTTAGATTTTGTGGAGTGTGCTATAAATGGTTTGGAAGTATCAGGTACGGATTCCGTACTCTTTCAGCGATACTCTTGTTAAATTTGATTTGTTCGTTTGTTTCCTTATTTCGAATTATGTTATGATTTCACATAATTGTTTCATGTGAAATAAATATATTAGTTTCATTTTGGAGTTGATACACATGACTCGTATTTGTACTCTTTGAATTAGGATATCATGTTTAGTATTTATTTTTGATAATTATAGAGCGGTACATGTTGCTACCTTCTTTTTTTGAGATCTTGTGACTATAATTTAATTTGGTTCAACATGTACATATAGAACCCTTTTGTTGGTATTATGTCGCATGTGTTGTGACATAGTATTTTTGTTAGAATATACCGTAGAATATACTCGAGCTATAACCACCTGTGGGGGTACCACAGGCATGTCGTCTTGGCACGAGAGGCATGACACTTTCCGTGGCGGTGTGATTAGTCCACGGCGTCTCTGTTTTGGGCTCCGGAGGAAGTGGGCCATTTGGTATTTTGTTGTGGGAGGCGTAAGTGTTAACCCTAGTTTTCTGTTCTGCGGATTGGTGTTGTTGTGCCAAACACACTATCCGATTTGCATACATTTGGATTCGCGGTCCAATGTGTGATTTTGCACAATGTGGCATTATTTTGGTTACTGTGTGGCATCATTTGATTTACTGTGTGGCATTAGTTTGACTTGCCGTGTGTGAGATATATTTACGAGCTCATTCAAGATGAAATAACTCCGGTAGTTGTTTAAGCTTATTATTTTATTGGATTAGTTTTGTTGGTTTCTCGCTCGGTTCAAGTCATTGAGTTAGTTACTTGATTCGTTATTTCTTTATTCTTTTATTGGTTTCATCAATTATGTTGATTCAAATATATTCCATTCGGATATTTGATATTATATTTTCGTTCAGATTTGCACTTGAGGCTTGTTCAAGATTTTTATCTCGATTGTTTTTCAGATATATCACCAGTATGTCTTTTGTATATCTCGTATCCATATTGGGAAATTGACACATCTTTGTTTTTTCTTCCTAAGGCAGATTTGTAGGGGTGATTCGAAATAGTGTGATAAGAGTTTTGCCTTTGACCATTTAGGTTGATTCGAATTTTATGTTTTGATTATTTTGACTCAGTTTGAAGAATTGTACTTATTACTTTATTATTGGATCACTACTATTAATATTTTGAAGTTGTTAGTGCGCTGTTTATTTATTTTGAGGTTTGTTGTGCTTTGCACGTGACCTCCCTTTCCTTTTCGGGAAGGGGGTGTTACAGAGATGGTATCAAAGCTTAGGTTCTTTCTTGTAGAAAACCTATTTAAGTTTAACCTGTGAGTTGTGGGTAAATCACTGGGTAGACGTAAGAGTTTGATTCGATTTTGTTCTCTGTTTGGTTGGTCTTGATTTTGACCAAGTATTTTTAGCTCTTTTAGTTGTAGTTGATTTGAGAAAGATGAAATAATTTATTAAGATTATTATTGTTATGCGTTGGAGTAATAATATTAGTTAAGGATTGTGATAGGATCATTAAAGAGAATAATGTCATATTTTATTTAGTTAAGAAATGATTATACAATTATGATGCGAGTAATTTGTATCGACGAGAATTTGATTTTGAAAAATTATTTGTTAGAGTTGTTTTTTTGTGACAATTATTATGATCGTTGAATTGAGGATTTTGATTTGAGTTATGTTTTGATTTATGTTAAGCTTGTGGATAATTTAAGGTTTGTGTATTGATGGCATACTATGATAAAATGAAAGGTATTAAGTATAAAGGATCTTTTGAAAATTTGAGTTGTAAAGATTCGAGGTAATTAGATTAATTTTTTGGAGTAAATGAATTTTGCGATTATTTTCTAGTAGAATATTGGAGTTATCTTATATGAAATTTTGAGTGATAGTATGAGATCTAGAAATTTGTTGGGTTAATATTTGAATTAAGAGAATGATTGATTCATTGAATGATTAGATAGTAAGTGATGAAATTCAATTGATTTTGAGAGATCTTGAATAATTGTAGTTTGCTTATACAGATGGTAAAATATGTGACTTGGAGTTTGATATGGTGATAAGGAGATCTTGGTAGTATATTTTTGGTGTAATAATATTTGAGAACTAATTTGATTTGAGGTTATGATATTTTAAAATTCTTGAGGACTTAGTGAGAGTTGGTGATATAATTGAAGTTGTTTTGTTTATCTGATGCCCTTAGAGTTTTGCATGAATTTATGTAAAATTAAATAAAAATAATTTGTTAAATCTTAGTCATGTGTGAAACATAAATGTTTTACGAATTAAAAATAATTTTAAATATTTTGGGTATTTGAATCGTATTTGGATGAAGAGAAATTTTTGTGATTTTGAATTATGTTCCGAGGAGTATGTTTACTGTAAGACCCCAAATTATTAATAAATGAAATTTAATTTCCTCTATTTATCATTTTAAAGTAGTAAGGGTTGATTTGATTAATGTGGTTAGTTATGGGTAAATTGCGCAAATATTTTAAATAAGCAAGTGGTTATAAAATACTCATTGTTGTCGGAGAATATTCGTTTGGTCGTGGAATATTCTTCTTTGCCTGGAGAATATTCGCATGCGACGACAGCGCAGACCTTGTAATGGGCCCATAACTGAAAGCGATTGGATGAAGAAAACGACAAGTATAAGTGGTTTATAAATAACTACATTTTTATTACTGGTTAACACTTTGTTGGAATACCCGGTGGTTAAAATACAAGAATCTGCGTTGTTGCACAAGAAGCATTACCAGATTGCACCAATTATTGATTCTTACGTAAGAAGGCACTACTCAATGATTGTTACGGTAATTATTTTTTCGATTATTTTATTTTATTGATTCAATAATTGCTTCGCGTTGATTTTTTTTATATTACTTTGTTGTTTCAATAATTGTCACTACACATTATTTTTCATTATCGGAGTAATAATTCATATTATCTAAATAATATTATTAGAAAACATTATTGGCAATGTCTAGAAAGTTCTGTTTAAGGAGAGGTTTGGTCACCTAATTGCTTGCCAAGAAGGAGAAATTCTTATTGAAAGCCCCTCTTTTCTTACTACTACACGGTTGTCGATTCGATTCGTAATATTATTTGTGAATAATTAATTATTGATTTATATGATGAGGAAAATATTGATTTTATATAGATATAGATGGAGAAATTTTTTAATGTGACAATTGTTAAAAATTGATATTTTATCTTTTCTGATAAAATAATATTTTATTATATTATTATAATAGAATAATGATGATATTTTTACAATGAATGTGGGATATATGAGTATATGAGGAGGAAGAGTGTTTTTGTTGCATTAAATGATTAACACATATTTTGTGTGTCGGTGGACCCCATTTCTTGACTGAAATTTGATTATAGCTTATAAAATCGTCCGTATGTGGATTTCGGTCAATTTCTGTTTGGAATTTGGAAAAACTTTCTTCTGCAAAGTTGTAGAGAATTGAATTTCCTATAAAAATTCTCGAGATTTGAATTTTCTGATAAAAGAGCTATTTATTATGAATTATTAAAGTTTCGAAGTTTCAGAATAATTGATTTTTGGAAGTTTTAATTATTTATTTTATGAAAAATGTTTTTTTTGCAATTTAGTGGGCTCAACATGTGATAAGAATGGGCTGATTTCAGTTGGTCTAAGGTGGGCTTGACAATTTTATAAATATATTATTATTATATTAAATTTTCTGCTTTGGTGTTCTAAGCATTTTCTTATAAATAGGGTGCTTAGGTTAGAATTGAAAATCACACTAGAAACTAAAGATTTCTCTCTCTTTCTCTCTCCATATATTGAGTGTATTTTTGTGAGTATTTTAGTACTTTGAGTGTTGTTATACGGTGCAAGTTCCCTTTAGCACTATATCTAGTATCCCAGTCAGAAGTTCTATCCTTTTGAGGTAAGGGATGTTATTTTCTTCGTAAGTGATATTATTTCTTCAATATCATTATGCCGAAATATTGGTTGGAACTTTTTATCAAATTTAGAACTTTTTCATATCAGGGTTAGTATTCATGAGTTACTATTTACGAGTTACTATTCACGAAGCATGATGATATTTTTTGTGAAATTTCTATCTTTTAGTGTCGGAGTTACTATTCACGTATACGGCACTATTCACGAATACGACACTATTAACAGAAAAATTAAATTTTCTTTTCTGTGTCCAAGATCGTCTGTTATGATTCCTATCTTTGATTGGATCTATGTTTTGATCATTCTTGAATTTTACTCCACTCTGGTTATTTATGAAGTATTTTTGAACTTGGGTTATTTAAAGTATGAATCCTTAATACTTGTTCTTTTGTTTCACTGGATTCGTTTTCTTTAAAATATTTTTCATCATCCTCACTCCTAAATGATGATATAACTGAATATCTTTGGCCCGTAGTGCAAAGATGAATGATTTTATGATGAATATCTTTGGCCCGTAGTGCAAAGATGAATTATTTTATGATGAATATCTTTGGCCCATAGTGCAAAGATGAACAGGTGTTTAGATGAACATGAACAACTGGTGAATATCTTTGGCCTGTAGTGCAAAGATGAATATTTGATTTATGATGTATAAAGATTGATGTTACAGGGATAAAATATCGATGATGGACTTTTAAATTCATAGATCATAGTAGATTTCCTTCTCTACTTAACTCTTCTAATGAATTGTTGTTTCCGCTGCAGTTGTTGATCTAAAACTTGTTGTCTATTGTATTCTATCTGATTTTTCCTTGTTGAAGACTAAGGATAATTTGTTGTACATTATCTTAGTCATAATATTCTTTATCGGGCTAGTTGAGCTCACCCTTATCCTTTTGTTTCATTTTCTTCTCGTGAGACGAGAATATAATGAAACTAATCGGGGTGTGGAGTAATGGTTCAAGACAGTTGTTTTAGTAGTCCTCACTATTTTGTAAAATAGTGTATCAATAATTATAATGAGGACTTATTTGAGTGTGGATATTATCTAGAAGATAATATTTGTATTTAAACTCACAGCTTTATGTGTTGTCGTATTTTGCACGCGACAATTGTATTAATGAAGTTGTAGTTGTTTCGTACCATGTATTTGGCACTCTCGAAATGGGTTGGATGGAATGGACCTGCTTTTGGGGTTGTCACAGCTTGGTATCGAAACTTAGGGATATGATCTTTGGCGGAGATCGGGAATAGAACTAGGAGGGAGAGACGAGTAAATCCTTCGCTAGTGTGTCCTACCTAAGCTTATTTGTTGGTCATATATAATATAGGGTATTATTATGATATGTTAATTTGTTAAATTAACCCTTATTTTATGGTAGTATTTAAGAATGGCAACCGAGAACGTTAACAATAGAGTGAATGAGATTGTGGAGACACCTTTAGCCACCAACCGTGCTAATGTGATGTCAAAGTGAGAAGAAGAATTAGAGATATCCATGTGGTGAGTGCGAGAATTGATAGTTACACCGAGATAATCGCAGAGGTAATCACGAGAGTGAGGAAGAGAGAACACGAGGAGAATTTATTAGAGGTATTTTATGATCAAAATGTAGAATTGCAAAATTGTATTCATGAGTTAAGAAGAAATAAAATTCAAGAACTAAGAAGCGACGCGTGGAGCAAAAGGATGCAACGATTCAAGCTTGTGTTACCCGATATGTGATGCTTGAACAGAAGCACTCTTTGGCAGAGTATAAGATGATAAAGCCTGAATCTGAGCTGAAAGAAGAAATAACTGAACGAGTGAGAATGAGTGATGCATGGGTAAAAGCCGCACGACGCATTAATATTGTGGAAAGAGATGTCCGATCTAAGAAGAGAAGATTTAACGATGACGGGAAAACGTCGGCAGCAGCACCAGCACCAACATCAAATTCTAGGGGAAAAGAACGACCACCAGTTAGATGCTACAAATGCGGAGAGGAGGGACATATAAGTCCAAACTGTTCACAGCCTTCCAAGGTATGTTTTAGTTGCGGAAAAGATGGTCACATAGCTCGATTTTGTCCTGTAGCGAAATCAAGTCCAGCTGGAATGGTGGCACCAAAGGCAGATATGAAAAAGACAAAGTCAACGGTTCTTGGAAGAGCGTTTTTCGTGACTTCTCAAAAAAAAAAAAACGAGTAACTCGAACAAAGTTATCACGGGTTAGTTAATTATAAATTTTTGCGAAGTTTATACCTTACTCGATATCGGTTCTACCCATTCTTTTATCTCTCTTATTTGCGCTCAACGTTTAAATTTGACTCCGGAGAGATTAGACTTTGACTTATCAGTTGAGACTCCATTAGGAGAAACTTTCATTACATCTACTGTTTATAAATCTTGTTTGATCCAAGTTGGCACCATCACATTACACGTCAATGACCTTATTTTTTAAAGATACTTGCTTTTGACGTGATTTTGGGGATTGATTGATTAACTACTCATCATGCCAAAATTGATTGCTTTCGTAAGGTTGTTAGTTTTCATATTCCTAAGCAACTTCGTTATTCAATTCAAGCAACCAAACCATTGAAGTCAAACACTTTCATATCAAGCCATAAAGTCATTCGTTTATTGAAAAACGGATGTCAAGTTTTCTTAGCCCATGTTATGGACTTGAACAAAAATACGTCAGATTTGAATGACATTTCTATTGTTAGTAAATTTCCTGAAGAATTTCTTGGCTTACTCCCAAAGTGTGATATTGAATTTTGTATCAACTTTGAACCCAGTACAAAACCCATTTCTAAAATCTCATGGCTCCTATTGAACTTCAGGAGTTAAAACCCCAACTATAGAAGTTGATAACCGAGCCTCTATTTGGTGACTTCTTTTGTGGAACGCACCGAAGCCAGACTCTCTGTAGGGGACGCCTTATTCGTACGGTAGTAAACTGATAGGTACCATTGTGACGTGCTATCCAAGATTAGGATATGAGTCATAGTTGAGAGCAACCTAAGTCAGTAATCAAAATACATAGCTTTCTAGGCTTAGTTGGTTATTATCGGAGATTCGTGGAAAGATTTTCTCGAATCACTACTCCATTAACTCAGCTGACTCGTAGAGATACAAAATTCGAATGGAGCAAGGAATGTGGGAAGAGCTTCGAAGAACTCAAGAGGAGACTCATTCCGGCACATGTTCTGACCATACCATCCTGGAAAAGCGAACGTGGTAGCCGACGTGTTGAGTAAAAGATCGTATACGAGTACGAGTGCGATATTGTCAAAGACCCATTTCATATAACTTACAAATGATAGATATAGAGTTAAAGACTCTAGGGACTCACGTGATGATATACGAGTAGAATCGACTTTAATCGATAAAGTTAAAACCGTTCAAGCTACACACCGGAGCTGATAAATATGAAGAAGGAGGTACAAGAAGTTGTTATTCCAAAAGCGAGAATTGGCGATGTGAGGAAATCTCAAACCTTCGATTTATTAGTCCATTTGAGATTCTCGATCAAGTAGAAATTGTGGTCTATAGACACATTTTACCGCCAAGTATGACGCGTGTTTATAATGTTTTTCGCGTATCGATGTTATGTAAATATGTGGACGACCCGAACCACATTATTGAGTTAGAACCAAACGAGATAGCAGAAGATTTAACGTACGAGGAGGTACATGTCAAGATCTTGGATAGGAAAGAGCATGTCCTACGCACGAAGGTCATACCACAAGTTAAAGTTTTGTGGAGAAACCATGCTATTGAGGAAATGACCTGGGAGTTGGAAACGGAAATGAAAGCGAGGTATCCTCATCTTTTCGAAACACCAGTTATGTACATCAATTTCGAGGACAAAATTTCATAAGGAGGGGAGGTTGTAAGACCCCAAATTATTAATAAATGAAATTTAATTTCCTCTATTTATCATTTTAAAGTAGTAAGGGTTGATTTGATTAATGTGGTTAGTTATGGGTAAATTGCGTAAATATTTTAAATAAGCAAGTGGTTATAAAATACTCATTGTTGTCAGAGAATATTCGTTTGGTCGTGGAATATTCCTGCTGTCGGGGAATATTCGTACGACGGCGCAGCCTTGTGTGGGCCCATAACAGAAAGCAATTGGATGAAGAAAACGACAACTATAAGTGGTTTATAAATAACTACAGTAGTTATTCACAAGTTAACACCGCTGGAACACCCGGTGGTTAAAAATATAATAATACGGCGTCGTTGCAGCAAAGAGAGATACAGTATTGCATCAATAATTGATTCTTACATAAGAAGGCACTACTCAATGATTATTACGATAATTACTATGTTCAAGATTTTATTTTATTGATTCAATAATTGTCGTTGATTTTTTTATATTCTTGTTGTTTCAATAATTGTCACTACACGAGATTTTCCATTATCGAGCAATAATTCATATTATCCGAATAATATTATTAGAAAACATTATTGGCAATGTCTAGAAAGTTACATCAAGGAGAGGTTTGGTCACCTAATCATGCGCCAGCAAGAAGGAGAAATTCTTATTAGAAAGCCCCTCTTTCCTCGGAACGGCACGGTTGTCGATGATTGTGATTCTCGTAATATTATTTGTGAATAATTAATTATTGATTTATATGATGAGGAAAATATTGATTTTATGTAGATATAGATGGAGAAAATTTTTAATGTGACAATTGTTAAAAATTGATATTTTATCTTTTCTGATAAAATAATATTTTATTATATTATTATAATAGAATAATGATGATATTTTTATAATGAATGTGGGATATATGAGTATATGAGGAGGAAGAGTATTTTTGTTGCATTAAATGATTAACACATATTTTGTGTGTCGGTGGACCCCATTTCTTGACTGAAATTTGATTATAGCTTGTAAAATCGTCCGTATGTGGATTTCGGTCAATTTTTGTTTGAAATTTGGAAAAACTTTCTTCTGCAAAGTTGTAGAGAATTGAATTTCCTATAAAAAGTCGCGAGATTCGAATTTTCTGATAAAAGAGCTATTTATTATGAATTATTAAAGTTTTGAAGTTCCAGAATAATTGATTTTTGGAAGTTTTAATTATTTATTTTATGAAAAACGTTTTTTTTGCAATTTAGTGGGCTCAACATGTGATAAGAATGGGCTGATTTCAGTTGGTCTAAGGTGGGCTTGACAATTTTATAAATTTATTATTATTATATTAAATTTTCTGTTTTGGTGTTCTAAGCATTTTCCTATAAATAGGGTGCTTAGGTTAGAATTAAAAATCACACCAGAAACTAAAGATTTCTCTCTCTTTCTCTCTCGATATATTGAGCATATTGTTGTGAGTATTTTAGTACTTTGAGTGTTGTTATACGGTGCAAGTTCCCTTTAGCACTATATCCAGTATTCTAGTCAGAAGTTCTATCCTTTTGAGGTAAGGGATGTTATTTTCTTCGTAAGTGATATTATTTCTTCAATATCAATATGCCGAAATATTGGTTGGAACTTTTTATCAAATTTGGAACTTTTTCATGTCAGGGTTACTATTCATGAGTTATTATTCACGAGTTACTATTCATGAGTTACTATTCACGAGTTACTATTCATAAGTACTATTCACGAAGCATGATGATATTTTTTGTGAAATTTCTATCTTTTAGTGTCGGAGTTACTATTCACGTATACGGCACTATTCACGAATACGACACTATTAACAGAAAAATTAAATTTTCTTTTCTGTGTCCAAGATCGTCTGTTATGATTCCTATCTTTGATTGGATCTATGTTTTGATCATTCTTGAATTTTACTCCACTCTGGTTATCTATGAAGTATTTTCGAACTTGGGTTATTTAAAGTATGAATCCTTAATACTTGTTCTTTTGTTTCACCGGATTCGCTTTTCTTTAAAATATTTTCATCATCCTCGGTCCCTAAATGATGATATAATCGAATATCTTTGGCCCAGTAGTGCAAAGATGAATGATTTTATGATGAATATCTTTGGCCGTAGTGCAAAGATGAATGATTTTATGATGAATATCTTTGGCTAGTAGTGGAAAGATGAACAGTGTTTAGATGAACACTGACTAATCGTGAATATCTTTGGCACAGTAGTGCAAAGATGAATATTTGATTTATGATGTATAAAGATTGATGTTACGAGGATAAAATATTGATGATGGACTTTTAAATTCATAGATCATAGTAGATTTCCTTCTACTTAACTCTTCTAATGAATTGTTGTTTCACTGCGATTTGTTGATCTAAAACTTGTTGTCTATTGTATTCTATCAGATTTTTCCTTGTTGAAGACTAAGGATAATTTGTTGTACATTATCTTAGTCATAACATTCTTTACTGGGCTAGTTGAGCTCACCCTTTTCCTTTTTGTTTCATTTTTCTTCTCGAGAGACGAGAATATAAAGGGAACTAGTCTGGGTGTGGAGTAATGGTTCAAGACAAATTGTTTTAGTAGTCCTCACTATTTTGTAAAATAGTGTATCAATAATTATAATGAGGACTTATTTGAGTGTGGATATTGTCTAGAAGACAATATTTGTATTTAAACTCATAGTTTATGTGTTGTCGTATTTTGCACGACAATTGTATTAATGAAGTTGTAGTTGTTTCTGTACCATGTATTTGGCGACTCAGAATGGGTTGGATGGAATGAACCTATTTTGGGGTTGTCACATTTACAAGAATTAAACTCAAAGATATTAGCGACGGCCCGCACCAACGGTGGATCATGTGATCATTTGATGCAACGCGAAGAACCTTACCAAGGCTTGGCACGGTAGCTGACGAATCTTTTACAAATACATTGATAATTACGTGGACCGATGACTTATCCATGTTGATCGTTACAAATGGCGGTGCTATGTCATAACTAAATTTATTTTTATTTTTTTGTAGCTTATTTGAATTCCGAGGATGGAATTATTTTTAAGGGGTGAAAAATATAATAACCCATATATTTTTTTTTAATTAAATATTAATTAATTTTATTTTATACAATTGTATTCAAATTAGAAAAGTTAAGTGATTTTTTTTTCTTCCTAGTTTTGTTTGGCAAGTTAAATTCTGTTAGTAGATATTAAATAACTGATTAAATTAAAATTGAGGAAGATAATTCCTTTTGTTAAAGTCTTGTGGTAAAATTATTTAGAACGGGAAGCTACTTGGGAGATAGAGAAGTCTATTCGAGTAGAGTATCCGCATCTTTTTGATAATTAGCTATGTTCATTCTTTTGATTCCGGGGACGGAATCCTTTTTAAGGGGTAGGTGATGTAATACCCGGTAAAAAAATAAAAATAAAAATTGAATAAGAACAATTATTTTTTTTAAATTATATTAATTGTACTTTGTCTTTTATTTGGGACAAACTAGTCATTTAAATTATGTGGGCTAATAAATATTAATAAGTAATAGATAATATTATGTGATTAAAATTTGGGTCTTAATATTAAATTAACCCAATTAAAAGTTTATTAGGGCAACTTAATTAATAAATAGCTAAACCTAATATTACTTCATTATACAAACTGAGGAAAAAAAAAAGAAGAGGTGGTCGCTTAACCGAGGAAGAGAGAGTTGTGATTGTGATTAATTAGCTTACTGAAGAAACAAAAGAGGTGCCTTCCTTTCTTTTTGCTTTTCTGTATATCATTAGTTATGGGGTCATATCAATCTAATTGTGTAATCAATAGTATGGGGTATATGTATAAGTTTCACTGTTTCACTATTTCGCATGGTAAGAGATTGATATGAAGCTCATGTGTTGAAAAAAAGAAAAAGAAAAAAAAAGAGAGATTCATTATCATGAGTAAAAGCCATTGGAATAAAATAGGATGTATAATGTGCGTGTGTGTGTATATATATATATATATTGAGATATTAAGGATATTGATTGGGTAAATAAAAGGAAATGATTAGAAAATCAATTATACTTTAATTTGGGTTTGTATTGTAAAATTGATGTAATTGAGGAAATTAATTTCATATTAATATAATTTATAATTAGTAGGTAACTTATAATTGCATTATTATTACTTTTAATTAGTTCTAGACGGAGGGAGTAATAGAGAATGAATCTATATTATATTATATATATTATTTTGGAACAAAAATTAGTATGAATCTTGGTGTACTTTGTATATAACTGAACATGAAGCTCATATTATTTTATAATAGTAATATTAATAATAATAATAATAGTAATAACAAATCATGGAAAAGGGGAAATTATTAATTATGAATTTAATATCATTGTTATTAATTTATTTGTGTAATTAGATCGAATTAAGGAATTTAAAGAGTTATATTTGGAATATAAATTTTGGAGTATTAATAATTAATATAAAGCGATGATTAAAGCCATATTAAATAGATTATGAGTTATATATTTTGGAATTATTATTTTGGATTATTTTTTTAATTTGATGTGAATATGTTTAGGTTGTGAATAACGTTTCGTATTTGATATCGTTGGCATTTGAGGGTTAGATTTTGTGGAGTGTGCTATAAATGGTTTGGAAGTATCAGGTACGGATTCCGTACTCTTTCAGCGATACTCTTGTTAAATTTGATTTGTTCGTTTGTTTCCTTATTTCGAATTATATTATGATTTCACATAATTGTTTCATGTGAAATAAATATATTAGTTTCATTTTGGAGTTGATACACATGACTCGTATTTGTACTCTTTGAATTAGGATATCATGTTTAGTATTTATTTTTGATAATTATAGAGCGGTACATGTGTTAGGTTTGTAATATTCATAACGCAATCAAATTGCAAAATAATGCGGAAGCGTGTAAAAATCAGAGTTTAAAAAATTTACAAACCATATACCCGGATCACCCTTTATGCATAATTATTAATTTAACGAAAAGATAAAGAATAAATCATACCCTTGAAGATCGAGCTTCCTCGTGTACAAGTTCACCTCCAAATCCTTTTCGCTCAATCTTGAATCCACCGGGTTTGGTTCCTTCCTTTGATCAACGTTAGCCACCCAAATGTTTGGCCTCTAGAGGTGATCCACCAAGGAAGAAGGAAATTCAAGAAGAAGGGTGATTGGCTAAACCCTAGTTTTTCTATCTCTATAGAAAAGGTGTACTCTCCCAACAAATTGGAATTATTACGTTGTAAAAGTCAACAACCCATACCACCCATAATAAGACTCCTCTTATTTATAGATGTGGGCAACCCACCTTAACAATTAAGGAATTGAGTTTTAATTAATTAATTCTTTTAATTAATTAAGCTCCCTAATCTTATTAGGGATAATTAATTAAACTCCTTTAACTAATTTTCCTTCCTAATCCAATTAGGAATAAATGAGAGTACTTATATTAAATTAATTCCTAAACTCTTTTAGAAATTAAAATAATAATAATTGTAATAATATTAATAAGACTCCTCTTATTAATTTATATTTAATATTTCTAAAATATTAAATAATAAATATTAAGCTATTTAATTTATTCTATCACCATAGATTAAATTAAATATACATAACATATTATTACGATTATGCCATTAACTTCTTAAATAATTATTCTTCCTTTTATGGTGTGACCCTTTAGGTTCTCCATATTAAACCTAGGTTGTGAATAAATCAATTAGAACAATTCTAATCTTATTTAAATAAATAAATTAAACAATTAATTTATTTAAATAATATTTATTCTACAATAGGGATAAGCCTCCCCTAACGATCAACGACTTTCCGGATAATATAGATTTCAACATTAATCATTAAAGAACCTTTGAGTAAATAGTTACCGCATAATTCAATCCTTCCACCATACAATGTCCCAATTAAATATAAGACATGGAATTACAAGTCAAGTCTTATTTTATTTAATTATATGTATTTCGATCCTTAAATGCACAACTCAAATAATGCAAATTAGAAACTCCTTTCTAATTTCATTCGCCTTTCAAGGACTACTGGGTTTGTCATTTATCGAATCACATAGGACATTTCTCTTCTTTTTATTAGAAGTGGTAGATTCTTTATTGATTATACATTATCTCCATGTACAACTTATTATACCCAAGCATACCCTTTGATATACCCTAAGGGTCTTAAGGAATAAGTCAAAGTATAACTCATCATACACAAGATACTATGATGATCTCAAGTCCAAGGATTACTTGTACTACTATCACTACAGAATTCCTATTGACAGCAAATAAAACTCCATTAGGTATTCCTTAGCGAGCCAATGCTCGTTGAACTTATTCTCTAATAAGCACCTACATACTTGCTTTAGTGTCTCCACACAAATGATCATGAGATCAATCATCCTCATCCAACGAGCAAGCAACGTATGTACCAATCTATCCGGATTCACTAATCCCCAATTTAGTAATCCAATAATTGGGAACTATTTTAGTTTTAAAGCTTTCTAAGAATTTAGATCTCATTAGAATGATCATCATCATTATTCTAAAAGCATTGCTTAAAACTATGGGTTTATCACATATTATAAAACAAAGATCATGTAGATAATTAAAAGCCTTTAATAAATTAATACTTTTTATTAATAAATGAATAAGATTGTTACAAAGTATATGCTTTATCATCAAACATGATTGGGCTTGTGTGCATACTACTTTCAATCTCCCACTTGCACTAAAGCCAATCGTCATGGTATCTTATACTCTTCTTCTCTAAGTGACGATTATCCCCGCATTGGATAAGCTTTAGTTAATGGATATGTAATGTTGTTCTTGAGAGTCCACCATCTCTATAGTGATTTCCCTTCTTTCAATGATTCTTATAATCAAATGAAAGTGCCACAACACATGTTTAGATCCAAGACGAGACTTAGGAACTATTCCTAGTTCGTAATGAACTTTTAATCCAAACAATCAACTTGCGACTTCATTTATAGCTATATACTTTGTCTTTATTACTAAACCAAAGAACTTTTTTTTGTTTGGAACCTTTCCAATTCAACGCACCACCGCTTAAGATAACGCTTTACCTTAAAGTGGATTTTCATCATCTTGTGCATGTCTCAAAAACTTGAGTCTGTTAAGCCCTCTAGTTTTAATTTAGACCCACCATAAATATGATCACATCCTTAGTGCCTGGGTTAAGCACTTTAAGATGTTTTTCAACGACTCACGATGAACTTCTCCGAAATATGACCGATCAACATCGGTCTCGTACATTTCATCGCATACATGATTGTCACTCATGCGACCTCTCTTTTCGTGAGTCCGTGGGGACTATTAAGAGATACACTCCATAGCTCATCGACATGAGACATCTCTTGAGTTTGCCATGCTAAACGACTTTAGCATCAAATGAATATACGTTCCTTGGGTTAAGTCGAGCATCCTCTTAAATCTATCTATATAGATTTATATCCCCAATTAAGATACTCTTCCAAATCATTCATGGAGGAATGTTTAGACAACTTTATCTTTACTGATTGTAGCATTGGTATGTCATTACTTATCCGTAGTATATCAACATGTAGTACTAGGAATGTCACGATGCTCCCACTGACCCTTTTGTACACACTAGAAGTCTTACCTCATCGAATGTAACTCTGGATCATCATCTTCTATGATGTGTACCTCATCATCATCATCCATGATGAATCCATACCTCCTGGTATCTTTGGTACTATTCCAGTTTACGATTGGTTGTGGGTACAATAGGTCTATCTACAGGTTCCTCTTATTTGACTTATAGTGTTTTGTGGTTCTTGAACTTTTCAAGATCTATTATCCTCCCACTAGCCCTTCAATGATAAACACATTTATCTTAGAAGCGCGTGTTTCGTAACAAACACCTTTTGCTAAGTAGGATTATAGAGCATATACCCTAAACTTACTTTAGGATGTCCCATAAATCTACACTTGTCAAATCTTGTCCCAAGCTTATCTTTTGAAACCTTTTCACATAAGTTGGACAACCCTTATCTTAACATACTTAAGATTAGAATCCTCCCCATCCATAACTTTTATGGAGTCTTGGGGGCGGATTTTGAGGTTACCATTTTCTTAGATATGCGACCATTTCTAGGACATTATCCCGTAAGGATACCGGGAATGTCGGTAAAATCATTATGGATCGCACCATGTCCAACAAGGTATGATTTTTCATTTAGATACATCAATCAATTATTACGTGTCGGGATGTGTCCATTATGAGAAAACCATTTGAGATGATCTAGAAACTTATTGCACAAGTATTTATTCCTTGATCTAATCAAAGAATCTTAAAACTTTGTCAATTTGTTTTACTTACAATTCTTTGAACCTTTCAAATAATTCACACTTGTATTTCAAAAATATACACATTCAACTCTTTGAATGATCATCTCCTTTTCTTATACTAATTTGTTCAATATGCAAAATTATTTTCATGTAAGTCAAGTATACAAACTTTATTAAGTAATATTCGATTCTATACAAAACATTATTATTATAAATAGAACAACAATTGTTCTTAATTATAATACCAAAAATTTTATTGTCCAACAATAAAATGGAAATAATGTTTCTAACAAGAATTGGAATACAATAACAACTTATCGACTTAATAGATTTGCTAGTAGCATTGCTAAACTATAAGTTTCTATGGCTAATATGGCAACCTTTGCTACATTTCCATTACGTAGGATTACTTATATTTATTTAGCTTTCTACTTTTGCTTGGTCCTTCATAAATCTATATTTATGATAACCAAAGTCGATATCCAATACCCAAGTAGAACCTCGACTTAAAGAAAATTTATTTCAATCATGAAAGAAAATCGTATTGTAAACTTAAACTTCACTAAGCTTCTTTGGTTAGCCTCTGCAAGATGCTTCTTGCGCTTTTTTTCCAAAGGTCTGTGCTTATTGCGGTGGTAGCAAACACCTTTGCTATCCGTATTTGTTTTGTTCTTATTATCCTTTATTTTTACCTTTATATTTACCTTCTTAGAATCGTTCTTCTTTTCAGAAGATCCTTTGGCCCCTACCAGTAAGACTTGGTCTTTCTTGATTGGAAAGTGACTCTCATCATTTTTCAATATGTTAAGCAAATCAGCAAGGCTGATATCTAGCTTGTTTATATGAAAAATTCACAACAATTGTGAAAGGAGTCCGGGAGTGAGTGCAAGATCAAATCCATCCATAACAAAACTCGTTGTCCTAATTGATCAATCAAATTGATAATGTTAAGGACTTTTATCTGTACTGTAGTGCCATTGGCCATTCTAGATCGGAAGAGCTCCTTAGATATCTAATATCTATCAGTCCTACTTTCCTCACCATCAACTACTTGTTGTGCAGGAATATAGTAGAAGCATCCATAGTATCATCTTGTGGCAAAGCTCGTTACTTTCGTAGATGCAGAGCATGATGCATTGAGCCAATCATGCATCATCTTGCCACTTTCTAAAAGTAGCAATGTCTTCCTCAGAGGCATTATGCGCAACCATTGCGAGGATAAAGCGATATGGACATAAGATAGCTTTTCAAATATGAGAACTATTCTCAAATTCCTTAACCAATCCGCTTTAATACGGTCCCAGCTTAAATAACATCTAATATGTTTCGCATGATGATAGTAATTAAGACATTGTAAAATTTTGTATTTAACAACATTTTAACATACATTCTTTTATTAATTACCAAAATAATTTAGGTCTTGTTTTAAATTGGTATCTCCCACTATTTTCTTCAAACTATATTACCTCACTTATATAGTTCGGCAAAATCTAATTAAAGATTTGCTAGTGAGAATAAGGATCCCATTTCAAATGTATATAGCCTTGTGGTGACACAACAAACTATATATAAATAAATAGGTAGACAACTTTTGTCAATTGCATCAACTATGCAACTCCTCAGATTTTGCCTCTTAGATTATTTTGATCAAGTGGTGGCACATCCGAATCAAAATTATCCAAGTTAAGTCCGACCTAGCACTCCATATATTCAAAAAAGAAAATATCATCCTTGTGGTGACACAACAAAACAATATTGTTCAATTTTCTTTATAAGCATCAAATGTGATAAATTAACATCTTAAATACTTAATACTTGCCTTGTGGTGACACAACAAACTCATATTAAATATTTAATACTCTATTAATTTTATCATGCTAGAAGGCTAACGCTCGATATTCCAAATATCTTTGAACGCTTAGGACTTAATATAAAAAATTGAGGGGTTTGTTATTAATTTGTCTCATCTTGTTTAGCGCATGCATTTATATATATATATAAAATACGCGTATATTAATGAACATGCTGAGCATGTTTGCATAATATATAATATATATAGTATAAACATGCACATATAGAATACTATATTCTACCCGGATTGATTATGGACTTTTATTCTAGTTTGGTTCACTAGAGCCACCAAGTGAACCAAAAGGTCAAACCCCCTAGGGGTGCATGAAATAATATTTAAATATAACTATTACATTTAAACCCGGGTTCCATTACAAACGGGTCTTCAAGCGCTCGCTTCCTTGATCTCCAATTCTTCAAAATAATTCTAATTATTCCTATTACAAAACTATTTTAAAATAAATAGAAACCTTGATCGCAATCGAGGGAAGTACATAGGAGGAAATAGAATTTACATTTAGAAAAATTAGAGAAGACGAGGCACGCAGAATTCCCATTTAATAAAACCCATACATTCACGCATCCAACTAAAATAAAATCCAATCAGATTGGTCAATAGTCCATAATCAATCCCATTTATTATCATACACATCACCATATATCATCAATAAATAACATTCATCTCATGAATAATAAACATTTAATATATATATTGATATCATTTAATGGGCAAATTTAGTTAGTATAAAATCTATTTTTGAATCAAAATAAACTCCTTTATTTAAATCCAAATTTAAATTAAAATAAAACTATTTTATTTTAATTTATCCTATTTTGAATAAAATAAACTATTTTATTTTAATCAAAATCTTTAATCAAAATAAACTCCTTTATTTTAATTAATTATGGAATCCAATTCCATGTAATAAAAAATAATCTTTAATTAAAATAAACTCTTTTATTTTAATTAATTATGGAATCCAATTCCATGTAAAAAAAAAAATCTTTTATTAAAGGAAACACGGATATTCTTTCCTATTCACAAATAAACTCCTTTATTTTGAATAATATGAAATCTTATTCCATATTTAAATAAACTCTTTTATTTAAGAAAATTAGGATTCTCTTTCCTATTCATAAATAAACTCTTTTATTTTGAATAATATGAAATCTTATTTCATATCTAAACAAACTCCTTTATTTAAGGAAAGATGGATTTACTTCCTATTCGAAAATAAACTCCTTTATTTTAGGAAAAATAAAATCCAATTTCAACTCCAATTAGTTAGCATGGAATCTAATTTTTAAAATTAAATTAAACTTTTTATTTTAAAATTAAAATAAACCTTTTATTTTAAAATTAAAATAAACATTTATTTTAAGATTAAAATAATTATATATATATATAATATTCAATTTTAAAATTAAAATAAACTCTTTTTATTTTAATATTAAAATAAACTTTTATTTTAAAATTAAAATAAACATTTTATTTTAATTATAAAATAATTAAGAATAATATATATATATAGTATATATATATATATATATATATATATAACTATTATATATATATATAATATAATAATCAGTATATTATAATATATATATATATATATATATATATATATATATATATCCTAAAAAAAAAATTCTATAGAACCTTTCATTGATATCCTGTCTTGTTCCTTGAAGCATATAAGGTAAGCATGAACCGTTCAAAATAAAGGGAGCTTAATAAATCATAATTATTACGGATTTCAACGTAATTAAAATAAATACATACCCATACACGCTGCCTTTTTTTTTTTTTATTTATTTATTAAATTTTATACAATAAAATTATGCCCAATTAAATTGTTCTAAACACATATCAATATACATATCAAATTAAAATAATTAATAATTCGCATAAAGGTTTGGCTCTGATGCCACTGTTAGGTTTGTAATATTCATAACGCAATCAAATTGCAAAATAATGCGGAAGCGTGTAAAAATCAGAGTTTAAAAAATTTACAAACCATATACCCGGATCACCCTTTATGCATAATTATTAATTTAACGAAAAGATAAAGAATAAATCATACCCTTGAAGATCGAGCTTCCTCAGGTACAAGTTCACCTCCAAATCCTTTCGCGTTCAATCTTGAATCCACCAGGTTTGGTTCCTTCCTTTGATCAACGTTAGCCACCCAAATGTTTGGCCTCTAGAGGTGATCCACCAAGGAAGAAGAAAATTCAAGAAGAAGGGTGGTTGGCTAAACCCTAGTTTTTCTATCTCTATAGAAAGGTGTACTCTCCCAACAAATTGGAATTATTACGTTGTAAAAAGTCAACAACCCATACCACCCATAATAAGACTCCTCTTATTTATAGATGTGGGCAACCCACCTTAACAATTAAGGAATTGAGTTTTAATTAATTAATTCTTTTAATTAATTAAGCTCCCTAATCTTATTAGGGATAATTAATTAAACTCCTTTAACTAATTTTCCTTCCTAATCCAATTAGGAATAAATGAGAGTACTTATATTAAATTAATTCCTAAACTCTTTTAGAAATTAAAATAATAATAATTGTAATAATATTAATAAGACTCCTCTTATTAATTTATATTTAATATTTCTAAAATATTAAATAATAAATATTAAGCTATTTAATTTATTCTATCACCATAGATTAAATTAAATATACATAACATATTATTACGATTATGCCATTAACTTCTTAAATAATTATTCTTCCCTGTGTGACCCTTTAGGTTCTCCATATTAAACCTAGGTTGTGAATAAATCAATTAGAACAATTCTAATCTTATTTAAATAAATAAATTAAACAATTAATTTATTTAAATAATATTTATTCTACAATAGGATAAGCCTCCCTAGCGATCAACGACTTTCCGGATAATATAGATTTCAACATTAATCATTAAAGAACCTTTGAGTAAATAGTTACTGCATACAATTCAATCCTTCCACCATACAATGTCCCAATTAAATATAAGACATGGAATTCTTTGTCAAGTCTTATTTTATTTAATTATATGTATTTCGATCCTTAAATGCACAACTCCAAATAATGCAAATTAGAAACTCCTTTCTAATTTCATTCTCGTTAACCAAGGACTACCGGGTTGTCATTTATCGAATCACATAGGACATTTCTCTTCTTTTATTGAAGTGGTAGATTCTTTATTGATCATACATTATCTCCATGTACAACTTATTATACCCAAGCATACCCTTTGATATACCCTAAGGGTCTTAAGGAATAAGTCAAAGTATAACTCATCATACACAAGATACTATGATGATCTCAAGTCCAAGGATCACTTGTACTACTATCACTACAGAAATTCCTATTGACAAAGCAAATAAAACTCCATTAGGTATTCCTTAGCGAGCCCGCGCTTCGATGAACTTATTCTCTAATAAGCACCTACATACTTGCTTTAGTGTCTCCACACAAATGATCATGAGATCAATCATCCTCATCCAATGAGCAAGCAACGTATGTACCAATCTATCCGGATTCACTAATCCCCAATTTAGTAATCCAATGATTGGGAACTATTTAGTTTTTAAGCTTTCTAAGAATTTAGATCTCATTAGAATGATCATCATCATTATTCTAAAAGCATTGCTTAAAACTATGGGTTTATCACATATTATAAAACAGCATCATGTAGATAATTAAAAGCCTTTAATAAATTAATACTTTTTATTAATAAATGAATAAGATTGTTACAAAGTATATGCTTTATCATCAAACATGATTGGCTTGTGTGCATACTACTTTCAACATGTTGCTACCTTCTTTTTTTGAGATCTTGTGACTATAATTTGGTTTGGTTCAACATGTACATATAGAACCCTTTTGTTGGTATTATGTCGCATGTGTTGTGACATAGTATTTTTGTTAGAATATACCGTAGAATATACCCAAGTTATAACCACCTGTGGGGGTACCATATGCATGTCGTCTTGGCACGAGAGGCATGACACTTTCCGTGGCGGTGTGATTAGTCCACGACGTCTCCGTTTTGGGTTCCGGAGGAAGTGGGCCATTTGGTATTTTGTTGTGGGAGGCGTATGGGTTAACCCTAGTTTTCTGTTCTACGGATTGGTGATGTTGTGCCAAACACACTATCCGATTTGTATACATTTGGATTCGCGGTCCAATGTGTGATTTGCCTGTGTGGCATTATTTTGGTTTCCTGTGTGGCATCATTTGATTTGCCTGTGTGGTATTAGTTTGACTTGCCTGTGTGGCAAGATATATTTCTGAGCTCATTCAGTATGAAATAACTCCAAATGCATTGTTTGACCTATTATTTTATTGGATTAGTTTTGTTGGTTTCGCTCAGATTCAAGTCATTGAGTTAGTTACTTGATTCGTTATTTCTTTATTCTTTTATTGGTTTACGTCAATTATGTTGATTCAGCTATATTCCATTCAGATCTTTGGATATTATATTTTCGTTCGTATTTGCACTTGAGGCTTGTTCAGTATTTTGTCTTAGTTGTTTTCGTATATCAGTTGTATGTCTTTTGTATATCTGTATCCGTACTGGGCAATTGGTTCATACTGTGTTTTTTTCTTAAGCGAGTTTGCGAGGGTGATTCAGGGCTAGTGTGATGAGAGTTTTGCCTTTGACCATTTAGGTTGATACTAATTTTAAGTTTTAATTATTTTGACTCAGTTTGGAGAATTGTACTTATTACTTTATTATTGGATCACTACTATTAATATTTTGAGATTGTTAGTGCTCTGTTTATTTATTTTGAGGTTTGTTGTGCTTTGCACGTGACCTCCCTTTCCTTTTCGGGAAGGGGGTGTTACAATTATACTGTATTATTTCGAGCCCCAAAACGTGTAATTATCGAAACTATATTTTCCTATAAATAGAAGCTCATTCTTCCTTCATTCTCACCAATTCACTAAGTCTCACATGAGCAATTATAGAGAGAGAAGCTATAGAGAGAGAATCTATAAAGAGAAAGAAGAAGAGAAGTTTGCTACCTCACTATTCCAGTATCCAGTCTTTTTCTGAGGTAAGGAATATTATATTTTCCTGTATTTGTAGAAATAATATTTTCTTCCATACTCTGTAGTATGTGAGTAATATTATTTCATTTCATGATCCTGATTATACCCTCATTCTGTTAAAGTATTGCTTCTATACTCCATGAAATTAGTAGAATATCCTTGATATTTGCGCTTCATCCAGTATCTTTTCATGGAAATATTATCATGAGTTTTCTTGATAATTATTGATCTTTTCATACTGGAATACTATTCATGAGTTACTATTTACGGGTTATTATTCACCCGGTTACTATTCACTCAAATATTATTCACTCGGGTATTCGGGGCACTTTTTATGCCGGAGTACTATTCACGAGTTAATATTCACGGGTTACTATTCACCCGAATATTATTCACTCAGGTATTTGGGGCACTTTTCATGTCGGGATACTATTCCCGAAGTACTATTCACAAGGTACTATTCACGGGGTACTTTTCACCCGAAAAATATATTTCTTTTCTGTCCAAATTAATTTTGATACATGAATATTATTCTTGAATTTTACTCCACAAAGCAGTATCATGTACGATTATGACCATAGATCATTCGGTATAATCATGACTCGTAATGTCAAAGGATGTGGTAAAAGTCCTCAGTGGCCTGTAGTGCATTGATGGACAGTTGTTGGTATGATTATGACCAGGGATTATTCGGTATAATCATGACTATTGATGATTACATGAATATCCTTGGCCCGTAGTGCATGGATGATTCGATGATGTGGTTTATTTATTAAGCTGAGTCTCAGCGATAAAATTAATAAAAAACTTTTTAAATCATAGAAGATAATAGATATCATGCTCTACATGACTTGTGAGACCCCAGATTTTATGAATAAATCTTTAATTTTCTCAAAATAATTTTTTTTAATATTATGGTGTGGATTTGATATAATGTTATAGTTGTGGATAGTATTTACAAATTTTGCAAAGTAAGCAAGTGGTTATATAATATTTGATTGGTCGGGGAATATTCATTTTAACAGGAATATTATGCGGCGACATAATCATTAATTGGACCCATAACTAAGTATTGTCGTAGTTAGAAAATGACAAAATTATCTTTCTATAAAAATAACGGCGGAGGTGTTACCATTAAAACTGTTGAACTACCTGGTAGTAAAAGTACAGTAATACGCGTGGTTGCATAGTAGCACACGGTATTGATTATTGATGCTTACGTGAGAAGTCACTCAGTTATACTCAATTATTGCTACAGTAATTGCTACATCATATCTATCATATTATTGATTCAATTATTGTTACAGTATCATCTGCATTATATGTTATATTATTAAATCAATAATTGAGACAGCAAAGTTATTCATATTATCATTTGCAATATTGACAATGTCTAGAAGTTCTGTCAAGGAGAGGTTTGGTCACCTAATTGCGCGCCAATAAGAAGAAATCCTTATCGGAAAGCCCCCTCTTTCCTGGGAACGACCTGGTTGTTAAATATTGTGAATTATAATATTAATGATGAATAAGTTCGTGTTGATTAAAGATGAAATTGATAGTTCCATTGTGTTGGGATTATTAGTGTTAGTGGAAATCGACATTTGTTTCGATAATAATCGATGTCTGGAGGTTATATTGTTCAATCGGGTATTCGGGGCACTTTTCGTGTCGGAGTACTATTCACGAGTTACTATTCATAAATTACTATTCATGAGTTACTATTCACGGGATACTATTCACCCGTAAGATATATTTCTTTTCGGTCCAAATCATTTTTCGGTACAATATTATTCCATGAGGAGATGTGCTAATTTTTTAGACCGTTGGTTGAAGATATAAAATTAAATCAATCTGGACCATTCATGAATTAGTTACTATTCAGTCCATTCTCCTATAAATAGAAGCTCATTCCTTCATTATTTCTTACGAATTCACTGAAACTCTAGAGAGAGAAACTATAGAGAGAAAGAAGAAAAGTATTCTGCTACTTCACTACTCCAATATCCAGTTTCTTCTAAGGTAAGGGATATTATTTGTTGTACTCGTAAGGGGTATTCTTTCTTTCTTATTCATGAAGAGAACTTCTGTTATTCCATTCTTTATTATTATGTTGGAATAACCTGTCTATGCAAAGTACTGCATACATTGTGAAATTCTTCTATTATTCTATTCTTTATTATTATGTTGGAATAACCTGTCTATGCAAAGTACTGCATACATGGTGAAATTCTTCTGTTGGAATAACCTGTTTATGCGAAGTACCGCATCCATGGTGAAATTCTTCTAATATTCCGTTCTTTATTATTCGCTTAATATCCATGCGTGCGTTCTGTGGGACCAGTTCCATTATTTATTATTCATCAAAATATCCCGTCATGCGTGCGTTTCGCGGGACCGGTTCCATTATTTATTATTCATCCGAAATATCACGTACGTAACGTTCTGCCGGGACTGGTTCCATTATTTATTATTCTATTGGGAATAACCTATCTCGCATGCGATCTATCGCATTTGATGGTGAATCTTTCACATTATTCCATTCTTTATTATTTTGTTGGAATAACCTGTCTATGTGGATTACCACATACATGGTGAATGATCCTTTGTATTCATTCCTTATTAAATTGTGGAAATGATCTGTATAAGTGGATTACCGCATGGCGGGTGAAAATCCATTTGCAGTTTCATATATTTTATTATACTCAGTTGGTTAAAGTTTTAGCTTCTATACTCCATGAAATTAGTGGAATATCCTTGATATTTGCGCTTCATCCAGTATCTTTTCATGGAAATATTCTTCTGAGCATTCTTGAATTTTACTGCACAAAGCAGTATCTTGTTAACAATTTGGACGTTATTGAGTTCAGGATAAATTAACTTATAAATCTTTAAAATTTATTCTTGAACTTGTTTTATTGAATTGTCATCATCCTCATGCTTATATTATGTTGAAAGTCATCTTTGGCTTACGTGCATAGATGGACTTGGTATGATTATGACCAGGAATTATTCGGTATAATCATGACCGTAATGTGATGAATGATGTGGTAAAAGTCCTTATTGGCCTGTAGTGCATTGATGGATAGTTGTTGGTATGATTATGACCATGGATTATTCGGTATAGTCAAGACCATTGATGATTACATGAATATCCTTGGCCGTGGAGCAGAGATGATTCGATTTTATTTATTAAGCTGAGTCTCAGCGATAAAGTTGATGAAAAACCTTTTAAATCATAGAAGATAGTAGATTTTATTCTCTACTTGACTCTTCTAATGGATTGCTTGATCCGCTGCAGTTAAACTTGTTGTTTATTATATTTTATCAGTTTAACACCATTGAAGGCTAATGATAATTTATTCTGCATTATCTTAGTCATAATATTTCTTATTGGACTAGTTGAGCTCACCCTTTTCTTTCTTTATTCTCTTTAGGAAATGAGAACGTAAATTTGGGACTACTAGTCGGAGAGCAGTGTAGACGGTCCTAGATGGTGCAATAGTAGTCCTCACTATTCTGTGAAATAGTGTGATAATAAATGTAGTGAGGACCCCATTGAGTTTGTATATTGTCTAGATGACAATATTTGTATTAAAACTCACAACCTATGTTTTGTCGTATTTTAAACGACTGTTGTATAATTAAGTTGTATTTGTATTCAGTACCTTGTATTTGGCGACCCAAGATGGGAGATGTATACCTAATTTGGGGGCGTCACATGACTCTTCTAATGGATTGCTTGTTCCGCTGCAGTTAAACTTGATGTTTATTATATTTTATCAGTTTAACACTATTGAAGGCTAACGATAATTTATTCTGCATTATCTTAGTCATAATATTTCTTACTGGGCTAGTTGAGCTCACCCTTTGTTTTCATTGTTCTCTTCAGGAAATGAGAATATAGCTGAGACTAGTCGGGGAACGGAGTGACGGTCTAGATGTTTGCATTAGTAGTCACCACTATTCAGTGAAATAGTGTGATAATTGTAATGAGGACTTTATTTTAGTTTGGATACTCTCTACGAGACATTATCCGCGTTGCAACTCTCAGCTACGTTTTGTCATACTATATAAAAGAAGTTTGTATTTAAATTCTGTACCATGTATTTGGCGACTCAAGATGGGTGATATATACCTATTTTGGGGGTGTCACATTGAATATATCTTTAAAAACTCTTGTCTATTTAAAGAGTTGTTACCAGATAGTTAATTTGATCAATTTGTTTTGGCACAACGGAATATTAGTTTAGAAAACTCCCTTTAAAGATTGAGCACAAAAAACAATTCTAATTTTGGTTTGATGAAAGACAACCACTAATGCACCATCTAGGACCATCACTCTATTTCACAGAATAGTGAGGACTACTAATGCACCATCACTCTGTTCCCCAACTAGTCCCTGCTACGTTCTCATTTCCTGAAGAAAATAATAAAAGTAAAAGGGTGAGCTCAACTAGTCCAGTAAGAAATATTATGACTAAGATAATGCAGAATAAATTATCATTAGCCTTCAACAATGTTAAACTGATAAAATATAACAAACATCAAGTTTAACTGCAGCGGAACAAACAATCCATTAGAATAGTCAAGTAGAGAATAAAATCTACTATCTTCTATAATTTAAAAGCTTTTTCATTACTTTTATCACTGAGACTCAGTTTAATAAATAATCCACATCATCCTTGCACTACGACCAAGGATATTCATTAGTATCACGACCACAAATTATCCATACAATACAGGCCAAGGATATTCGTGTATTCATCAATGGTCATGATCATGCCGACAACTGTCCATCAATGCACTACAGGCCAATGATGACTTTTTCCACATCATTTATAACATTACGGTCATGATTACACCGAATAATCTCTGGTGATAATCATACCAAGTCCATCTATGCACTACAGGCCACAGATGACTTTCAACATAATATAAATATGAGGATGATGACAAGGATATAAGAATTCAATAAAATAAGTTCAAGAATTAATTTATCCAGGAACTAATAATGTCCAAATTGTAAACATGATACTTCTTTGTAGAGTAACACTCAAGAATGCTCAGAAGAATATTTCCATGAAAAGATACTGGATGAAGCGCAAATATCAAGGATATTCCACTAATTTCATGGAGTATAGAAGTCAAAACTTTAACCAACTGAGTATAATAAAGAATGGAATAACAAAAGAAATCACCAGGCATGCAATAGACCGCACATGCAGGTTATTCCAATGTAATAATAATTAATCTGAACCAAATGCATGCGTAGCGCGATAGATGGGATATTCAAATGAATAATAATTAATCTAACCAGGGTTATGCGTAAAGCACATACAAGATGTTCCAGCGAATGATAAATAATGGAACCAGATGTATAAAACGCATGGATGTTCCAATGAATAATAAAAATGGAATAATGTAAGAATTTCACCAAGTATAGGGTAGCTCACATATATCTGAGTTATTCCAATGTAATAATAATAAAGAATGGAATAACAGAAGTTCTCTTCATGAATAATAAAGAAAGAATACCCCTTACGAGTACAACAAATAATATCCCTTACCGTAAAAGAATAGTATTTTGACTGGTAGGGCGATGATATTCTTGAAGAAAACTTACACTACGCTCAAAGCTTCTTAAAACTCTAAAGAAATATACTCAAGATTATAGAAGAATTCTCTGAACTTCTAGTGTGGTTTTCAATTCTAACTAAGCATCCTATTTATAGGAAAATAGAAAGGATCTTTATCTTTGTCTTATCTGATAAAATATAATATATTATTTAAAATCTAATAAAACAAATAACTTTATAAAAGTATTTTGTTTTATATAAAAAAATTTTACTATGCAAAATACTTTATGCGATAATTATGCAACACTATGCATAATATAATATATTATAATTATTGTCAAATAAAACAAATAAATTTATAAAAGTATTTTGTTTTATATAAAAAGATTTTACTATGCAAAACACTATGCATAATAGAATATTATATATTCTATTTATAGTCTAATAAAACGAATAACTTTATAAAAGTATCCTCATTTTATATAAAAGTTTTTCATTTTATTACATTAATAATACTAATAAAACAAAACTCATCATCATTATTATAATTCACAATATTAATCGACCGTGTCATTCATAGGGAAGAGGGGCTTTCCAATAAGGATTTCTCCCCATTAGGCGCAAATTAGGTGACCAAACCTCTCCTTGTGTAACTTCTGACATCGTTAATATTGCAAATAATAATATTAATAACTTTGTCATCTCAATTATTGATTATAAAATAATGACACTAATTGAATCAAATAACGTGAGATACTATGCAGTAATTACTGTAACAATAATTGAACAAAACTGAGTGACTTCTCACGTAAGTATCAATAATCAATACTGTGTGCTACTGTGCAACTACGCATATTATTGTACTTTTAACACCGGGTGTTTCAACAGTTAACGGTAAAACTTCCACCGTTATTTTCATAAAGTATTTTTGTCGTTTTCTCAATCCTACAATAATTCCATTGTGGGGTCCACCAATGATTGTACCGTTGTACGAATATTCCATGTTAAAATGAATATTCCTCGACCAATCGAATATTATATAACAACTTGCGTACTTTGCAAAATTTATAAATATTACCCACAACTATAACATTATATCAAATTCACTCCATGATATTCAAAAATGATATTTATAGATAATTCATCTTTATTTATAAAAGTTGGGGTCTTACAACCTCCCCTTCTTATAAAATTTCGCCCTCAAAATTAGGGTACGTACCTGGTATGTCAAAGAGGTAAGGATACCTTGATTTCATTTCAGATTCTAACTCCCAGGTCATTTCCTCAACATCGTGGTTTCTCCACAAAACTTT
The DNA here is from genome assembly GCA_020205615.1 of Panax quinquefolius. Lineage (NCBI taxonomy): Eukaryota > Viridiplantae > Streptophyta > Magnoliopsida > Apiales > Araliaceae > Panax > Panax quinquefolius. Next base: position 100,920,658 of record CM035166.1, on the reverse strand, counting down.
GACTTGAGGTATAACCTTGGAGCGTAGAATATGTTCTTTCTTATCCAAGATTTGAACAAGAACCTCTTCATACGTCAAATCTTCCGCTATTTTGTTCGGTTCTAACTTAATAATGTGGTTCGAGTCTTCTACATATTTACGTAACATGGATATGTGAAAAACGTTATTAACACGAGACATACTTGGTTGTAAAGCGAGTCTATACGCCACAGTTCCTACTCGATCGAGGATTAAAAATGGGCCAATGAATCAAGGATTGAGCTTTCCTCTCTTTCCAAATCTCGTAACTCCTTTCCATGGAGCAACACGTAACAACACATGATCTCCAATATCAAATTCCACGTCCTTTCGATGAAGATCAGCATAACTCTTTTGTCGATCTTGTGAGGTTTTTATACGTTGCCGAATCGTTTGAATCTTTTTCGTAGTCATACGTACCAACTCCGGTCCCAACAACGTTGCTTCACCCACCTCATCCCAACATACTGGAGAACGACACTTTCTTCCATACAACGCCTCAAATGGAGCCATGCCAATACTTGCTTGATAACTGTTGTTGTAGGAAAACTCCACCAATGGTAAGAACTTGTCCCAACTTCCCTTAAAATCAATGACACAGAGTCTGGAATTTCAAGTGGTTGCAATGGACCTTTTGGTACTTGATGCTCCGCTTTAACTCGTTGACAAGTTAGACACCTTGAGATAAACAACGCTATCTCTCTCTTTATATTGCTCCACCAAAATGTATGATGAAGATCATAATACATTTTGGTACTCCCAGGATGGATTGCAAACTATGTGTTGTGCGCCTCCATCATGATTTTATACTTTAAATCAAGGTTGTAAGGAACACAAAGTCTAGAGTTGACTCAAAGTATTCCTTCTTAATCGATTCTTGCTTCCGGCATAGCACCTTCTTGCACTTTCTTCCTCATACGCATCAGCTCCAGGTCTGTAGCTTGAGCAGCTTTAACTTTATCGATTAAAGTCGGTTCTACTCGTATATTCACCATCATCACATGGGTCCTTGGAGTCTTTAACTTTATCTCCATCCTTTACAAGTCACACAAAAATGGGCCTTTATATTGACAATATCGCACTCGTACTTGCATATGATCTTACTACTCAATAAATCCGGCTACCACGTTCGCTTTTCCGGATGGTATTGGATGGTATGATCATAATCTTTCAATAGTTAAAGCCAACGTCATTGTCGCATGTTGAGTTCCTTTTGAGTGAAGAAATATTTGAGGCTTTTATGATCCGTAAAGATCTCCACTTTCTCCCCATACAAGTAATGCCTCCAAATTTTAAGTGCAAAGACAACAGCTGCCAACTCTAGATCATGAGTAGGATAATTCCTCTCATATTCTTTGAGTTGTCGCATGTTGAGTTCTTTTTGAGTGAAGAAATATTTAAGGCTTTTATGATCCGTAAAGATCTCCACTTTTTCCCCATACAAGTAATGCCTCCAAATTTTAAGTGCAAAGACAACAACTGCCAACTCTAGATCATGAGTAGGATAATTCCTCTCATATTCTTTGAGTTGTCGCGAGGCATAGGATATGACTTTCCCATGTTGCATGAGAACACATCCCAAACCTTTGCTCGAAGCATCATCAGAGATGACAAATCCTCAAGGCGGATGGTATTGTCATAACAAAAAAATAAATGAGTCTCCTCTTGAGTTTTTGAAAACTCTTCTCACATTCTTCGCTCCAATAGAACTTTGTATCTTTCCGAAGTCACCGAAGTTAATGGAGTAGCGATTCGAAAAAATTCTTCCACGAATCTCCGATAATAACCAATTAAACCGAAAGCTACGTACTTCGATCCATCGATTTAGGTTGCTCCCGACTTTGAATTGATTCAATTTTTGTCGGGTCAACAGATATTCCATGACTTGATACTACGTGTCCAAGGAATGCTACTTCCTCAAGCCAGAACTCGCATTCTTCAACTTGGCATAAAGCTTGTATTCACGAAGCTTTTAGAGTACCAGCCTCAAGTGTTGCTCATGATCTTCACGGCTTTTGGAATAAATAAGGATGCCATTAATAAAGACGACCACAAAGTGATCCAAATATTCCTTGAATACTCGGTTCATCATATCCATGAAGGCAGCAGGAGCATTATTCAATCCAAAGGACATGACTAGAAATTCATAATGCCCGTATCGAGTTCTGAAAGCCGTCTTTGGAATGTCATCTGTTCTAATCTTCAATTGGTGATATCCGAAACGAAGATCAATCTTTGAAAAGAATTTAGCTCCTTGCAACTGGTCAAACAGGTCATCAATTCGTGGCAATGGTTACCTATTTTTGATGGTGACATGATTCAACTCCCGATAATCAATACAAAGTCGCATACTCCCATCTTTCTTCTTCACAAATAGAACAGGAGCACCCCAAGGAGAAGTACTAGGACGAATAAAGCCAATGTCTAACAATTCTGAAGTTCAATAGGAGCCATTCGATATGGGGCTTTGGAAATGGGTTTTGTACCGGGTTCAAGGTCGATACAAAATTCAATTTCATGCTCTGGGGGTAGGCCAGGAAGTTCTTCAGGGAATACGTCAGGAAATTTATTAACAATAGAAATATCATTCAAAACTGACGTATTTTTGTTTAGATCCGTGACATGAACTAAGAAAGCTTGACATCCGTTTTTCAATAAATGAATAACTTTATGGCTTGAGATGACCGTGATTGATTTTAATGGTTTGGTCGCTTGAATTCGCATAATAGGTTGATTACGAATATGAAAGCTAACAACCTTATGAAAACAATCAATTTTAGCATGATGAGTAGTTAACCAATCAATCCCTAGAATCAAATCAAATGCAAGTATTTTCAATGAAATAAGGTCGACAGTTAATGTGAGGGTACCGATTTGAACCAAACAAGCCTTATAAACAGTGGATGTAATGAAGGTTTCTCCCAATGGAGTTTTCACAGATAAGTCAAAGTCTAATTTCTCCGGAGTCAAATTTAATCGTTGAACGCAAGTAGGAGAAATAAAAGAATGGGTAGAACCGGTATCAAATATGGTATAGACTTCACTAGAGTTTATGATAAGCTTATGCAGTGATGACCTCGCTTCGGGTTCCTTGCTTTCTGGGAGGTCACAACAAACGCTCTCCCTTGCACTACCGGCTTTGACTTTTCTGGGACGGCCTTTGGTGCCTCCATTATAGCTGAACTTGTCTTCGGTGAACGACAAAATTGGGCTAAGTGACCTTTGTTAGGTTTGTAATATTCATGTGCGCAATCAAATTGCAAAAATTAGCGGAAGCGTGGTAAAATCAGAGTTTAAAATTTTACAAACCATATACCCGGATCACCCTTTATGCATAATTATTAATTAAATGAAAAGATAAAGAATAAATCATACCCTTGAAGATCGAGCTTCCTCAGGTACAAGTTCACCTCCAAATCCTTTCGCGTTCAATCTTGAATTCACCGGGTTTGGTTCCTTCCTTTGATCAACGTTAGCCACCCAAATGTTTGGCCTCTAGAGGTGATCCACCAAGGAAGAAGAAAATTCAAGAAGAAGGGGTGGTTGGCTAAACCCTAGTTTTCTATCTCTATAGAAAAGGCGTACTCTCCCAACTATTGGAATTATTACGTAGTTGTTAAAAGTCAACAACCCATACCACCCATAATAAGACTCCTCTTATTTATAGATGTGGGCAACCCATCTTAACAATTAAGGAATTGGGTTTTATTTAATTAATTAAATTCTTTTAATTAATTAAGCTCCCTAATCTTATTAGGGATAATTAATTAAACTCCTTTAATTAATTTTCCTTCCTAATCCAATTAGGAATAAATGAGAGTACTTATATTAAATTAATTCCTAAACTCTTTTAGAAATTAAAATAATAATAATTGTAATAATATTAATAAGACTCCTCTTATTAATTTATATTTAATATTTCTAAAATATTAAATAATAAATATTAAGCTATTTAATTTATTCTATCACCATAGATTAAATTAAATATACTAAACATATTATTACGATTATGCCATTAACTTCTTAAATAATTATTCTTCCTTTTATGGTGTGACCCTTTAGGTTCTCCATATTAAACCTATTGTGAATAAATCAATTAGAACAATTCTAATCTTATTTAAATAAATAAATTAAACAATTAATTTATTTAAATAAATAATATTTATTCTACAATAGGGATAAGCCTCCCTAGCGATCAACGACTTTCCGGATAATATAGATTTCAACATTAATCATTAAAGAACCTTTGAGTAAATAGTTACCGTCTGATTCAATCCTTCCACCATACAATGTCCCAATTAAATATAAGACATGGAATTCTTGTCAAGTCTTATTTTATTTAATTATATGTATTTCGATCCTTAAATGCACAACTCCAAATAATGCAAATTAGAAACTCCTTTCTAATTTCATTACGCCTTAACCAAGGACTCTTTGGGTTGTCATTTATCGAATCACATAGGACATTTCTCTTCTTTTATTAGAAGTGGTAGATTCTTTATTGATCATACATTATCTCCATATACAACTTATTATACCCAAGCATACCCTTTGATATACCCTAAGGGTCTTAAGGAATAAGTCAAAGTATAACTCATCATACACAAGATACTATGATGATCTCAAGTCCAAGGATCACTTGTCTTACTATCACTACAGAAATTCCTATTGACGAGCAAATAAAACTCCATTAGGTATTCCTTAGCGAGCCACGTTCGATGAACTTATTCTCTAATAAGCACCTACATACTTGCTTTAGTGTCTCCACACAAATGATCATGAGATCAATCATCCTCATCCAATGAGCAAGCAACGATGTATGTACCAATCTATCCGGATTCACTAATCCCCAATTTAGTAATCCAATGATTGGGAACTATTTTAGTTTTAAGCTTTCTAAGAATTTAGATCTCATTAGAATGATCATCATCATTATTCTAAAAGCATTGCTTAAAACTATGGGTTTATCACATATTATAAAACAACATCATGTAGATAATTAAAAGCCTTTAATAAATTAATACTTTTTATTAATAAATGAATAAGATTATTACAAAAGTATATGCTTTATCATCAAACATGATTGGCTTGTGTGCATACTACTTTCAACCTTCTCTTTCACAATTATAACATGTTTTGACTGACATCGCTGCTTTGACCAGTGATGTGTCCTCCTCCTCGCATTTGAAGCATATGATAGGTGGTCGTTCTCCTTCCTTAACAACGGGTGCTGGTGCTGATGTCCTTCCATCATTGTTGAATCTCCTCTTCTTGAAATGTCCATTCTTATTGTTTTGGCCCTGATTACCATCAAAGTGGTTACCATTTCTGGTATGTTGATTCCTTCCACACTTGTTGTCACCGCTTCAATGACTTCTCTCACTAGTATTATCATTTTATCGGCTGCTCTCTTTTGGTTGCGGAAACTCGTTATCGCGCTCCACTAACTGAGCCCTATTTACAACATCTGAATACAAACACAGTTTATGAGGAATACGATATTGACGTATCTTCGGCTTTAAACCTCTTAAAAACATCCGGGTCATTCTCTCTTTATTATCAACCAAGTGGGACGCAAACCAGGACAACTCCGCAAACTTAGCTTCATACTGCGACACGGTCATATTATTCTGCTCCAACTTGATGAACTCTATCTCCTTCATGTGACAAATACTTTCGGGAAAGTACTTGTCATTAAACAGTTCTCGGAACTTCTCCCAAGACATCTTCAGTGCGGCAGGTTGAGTACGCTTTACCAATTCCCACCAGTAATCTGCCTCTCCTCGTAACATAAAGGTGGCAAAGGGAACCTTTTGCTCCTCAGCGCATCCCAAGACATTAAATATCTCGGTGATCTGCTTTATCCATGTTTCTGCCTTAAGTGGTTTTGGCTCTCCGATAAACTCCGGTGATCCCAGCTCCTTGAACTGTTTAGCGGTGAATGTCCAAGAGTTTCCCGTGTTTCCACCTACATTTTGGATAGGAGCCACTCTCGCCTGATGTTGCATAAATTCCATAAAGCCTCTGAACATTCCATCATTCATCATTTGGTTAGTGTTGTTGTTTGCATGAGAATTGTCGCCTTCCTGATGCACATTATCTTGATTATTGATATGTGGTGAATCAACGGTCTCCTGTGCTCCATTGCTATTCTCAACATTCTCGGATGTCATTTTCAGATACTGCCACAAAACAAAGGTTAATTGACATGTAACATATTATCCCTATATTCTCGATCGACCAATCAAATACCAAATAAACTTAGGTAGGTCATACTAGCGAAGGAATTCCCGTCTCTCTCCTCCTAGTTCTATTCTCACATCTTAGCCAGGGGATCATATCCTAAGCTTTGATACCAACTGTGACGCCCCCAAAATAGGTATACATCACCCATCTTAAGTCACCAAATACATGGTACAGAATTCAAATACAAACTTAATTATACAACCGTCGTGTAAAATATGACTAAACATATGATGTGAGTTTTAATAAAAATATTGTCATCTAGACAATATACAAACTCAATAGGGTCCTCATTACATTTATTATCACACTATTTCACAGAATAATGAGGACTACTAATGCACCATCTAGGACCATCACTCTGTTCCCCGACTAGTCCCTGCTACGTTTTCATTTCCTGAAGAGAATAATGAAAGTAAAAGGGTGAGCTCAACTAGCCCAGTGAGAAATATTATGACTAAGATAATGCAGAATAAATTATCATTAGCCTTCAACAGTGTTAAACTGATAAAATATAACAAACATCAAGTTTAACTGCAGCGGAACAAGCAATCCATTAGAAGAGTCAAGTAGAGAATAAAATCTACTATCTTCTATAATTTAAAAGATTTTTCATTACTTTTATCGCTGAGACTCAGCTTAATAAATAATCCACATCATCCTCGCACTACTGACCAAGGATATTCATTAGTATCACGACCACAAATTATCCATGCACTACAAAGCTAAGGATATTTGTGTATTCATCAATAATCATGATCATGCCGATAAACCATCCATCAATGCACTCTGTGCCAATGAGGACTTTTTCCACATCATTTGTAACATTACGGTCATGATTACAATCAATAATCCTCGGTCATAATCATACCAAGTCCATCTATGCACTCTGAGCCACGAGATGACTTTCAACATAATAAAATATGAGGATGATGACAAGGATATAAGAATTCATTAAAACAAGTTCAAGAATTAATTTATCCAGGAACTAATAATGTCCAAATTGTCAACATGATACTTCTTTGTAGAGTAACACTCAAGAATGCTCAGAAAAATATTTCCATGAAAAGATACTAGATGAAGCGCAAATATCAAGGATATTCCACTAATTTCATGGAGTATAGAAGTCAAAACTTTAACCAACTGAGTATAATAAAGAATGTAATAACAAAAGAAATCACCAGGCATGCGATAGACCGCCTTGCAGCGGAGTTATTCCAATGAATAATAATTAACGGAACCGGTCATGCGTAAACGCACGGACATGATATTCTAACGAATGATAAATAATGGAACCGAATTCAAATAAGTAAAAGCACGACATGATGTTCCAACGAATAATAAAAAATGGAATAACAGAAGAATTTCACCAAGTATAGGGTAGTCCGTGTATACAGGTTATTCCAACAGAATAATAAAGAATGGAATAACAGAAGTTCTCTTCATTAATAAGAAAGAAAGAATACCCCTTACGAGTACAACAAATAATATCCCTTACCGTAAAAGAATAGTATTCCGACTGGTAGGGCGATGATATTCTTGAAGAAAACTTACACTACGCTCAAAGCTTCTTAAAACTCTAAAGAAATACGCTAAAGATTATAGAAGAATTCTCTAAACTTCTGGTGTGGTTTTCAATTCTAACTAAGCATCCTATTTATAGGAAAATAGAAAGGATACTATGCTGTACTATGCAATAAAATATAATATATATATATTATTTAAAATCTAATAAAACAAATAACTTTATAAAAGTATTTTGTTTTATATAAAAAGATTTTACTATGCAAAATACTATGCAGACACTATGCAACACTATGCATAATATAATATATTCTAATTATTGTCTAATAAAACAAATAACTTTATAAAAGTATTACATTTTATATAAAAAGATTTTACTATATGCAAAACACTATGCATAAAAGAATATTATATATTCTATTTATAGTCTAATAAAACGAATAACTTTATAAAAGTATTACATTTTATATAAAAGTTTTTCTGTTTTATTAAATTAATAATACTAATAAAACAAAACTCATCATCATTATTATAATTCACAATATTAATCGACCGAGTCATTCCCGGAAAGAGGGGCTTTCAATAAGGATTTCTCCCCATTTATTAAGCGCAATTAGGTGACCAAACCTCCTCGATGTAACTTCTAGACATCGTTAATATTGCAAATAATAATATTAATAACTTTATCATCTCAATTATTGATTATAAAATATTGACAATAATTGAATCAAATAACGTGAGATCTTATCGTGAATTATCGTAACAATAATTGAACAAAACTGAGTGACTTCTCATGTAAGTATCAATAATCAATATCGTGTGCTACTGTGCAACTACGTGTATCACTGTACTTTTAACACCGGGTGTTTCAACAGTTAACGGTAAAACTTCCGCCGATATTTTCATAAAATATTTTTGTCATTTTCTCAATCCGACAATAATTCCGTTGTGGGGTCCACCAATGATTGTGCCGTTGTACGAATATTCTCTGTTAAAACTAATATTCTCCGACCAATCGAATATTATATAACAACTTGCGTACTTTGCAAAATTTATAAATATTACCCACAACTATAACATTATATCAAATTCATTCCATAATATTCAAAAATGATATTTATAAAAAATTCATCTTTATTTATAAAAGTTAAGGTCTTACAAATAATACATGGAGAGAAGATAATTTAGAAACCTTTGTGTTATAGGTACTATAGAAAATAAAAATAAAGTCAAAGTTTAAACTTGTATAAAAATATCTACACTTTTATTTGTAAATAATTAGGTATTCAAAGAGTGATAATCTCTCAATAAATCATCCTTCTTTAATGTACAAAATTATGTGACTATGATTTCGCGTTTGACTAATTTATAACTAATTAATTTTCAATTTCATCAAAACTAATTAAACTCATATGTATTAACTTTATTTTTTATTCTATATAACATAAAAAATTTAATCATTCAATATGTTGTATCTCCTGAATAGAATTTCTAGATCCGCCCTGAATTACACCCAATGTACTTAAAACTTCTAGGATCTATTGAATAAAATGGGTGATCTAACAGAATAAAGGGATCATAATTCAATACCTTTTTCAATATGCTAAACATTAATATCAATATAGAACAAATGGATTTCATTAAGATTATTCTGCATCTCTATAAATTGGGAGAACATTATAACATCATTCTAAAAATCTTTGCGATAAATTATAATCCACACAAAATAATATATTATCAAAGACAATTTCAGATCTACCCTCCCCCTCTCTCTCTCTATATATATATTCCCTTGCATAAATCTCTTTGCATCCATAGGTTCAGTAAAACTCTCACCATACACGACCGATTCGATACTAAACCGGGAAGAATTAACAAGTGTCTTGAACTCCTCACTTACCGGATCATACTTGACAATTTTGTCATAACCTACTTGCATAACAATCTCATCCCTGGTAACACGCAATGGGATCACCAAATTTGAAATCTTCAAGCGCAGAATTTTATAGCATTTTATACCAAGATTCTTTAACTCCACACTCTTCCATCACCCATATACTCCACACCTTTGGCCCCTTCCCATAATAATCATAAACCACACACAAAAACCCTTCTAAAACCCCTAAATAAATAAGTATATAATTATTATTATCTCCGGTCATATCATCTGAAAGCCAAGATATCACAGATGAAAGACACAAAGTCACAGGAATTAAACTGTTTGTATATTGTTGTCCTGGCTAGCTTGCTTTTACAAGATACATCATACCTATATATATGCACATAAGGGAGAATCACCGAAGGCTATAAATTAGGGATTAATACAATTACTTATGCTAACATTAAGGGATAAATCAACTAAGAGATTTACAACAGTCAAATCAGGAACTTATGGTATGTTTTCACCCCCCTTCAAGCGCAACGGTATGGAATGGAGGTTAAGCTTGGAACATAAAAACAGAAACCGGGGACGTGATAAGCCTTTTGTAAAAATGTCCGCTAGTTGAGATGCAGAATGAACAAAGTTGATTGAGATGTGGCCTTTTGCAACTAGTTCCAGAACAAAATGATAATCAATTTCGATGTGATGAGTGCGTGCATGAAACACTGGATTACGTCTTATGTAAAATGGTAAAAGCGTTACACAAAAAAAGGTGCGGGATCCGTGAATGGAAATACCGATTTCGTGAAACAAAAATGTAAACCACCGGATTTCAGAGGCAGTGGTAGCAAGAGCCCGATATTCAACTTGATCTTAGATTGCAGAAAGCAAGACTTATTTCTTGGCGGTCAAGAGAATATTTGGGCCAAAAAAAACACAGGCTCCAGTGGTAGAGCGTCTATCATCCGGATCACCAACCCAATCAGCATCGGAAAATACCCGAAGAGTCAGATCATTGGATTTGTGAAAAGAGAGACCATGTGTTATTGTACCTTGCAGATATCTAAAAATCCGTTTAACAGCTTGAAGATGCAAGGTACGAGGAGAATGCATGAATTGACACACTTGGTTCACGGCAAAGGCAATGTCTAGGCGTGACAAAGTGAGATACTGAAGACCACCCACCATACTACGATACATAGTAACATCCTGCAAAGGGTCACCATCATGACTAGATAATCGAGTATGTGCGGAGAGGAGAGTAGGGGACGGCTTGCATGAGGCCATATGGAATTTTTGAAGCAAGTCGAAAGCATACCGTGTGAGACCCCAGATTTTATCAATAAAGATTTAAATTTTGTCAAAATAATTTTTTAATATTATGGTGTGAATTTAAGATAATATTATAGTTGTGGGTAGTATTTATAAATTTTGCAAAGTATGCAAGTTGTTATAAAATATTCGTTTAGTCGGGGAATATTCTTTTTGTCGGGGAATATTCGTGATGCGACGGCTCAATCATCGGTGGACCCCTGGCGGAAGTATTGTCGTAGTTAGAAAAGCGACAAAATTATATTTCTATAAAAATAACGGCGGAGGTGTTACCGTTAAAACTGTTGAACTACCCTTAGTAAAAGAAAAGTGCGATGTCTGCCGTAGTTGTATAGTAGCACACGATATTGATTATTAATGCTTACGTGAGAAGTCACTCCATATGCTCAATTATTACTTTCTGATAATTGCCGCATCATATCTCTTATATTATTGATTCAATTATTGTCACAATATCATCTCATATAATATGTTATAGTATTAAATCAATAATTGAGGCGACAAGTTATAAATAATTAATAATTGTTGAAAGATTAAATATGTGTTGATTAAAATAAAATGATTTGTGGTAATATTTATTCAATCCTTGATGTATATAAAGAGTCATTATGAGACTTTTGTGGTAAGTTTGATTATTTTATGGGGGCCCATATGTCATCATCTAAGAGTCTCTTCGTCAATAGTAATTACCTTTGTGAATAGTAATTACCTTCGTCAATAGTAATTATCTTCGTCAATAGTAATTACCTTCGTCAATAGTAATTACCTTTGTGAATAGTAATTACCTTCGTCAATAGTAATTACCTTTACCAGGCGTCGAACCACTTGTCGTTTCACATTACAGGCGTCGAACCACTTGTCGTTTCACATTCTGAGACGTCCGAACCACTTGTCGTTTCACATTACTGAAGCGTCGAACCACTTTTCTTTTCACATTACCGATTAAATCGAAGCCACTTGCCTTTTCACATGGCAGGTGCTAAGCTAGAAATCTTCTATAAATAGAGGCCTAGTGCTTCATTATTTTTCACGAATTCACTGAAACTCTAGAGAGAGAAACTATAGAGAGAAACTAGTGCTCACCCTTTCTTTCACTGTTCTCTTCAGGAAATGAGAACATAGCTGGGATGAGTCGGGGAACGGAGTAATGGTCCAGAGGATAGCATTAGTAGTCCTCACTATTCTGTAAAATGTGTGATAATAGTAGTAATGAGGACTCCTTTTGAGTTTGTATAATATCTAGTAGACAATATTTGTATTCAAACTCACGGTTTATGTCGTTATTATACCACAGTTATATTATATTAGTAAGTTGTATTTGAATTTATGTACCATGTAAGTGGCGACCCAAAATGGGTGACGTATACCTAATTTTGGGGCGCGCGGTTGATATCGAGCTTAGGATATGATCCTGGCTAAGATGTGAGAATAGTACTAGGAGGGAGAGCGGAAATACCTTCGCTAGTATGACCTACCTAAGTTTATTTGGTATTTGATTGGTCGGTTAGAGTATAGTGATAATATGTTGCATGTCAATTAACCCTTATTTTGTGGCAGTGTTTGAAAATGGCATCCGAGAATGTTGAGAATAGCAATGGAGCACAGGAGACTGTTGATTCTCCACAGATCAATAATCAAGACAATGTGCAACAGGATGGCGATAATCCTCCTGTAAACAACAACACTGATCAATTGACGAACGACGATACGTTTAAGAGGTTTTAGAATTCATGCAACATCAGTCGAAAGCGACTCTCTGTCCAAAACGTAGGTGGAAACACGGAAAACTCTCGGCGGTCACCGCTAAACAATTTAAGGAGCCGGGACCACCGGAGTTTAAGGGAGAGCCAAAACCACTTCTGGCGGAAGCATGGATAAAGCGATTACCAAGATATTTGATGTCTTGGGATGCTCCGAGGAGCAAAAGGTTCCTTTTACCGCCTTTATGTTGCGGCGGAGAGGCAGATTATTGGTGGGAATCGGTAAAAACGTACTCAACTTCTTTGTCTTCAAGATATCTTGGGAGAAGTTCCAGAGTGTTTTCAACGACAAATACTTTCCCGAAAGTATTCGCCACATGAAGGAGGTGGAGTTTATCAAGTTGGAACAAAACAATATGACCGTATGTAGCGATGACGAGAGGCAAAATTTGCGGAGTTATCACGGTTTGCATCCCACTTCTTTGGATAATGAAGAGAATGACGCGAATGTTTTTAAGAGGTTTGAAGCGGAGATACGTCCAACATCTTATTTCTCATAAAGCGTGTTTTTATTCGGATGTTGTAAATAGGGCTCGATTAGTGGAGCGCGATAACGAGTCAACGCAACTAAAAGAGAGTAAGCCGCAAAATTATAATACCGGTGAGTAGTCATCGAAGCGGTGACAACAAGCGTGGAGGAATCAACGGGCGGATATGGTAACCACTTCGGTGGTAATCGAGGCCAAAATAATAAGAATGGACATTTCAAGAAAAAGGAGATTCAACAATGATGGAAAGACGTCGACCAAAGACCCATTGTTAAGGAAGGAGAGAAGACCACCTATCATATGCTTCAAATGCGGAGGAGAGGACACATCGATCCGAATCTGGCCATGCCGTCAAAGCATGTTATAATTGTGGAAGAGAAGGTCACTTAGCTCGATTTAGTCGTTTCTGAAAGACAAATTCAACTAGGATTGAGGCACCAAAGGTCATCCCCGGACAAACCAAAGCCGGTAGTTTAAGAGAGCATTTTTTTTCTAGTGACGAGGAACCTGAATAAAATTATCACGGGTAAGTTAATCATAAGCTCTTGCGAAGTCTATACCGTGTTAAATACCAGTTTTACCCACTCTTTTATTTCACCTAGTTGTGTTCAACGTTTAAATTTGACTCCGAAGAAGTTAAACTTTGATTTATTGGTTGAAACTTCGTTAGTAGGAGCCTTCGTTACCTCTATTGTTTTTAAATCTTATTTGATTCAAATAAACATTTTCGCGTTACCTGTCGATCTTATCTCTTTGAAAATATTTGTCTTTGATGTGACTTTAGAAATCGATTGGTTAAATACTCATCCTAATTTTTGTAAGGTTGTTAGCTTTCATACTCTTAACCAACTTGTTATGCGAATTCAAAGTAACCAAACCACTAAAGTCAATCATTGTCATATCAAGCCATAAGTAAAGAGCCGCAATCCTTTCGTTGTTGACTTCCTTGTGTGAAATGCAAAGCCGGACTTTACAGAGTAAGGCGACGTCGTGATTGAAGATGGCAAGTTGATAGGTATCATTGTGAGGTCTTATCCGGTTAAGGGATAGAAGTCACAGTTGGTATTAATGTGACGTCTTATCCAAGTCTTGGATGAGAGTAATGTGATTTTGAATGATATTTCTATTATTAATAAATTTCTTGGCGTATTCTTGAAGACTTCCTAGCCTACCCTAGAACGTGAAATCGAATTTTGTATTGACCCCAGTACAAAAACCCATTTCTTAAACCCTCAAATATTTCTTCAACTAAAAGGATCTGTTTACGTGGATTATGATGAAAGTCATAATAAAAGTATAGAGCTGATGAAAATCATGGGTATATGAAGTATTAGTAAGTTTTAAGATGAGTTATGTTGGTTAGTATGTGAAAACATGAAAGTTTCTTAGAAATCACAAAGAGATGAAAATCAGATTTTGGTGAAAAACTTAACATGAAATTCAATTGACCATATCTCCTATTATATTTTGAATTTTTGAGTGTGGTTAAGTCCTAGAGTTAGATCTATGAGTTACCTAACTAATCCAAGTGGAATTACTGGAAAAGGTGTTGTAGATTTTTGTGTGGACTGATTTTAGCAAAAGAGTGCAAAGCTGCAAAAATCGAAAAAGCTGCTGCCATGATTTTAGAGGGGCTGTTTCGGCCACTTAAATTATGAGAAAAATTCTGGCCTTTTGGGACATGAAAGTATATGGTATAAAGTACCTTCTGTCCAAAAATGAGCTCATTCTGACTTAAAATGAGCAAGTTATGACTATTTCAATATTTAGGTTTTTCCGACGAAAAATGCTATAACCGGAGTTCTATAACTCCGATGACCATGAAATTTAAACCGGAAGCTCATGTTAACATGTGTAAGGTCCTGCTAAGATTTGGGAATTTTTGGAGTTAAACTTGAGGTAGCTAATTTCTTAAGGAATTAATTAGAAATTGATTTGTGAAAAATAGTAAATGAATTTTAAAAATTCCGAGAAAAATATATTTTCATTATGGGACTATATTATGCTAAACCCCAGAAAAGAAATATTTTTGGGACTGATTTGGTATTTTTCATGAAAATAGTTTAGTTCTGAACATATGAGTTAAATATGTTATGTGAAGTAACAAAGTTGAAAATAGGATTTTATGGCTAGAGAATCCTATATAGAATATATGCATATTTTTTGATGAGAGATTTGATAATTGGTGATGATATCTTATGAGTATGGCATTTTGAATGATTAAATGCATTATATGGTAAAAGCGTAAACAATTGAGATAAATTGTTTATAAATTTAAGAAGTGATTAAAATATTGTTATAATATTAATGATATTAGATTATGAGATTATTAAGTGATTGATAACATGGGGATATTCTTGAATCTGGATAAATTATATTATAAATGTTTAATATTTATCCTTTATCTCATTTGATTGATTCTTTATATCATAATCCTCATGTTTATATTATGTTGAAAGTCATCTCGTGGCACATAGTGCATAGATGGACTTGGTATGATTATGACCGAGGATTATTCGGTATAATCATAACCGTAATTGAATACTACGATTATCTTTGGCCGTGGTGCATGGATAATTTATGGTCGTGATACTAATGAATACACGATTATCTTTGGTAGTAGTGCATGGATAATTAAATGGTCGTGATATCTTAATGAATATCCTTGGCTCACGTAGTGCGGGGATGATTCGATGATATGGATTAATTATTGAAATGAGTCTCGTGAATGAAATATTAATTCATGGATGTGGTAAAAATCATCTTTGGTAGTAGTGCATTGATTGACTTGGTATGATTATGACCAAGGATTATTCGGTATAATCATGGCCGTAATTGAAAACTACGAATATCCTTGGCGATGAGTGCATGGATAATTAAGTGGTTGTGATACTATTAAGTCGAGTCTCGAAGATTAATGGTTTTACAGATTATATATCTTTGGCTTTGTAGTGCAAAGATGAATTGTTAATGAATATCTTTGGTAGGATTAGAATATGAATTTAATATTTTAACGATAAAGGTATTCAAGGTATCCTCACCTCTTTATCATACCAGTCGTACCCTAATTTCGAGGGCGAAATTCCATAAGGAGGGAGATTGTGAGACCCCAGTTTTTATCAATAAAGATTTAAATTTTGTCAAAATAATTTTTTAATATTATGGTGTGAATTTAAGATAATATTATAGTTGTGGGTAGTATTTATAAATTTTGCAAAGTATGCAAGTTGTTATAAAATATTACGTTTAGTCAGGGAATATTCTTTTTGTCGGGGAATATTAAATACGACGACTTAATCATTAGTGGACCCCACAACGGAAGTATTGTAGTAGTTAAAAACAACAAAATTATCTTTCTATAAAAATAACGGCGGAGGTGTTACTGAATTAAAAGCTGTTGAACTACCCGTTAGTAAAAAATGCGATGTCTGGCGTAGTTGTATAGTAGCACGATATTGATTATTAATGCTTACGTGAGAAGTCACTCATTATGCTCAATTATTACTACATGATAATTCTTTGCATCATATCGCTTATATTATTGATTCAATTATTGTCACAAATTATCATCAGTATAATATGTTATAGTATTAAATCAATAATTGAGACGACAAGTTATAAATAATTAATAATTGTTGAAAGATTAAATATGTGTTGATTAAAAATAAAATGATTTGTGGTAATATTTATTCAATCCTTGATGTATATAAAGAGTCTCATTATGAGACTTTTGTGGTAAGTTTGATTATTTTATGGGGGCCCATATGTCATCATCTAAGAGTCTCTTAAATCAATAGTAATTACCTTCGTCGATAGTAATTACCTTTGTGAATAGTAATTATCTTCGTCGATAGTAATTACCTTCGTCAATAGTAATTACCTTTGTGAATAGTAATTACCTTCGTCAATAGTAATTACCTTTACCAGGTGTCGAACCACTTGTCGTTTCACATTACAGGCGTCGAACCACTTATCGTTTCACATTACAGGCGTCGAACCACTTGTCGTTTCACATTACAAGCGTCAAACCACTTTTCTTTTCACATTACGATTAAATCGAGCCACTTGCCTTTTCACATGGCGGGTGCTAAGCTAGAAATCTTCTATAAATAGAAGCCTAGTGCTTCATTATTTTCACTTAATTCAATTTGAAACTCTGTAGAGAGAAACTATAGAGAGAAAGAAGAAAAGTATTCTTTTACTTCACCTTGCCAATATTCAGTTCTTCTAAGGTAAGGGTATTATTTGTTGTGCACCCGTAAGGTTGTTATTCTTTCTTATTCATGAAGAGAACTACTGTTATTCCATTCGTTATTATTACATTGGAATAACTTTTGTAAAAGTGGTATACCCTATACATAACTTTGTATATGCGGCGTACCTATACTTGGTGAAATCCTTATGTTATTCCATTCTTATTTATTACATTGGAATAACTTTGTATCTGTGAATCCCCTATACTTGGTGACATTCTTCTATTATTACATTTGGAACATCACATGCATGTGTTTTACACCCGGACGTGGTTCCGCTCTTTATTATTATTACATTTGGAACATCACATGCATGTGTTTTTTACACCGACTGTTCCGCTCTTTATTATTACATTGGAACATCACATGCGTGTGTTTTACAGGACTGGTTCCGCTCTTTATCATTCTGTTGGAATATCCTATCGTGTGTTTTACACCGGATTTGGTTCCATCTTTATTATTACATTGGAACATCACATGGTTGTGAATTTCACGACTTTGGTTCCGTTTATTATTATTACTGTTGGAATAACTTTTTATCTATCTGCAATACCGCATGCATGGTGATTTCTTTTGTTATTCCATTCTTTATTATACCCAGTTGGTTAAAACTTTGACTTCTATACTCCATGAAATTAGTAGAATATCCTTGATATTTGCGTTTCATCCAGTATCTTTTCATGGAAATATTCTTCTGATCATTCTTGAATTTTTCTCTACAAAACAGTATCATTTTGACAATTTGGACGTTAAAAATTCCTGGATAAAATGATTCTTGAACTTGTTTTATTGAATTATTATGTCATTGTCATCATCCTCATGTTATATTATGTTATCTTCGGCTTACGTGTATAGATGAACTTAGTATGATTATGACCAGGGATCATTCGGTATAATCATGGCTTGTTATAAATGATGTGATAAAAGTCCTCAGTGGCCTGTAATGTAGTGATGGATAGTTTTTGGTATGATTATGACCAGGGTAGATTCGGTATAGTCATGACCATTGATAATTTGATGAATATCCTTGGCCGTAGTGCAGGGGTGATTCGATGATGTGGATTATTTATTAAAGTTTGTCTCAACTATAAAGATGATGAAAAACCTTTTAAAACCTAAAAGATAGTAGACTTTATTCTCTACTTGACTCTTTTAATGGATTGCTTATTCATTGCAGATTAAACTTGTTGTCTATTGTATTTTATCGGTTTAACACTTTGTTGAAGGCTAATGATAAATTATTACGCATTATCTTAGTCATAATATTTCTTCTTGGGCTAGTTGAGCTCACCCTTTCTTTCATGTTCTCTTGAAATGAGAACATAGGCGAGACAGTCGGGGAACGGAGTAATGGTCCGAGGATAGCATTAGTAGTCCTCACTATTCGTGAAATAGTGTGATAATAGTAGTAATGAGGACTCCTTTTGAGTTTGTATATTATCTAGTAGACAATATTTGTATTCAAACTCACGCTTTATGTCGTATTGTACCACAGCAGTTATATTAGTAAGTTGTATTTGAATTTATGTACCATGTAAGTGGCGACCCAAGATGGGTGGCGTATACCTAATTTTGGGGGCGTCACATACGAAGCTTAGGAAAGAGTGAGAGAATTATTCGTCAAGAGTGACTTCAATGCCGAGGAAGAAACTCAGGTCACCCAAGCGACGACTCTCAAATGTAGCACATAAAACCTCGATGAACTTGTTGATGTGGTCTAGAGAATTGCCAGTCATAATGATGTCATCAACATAAACGAAAGCGGAAAAGCTTTATTGTGCGGGGCATCATTGATGAATAAGGATGGGTCGAGGCGGTACATTAAGAAAGCCATGAGATAGAAGAAAAGCCTGAAGTCATTGAAACCATGCACGCGGTGATTGTTTGAGACCATAGAGGGCACGGTGTAGTTTACAGACATGATTGGGACGGAGCGGATCAATAAAGCCAGGAGGTTGAGTCATATACACATCCTCATGAAGAACCCCATTAAGAAAAGCATTGCGAACATCAAGTTATTGAAGGGGCCAGTCATAATTCAGAGCAAGAATTAGCACTGTGCGGATAGTGGAGGGACGGACCACTGGACTAAATGTCTCCTCATAGTCAATGCCCTCTTGTTGTGTGAAGCCTTGCGCCACAAGTCGGGCTTTGTGACGCTCAATAGAACCATCAGCCCATCGCTTGACCCTATATATCCATCGATAACCAACCACATTTGGAGAAGACGAAGATGGAACTAAGGTCCAAGTTTGATTCTTATAAAGTGCAGCAATTTCGTCTTGCATAGCTTGTAGCCAATGAGGATGTTTGGAGGCTTGGCGAAAAGTAGCAGGTTCATGAAATGGGGACTCAACAGAAGTAGCTGATAGAGCTTCGGGCAGGGAGTACCAGGAGGTGGTGGCAATGAGATCATTAATGTTGCGAGTCTTAGGCGGTGGAGTTCAATCAGCAGGGGTAGGAGATAATGGCTCTGCAGGGGGTGAAGTGGCAGGGGTAGGAAGTGGTGTGCCAGCAGGAGGTGGAGTGGTATCGAATGAGGATGAAGGATAAGGAACTGGACTGGTGGAAAAGATATCAGGGACGCGCGGCCTATCCAATGAAGTGGTTGGTGTGGCAATAGAGTGTGGGATGTTTTCATGTGGTGGGGAGGGAAGGTTGGGCGATGGTATGTCAGGAGGTGGAATGGTGGGTGTAGCGGGGGTGAGTGGTGCGGGGCTAGAAACAGAAGCGATAGGATACCGAGGTCCTCCCATGATAGGATTAGAAGGTGGGGACACGCTATTGCTGGATGGGAGTGTGGGCATAGAGGAGAAAGGGAAGGATGTTTCATCAAAACGCACATGACGCGAGATGTACACACGATTAGTCGATGTGTCAAGACAACGGTAACCCTTGTGATTGGAGTCATAACCAAGAAAGGTACATTTGATCGATTTTGGCATAAGCTTGTGGTTATTGTATGGGACTAGGTATGGGAAACACGTGCAACCAAAGATCTTGAGTAAAGTGTAATCCGATTTGCGATTGAGTAATTTTTCAAAGGGTGACACGTATCTGAGTTGATGCATGGGTAAGCGGTTAATTAAAAATGTAGCTGTGGAAAAGGCCTCAAGCCAAATGGAGAAGGGAAAGTTAGCTTGAGCAAGTAAACACAAACCTATTTCCTCAATGTGTCTATGCTTACGTTCGACAACCCCATTTTGTTGTGGGGTGTGTGCACATGAAAGTTGATGGTGAATACTGTGCGTTTTGAGAAAACTTTGAAATGAGGAGTTTGTTCGAAATTCAGCACCCCCATCAGTTTGAATAATTTTAATTTTTGGGTTGCCACTTTTTGATTTTGCCAAAAAATTCTCTATCATTGTTTTAAAGTTTGAAAAAATAGAGAGAACTTGGATTTGCGAAACATAGGGAAAATCCAAGCATATCGACTGTAATCATACACAATAGATAAGAAATAACAAAAACCAGCATTAGAGGTAACCGGGGATGGATCCCAAATATCCAGATGTAATAATTCCAAAGGAGAAATTGAAATACGAGAACTGGAATTAAAAGACAATTTACATGATTTGCCCAAAGGACAAATATGACAACAGAACTGAGACCTATTAGAACGAAACAAAAGGTTTGAACGATGATAAAGATGTTGTAAAATATCGCTGGAGGGATGACCCAGTCTGGCATGCCAAATGTCGGATGTTGCCCTTTCTCCAAGAGTAGCAAGATGAGCACTGGATGGTGATGAAGAATGGAGATAGTATAGGCCATCTGTACTAGTTCCAGAAAGGAGAGTTTTCTGTGTCTGGTTGTCCTTGATTCGATATCCATGTGCATCAAATTCAAAAAAAACATTATTGTCATGAGAAAATTGACGAATAGATAACAGATTTTTGTGCATTCTTGGTACGCAAAGAATATTAGAAAGAGAGAAAGATTTGTCTGATGATGTAAGCACGGAAGAACCATAATGAGAAATAGGAAGATGAGAACCATTGCCAACAATAACAAAAGTATTACCTTGATAAGGATGAGAATGAGTGAGATTAGTTGTTGATGATGTCATGTGGTTTGTGGCACCAGAATCCAAGCACCAATTGGTGTCCCAAGTTGGTGTAGAGACATGCGCTTCTGCAGTGAATGGTGGATGAGGATTGAGTGCACAATGTTTTGCTATATGGCCTGACTGGTCACACAGTTGACACACGATAGAGTCTTAGGATTGAAATGCAGGAGTAGGAAGAAGCGGAGGATCATTGTTTGGAATGAACCGTGGTGGTTGAGAACCATGTTGACAATTTAAGTTGTTAGTGAGATTTGAGTTGTTACAGTTGGACCCAATGAAGTTGTTGGGGCGGTTGTTGCGGTTGGAACCATTATTGCGGTGAAATTGGGAACGTTGATGAAAATTTTTGGTGTGTTTATTTTGTGAGACGGCGGAATTAGTGTTGGTGGTTTGGCGCTGAGATTGAGATTCAGCAACAAGAGTTGTACTTGGAGAGATGGAAAGAGATGAAAAACGAGTTTGGAGTGTTTCTTCTTGGATGAGAAGGTCATGGAATTCATCAAATGACACTTGAGGGTGGAGATGAAAAGATGTGATAAATTCCTTAAAATCAGTACCAAGTCCATCAAGTATATGATCAATGAGATCACTTTCAGGAATTATACATCCAGCAGAAGCAAGTGAGTCGAATATGGATTTTGCACGAAGAAGAAAATCAGATATAGAGGTGTTGGCTTCTTTCTTGAGGGTGTGAAGATTATTTTTCAGAGTTCGGATATGGGTTTTAGAGGAAGAGGAAAAACGGTTGTGAAGGATGTCCCAAGCTTCGGGAGCGGTTTTGCAGGATACAAGTAGATTTTGAATGGGAGGAGAAACTGTGGCTCGGATCCAAGTAAGAACAAGACTTGTCGCACTTTTCCATTTGGTGTATTCTGGGTTAATGGTTTTATCTTCTAGATTTTCTAATGGACAATTTTTGTCATGTACAACATGTTCAAGAGAGTGAGTGCACAGAACCGCAAGAAATTGAGAACTCCAATTTAGATAATTCTCTTTGGTTAGGATGGTGTTGGATAATAAGGATTGAGGATTAAACAGAACTGGAAGGAAAGTAACAGATGAAGTAGATGTCGAGGGAGATAATGTAGCAGAAGAAGAAGAAGATAAGGTTTCGGCCATGGTGAGAGTACTGTTTAGGTGCAGTTACGCCAAAGGCTTTGATACCATGAAAGCCAAGATATCACAGATGAAAGACACAAAGTCACAGGAATTAAACTGTTTGTATATTGCTGTTCTGGCTAGCTTGCTTTTACAAGATACATCATACCTATATATGCACATAAGGGAGAATCACCGAAGGCTATAAATTAGGGATTAATACAATTACTTATGCTAACATTAAGGGATGCTATGCTAACATTAAGGGATAAATCAACTAAGAGATTTACAACAGTCAAATCAGGAACTTATGGTATGTTTTCATCATCATGAGGCAGTGGTAACACCTTATATTCTTCACTCTCTAAATCAAGCGATACGATCCCTTTGCACAAATGCCCCTCCATGTTGCTTGTAAACACAATCCAATGCAAGAATCCATTAAAACCCGTACCCATTATCTTCCAAATACTTTCAACATTCATGGGAAATCGTTGAATTATTTTCCAAGAATTGGATATCCACGAATAGATTCTTACTCCGGTTTGATCACCTCTAACCACCTTAAAACATAACCAATCCCATAAAATGGTGAGGAATCTTGTTGTTGTATAGATGGTAATTTCATGCAGTCCTTTGTAGTAGGGTTCCATAGAAATAGGTCCCCATTGAATGCACTCAACGCCAGGCCATTACAAGAACTAAAAAAATGAACAGTTGTTATACGAGAACTAAATTGAGTTGGAATTTTGAGATTTTCAATAACAACCGAAAAATTATAGCAGATCATAGATTGAAATCTCAACGGCCTGAAAAACGAGGTAATCAGGATTTGTTTATGGGTATTGTTGTAAATATCGAGGAAATCGGGATTGATGAGCAAATTACGCCAAGATTTGCAAACGCACCTGAAACGAGCCATGGATTTTGCTGGTAATAAGAGAAGTACTTTATAGAGTATGTCATCTAGAAGGGATGCCATTGTTGAATGGTATTCTTTTTTTTAACTTCAATTGGGTTAAATATATATAGGAATTGGAAAAATACAAACTTGATTTGAAAAAGGAAAGCCTTTTCTTCTTTTTGAAACCAATATTTGAGTTTTCTTAATTGAAAAGTAAGATATATGTACAAAAATTAAGATTTGGTAATATAAATTAAGTAGAATCCTATTCGAACAAGGGACCGGTGCATAACCTTTATGCTACGTTTGGATCGATGGAATAGGAGGGAGAATGGAATGAATCATTCCATTGGAATGATAAAAATGTTGTTTGGTTTGTTTATTCCAACGGAATAATGTATTCCTAGTGGAATAGGTGTTAACTTAAAATTATAATATTTATTCCTGGAAAGGGGGTCAGGAATAATTAACTTATTCCATCTATTATTTTTAAGTAATTGACAAATATGCCCCTTAAAAATAAAATAGGGTTCTATGTTCTTTCATTCAATCAATCTATCGATCTGCAAAAGAGAAGGAGCGAGAGAGGCGAAAGAAGAGAAGAGCCACCCCCACCCCCACACCCCACACCCCCACCCCCACCCCCCACCCCACCCAAAAAAAATAATATTATGTGATTATGTATACACCCCACCCTACCCCCACCTCACCCTACCCCCACCCCATCCCCACCAAAAAAAATAATATTATGTGATTATGTATACACTTTTACCATCACCTCACCCCACCCCACCCCCACCCCCACTCCCACCCCACCCCAAAAAAAAATATTATGTGATTATGTATACACCTGGAAGTAGGGGTCAGGAATAACTTATTCCATCTATTATTTTTAATTAATTGACAAATATGTCCCCTTAAAAATAAAATAGGGTTCTATGTTCTTTCATTCAATCAATCTATCGATCTGCGAAGAGAGAAGGAAGAGGACGATGAAAGAAGAAAAGAGCCACCCCCCACCCCCACCCCCACCCTCACCCCACCCACACCCCCCACAACCCCACCCCCCCCCCACCCCACCCAAAAAAAATAATATTATGTGATTATGTATACACCCCACCCTACCCCCACCCCACCCCACCCCACCCCACCCCAAAAAAAAAAATAATATTATGTGATTATGTATACACCTTTACCATCACCTCACCCCACCCCACCCCACCCCAAAAAAATATTATGTGATTATGTATACACTGTTACCCCCCACCCCACCCCCCCCCCACCAAAAAAAAAAAAAATAATATTATGTGATTATGTATACACCCCCCCCCACCCAAAAAAAATAATATTATGTGATTATGTATACACCCCTTACCACCACCCCCCCCCCCCCTCCCACCCAAAAAAAATTATATGAAAAAGTATATGAAAAATTATATGAAAAAGTATAGTAAAAAAAAATAAGAAGAATATAATTATAAAAAAAAGCTAGAGAAATATGTGTTAATTTTTTAATATAAATTGAATTTAAGTTAAATTTGAACATTTTGGGGTATTTAGGTCACTTTCTAATTATTTATTTCATTCTTAGATGTATTCATAACATCAACCAAACATGTACATGGAATATTAAAAAATCATTCCATTCCCTTCCTTATTCCATTCCCCCATCTATTCCATTCCCTACTCTATTCCATTCCTTCAATCCAAACGTAACATTAATATAAACAAATTAAGTTTTGTTTTTTTAATGGGATATCGATCCACTTTTAAGGATCAAATAAGGGGAAAATCGATAAGAAGCTATAGCCTGAAAATTCAATAATGATAGAGCCGATTTGCCTCAAAATGATCCTATGTTTCCTTAAAGAACCTAAAACATCAAGTAAACCCTAATCACGAAAGATGTGGAAAAATTATTGAAAAACCAAATAAGTTTAAATTTTTCTGAAAACTACAGAAGGCCCAAAGTCATATAGTTTTGGGCTTAAAACAAGATGTATCGCTCGACAAAGTTGATGATTCTCTTCTATCATAGTAAGAGTTTTAAAATTCGTGTTTATGGGCCCGTTATTTTTAAATGGATCAAAAGTTATGTCACAAACAAGATTTTCTAAGCAATTAATTTCTTAGACCTAATTTATTTCAAATGCAGCCTTCTTTAATCTCGTTATTTCTAAAAAAGTCAATTTGAAAAATAAAATTTAAACTAAATGCCTCGTTGAAACAACATTTGCTTTTATAATTGAGATATGACGATGATTTAAAGCAAAGAATGATCAATAATATATAAGATAAGTTATCAATTATAAAAATAATTTGATAGAAGAATCTAACATTAATTACTCTCAATTCCTTTCTTTTTAAAACTTGTGATAATGATAATGAATTCTATACTTCAATTAAACGTCTACCAAAAGTCATGTATATTTAATGTTTTTATGCTCATGTTTTTGAAAAAGTCATTGGTTCTTTAATATAAATAATGATTTTGATGGTTAATTATACATATTTATATCTTCAAAATGATCTTTAGCATAAAATTTTATCCTCAAGTCTAACATTGTTCACAATTTTAAGCACACAAACTTGTATGATTCAAAAATTGGCATACACCATCTATATTGTGATAATCCGATTTTTGAAAAATATTAAAATATGAATTTAATATATAAAATTCTTATCATGGGATGTAATGAGTTTAAACATATAAATATATGTTATATATAATTATGTGTTTTATGTGATAAATTTAATGTGTATATAAGTATGAAATATATATATTTATTGAAAAGCAAGATTTAATGGTGGATTAAATTATTGAATTAGTAACTTATTAATATGTGAAACCCTTAATTGGTTTGGTTGAGAAATGAAAATAAAATGGGAAATGGATTAACTTATAATAGTACTTAATCATTTAATATAAAATGTAAGTAAAATATTAAGTTTATTAAATAACTTAATAGTTAAATAATTAACTAACCAATTATTTAATTATATAAGAAAGTGAATGATATATAGTATTATATATTGTGTAATGGCAATATATAATGTGTCAAAGAAATGTAAATCAAATTAAATATTTGATTTATGAATAAATACGTTATGTATATATTTTGTTCAAGAACAATTTCAGAAAGAAAATGAGGAAATGTAATTATTATAAATAAAGTAAGTTGTACATATTCTATGACACGGAAGTAAGCTGGGAGCTAGGAGTGAGCATTCAGTTATTATCCGAACCGAATAAGAATTTTGGTTATAGCCAAAAACCAAAATTATATTGTTTTGGATATCTGAACACTTAACCGAAATTTATGATAACCAAATATCCGAATAGGTTATTCGGTTAATAACTGAATTTAAAAGACTTAGCAATTAACAGCAGTACAGTGAATTGAACAGGTGAATATTCAACTACGTTATGTAGCCTACATATTACAAAAGACTCAGTCGGCAGCAAATTAAATCTAGTGTCAAGACAGCAGTCAACTACATATTACAAAAACATGAATGACAATCGACAGATAACATCAACAACAGAACAGTTCCTACATGATTAACACCATAAACATAATGGAAAACTTAATTTGGTTAGCCCAAAATGCTTGAAGTTGTTGTTGTTGTTGTTGCTGTTGGTAATGGAAGTGCTGGTTTTGGTGGTAGGCAAGCTAATTTTGAGAAGTCAAGATAGGAGGAGACTGAGTTGGGGAAGACACAAACACATCAGGGATACCCTTATTAGCCGCCACAGATTCGAAATGGAAGGGAGGTGCAACATATGTCATTTGACCTGCACCTCCTACCACTTGCTGCTGTTGATGTTGAGTTTGTTCTGATTGATCCATAATTAAGCAAGTCTTCCCTTGTTAGAAGTTAGAACTATGTCTTTACTGCCATGTTGGAAAGAACATAATATGGGGTTCAACATTTGCACTTTTCTAATTACAAATCAATGTTGAATCCAACTATGCAAATGTCTATCTACCAAGAACTGGAATAAAAATGCTAAGCACATTATCAAACCTCAATCTGTTTCACAATCAAAAGTTTAAAATTCACACAAATAGAAAGGCATTTGAATGACCGAGAGAGAAAAAAAAAACAAACAAGAGACACAAACTCCACTACAAGAAATCACACATTTTATGACGAATTTTTTGCCACACACAAAATTTTGTCACAATTTGTTAATTAATAATTACGAAATTCATAATCGTCACTAAAACTTTTATTTTTGTAACGACCTTTAATTTTGTTACTATTAATCATTTATATCGTCACTAATTTACACATTTGATGACGATTAAGAAAATTTCGTCACAAGTTAATTTGGAGGTAGAATTTCGCACCAAAATTTTGGAGGAAAACCTTTTAGTGACATTTTGTAATAATTAATGACAATATTTATTGTCACCAAATATTTCTCTCGATGACAACATAATAGTTTGTCATTAATTATTTGTAAAATTTAGTGACAATGTGCTTTCGTCACTAATGTTCACATTTAGTGATGCCAAATACAAATTCATCACAATTTTATTTGGAGGCAAAATTATTTTTGGAGGAAAAATTTTTAAAGACGGAAAACTAATAATTTATGACAATTTGTATTGTCATAAATAACAATTTTATATGACGAGAAAATAGTTTGTCACTAATTAGATGAGTGGATAAGTGACAAAAATGGTTCGTCATAAATTCTTATATTTAGTGACAAAGTACGTAATATCGTCACAATTTTATTTGGAGGCAAAAAATTTCTGAAGAATTTTGGAGGGAAATTTTTTAAAGATGAAAAAAATAAAAAATTTTATGATAATTTGTATTGTCATAAATACCAATTTTATATGACGAGAAAATAGTTTGTCACTAATTAGATGAGTGGATAAGTGACAAAAATGGTTCGTCATAAATTCTTATATTTAGTGACAAAGTACGTAATATCGTCACAATTTTATTTGGAGGCAAAAAATTTCTGAAGAATTTTGGAGGGAAATTTTTTAAAGATGAAAAAAATAAAAAATTTTAAGATAATTTGTATTGTCATAAATACCAATTTTATATGACGAGAAAATAGTTTGTCACTAATTAGATGAGTGGATAAGTGACAAAAATAGTTCGTCATAAATTCTTATATTTAGTGACAAAGTACGTAATATCGTCACAATTTTATTTGGAGGCAAAAAAATTTTGAAGAATTTTGGAGGGAAATTTTTTAAAGATGAAAAAAATAATAATTTATTACAATTTGTATTGTCATAAATACCAATTTTATATGACGAGATAATAGTGCGTCACTAATTAGCTGCGTGGATTAGTGACAAAAATGGTTTGTCATAAATTGTTATATTTAGTGACAAAGTACGTAATATCGTCACAATTTGATTTGGAGGCAAAAAAATTTAAGAACTTTTGGAGGTAAATTTTGTAAAGACGGAAAATTAATAATTTATGACCATTTTTATTGTCACAAATACCAATTTTATATGACAAGATACTAGTTCGTCACTAATTAGATGAGTGGATAAGTGACAACACTGGTTCGTCAGAAATTCTTATATTTAGTGACAAAGTATGCAATATCGTCACATTTTTATATGGAGGCAAAATTTTCTTGTATCTAAGCGACATCACCGGTCTTCCTTTCATCATTGGCAGCCTCCATTTAGTCAAGAACCTCCATTATCAATTTTCAATAATCTCAATTTGATGGCAGAAATTATTTGACATTTTAGGTATGTTTCTAGATTTTGATTTGAATTGATTAGTAGTTGTTCTAATTGAACAACTACGATTTTGAAATGATTTCATGTTATTTTTGTTGTAATTGTTGCTATTGTTGTTGATGATCTTGTACAATTTTGATAATTTAAATCACTATTTGGTTTAAATTTTTGACGAAACAACTTCTTAGCTTTGATTAGTAATTGTAGTACTAAATCGACATCATAGAATGATTATGCTTTCTTGAAAATAAAATGAGAGTAGTGATTTGCTTATCAGGAGACTTAAATTCATAAGGCTGCTATGTTAGTTATGTATACATATATAGTGTTGACAAAAGACAATGTAATAGTCCAAATTTTCAGTATATATTAAAATTGGATTTTAGTAAAATATTTTTTTAATATATACTGTATTGAATATGTGATACATAATAAGTGACTATATGCGTGATATAATGCGTATGTGTGATAAATATATGAATATATTTTTATTGCATGATTTGTTCTTGGACTAAATATTTACATAAAAGAGATGATCAATTAAGAATAATTTTTAATATTAAATTCTAATGTTAAATTTCCAAAAATTTTATTTAAGAAATGGGTATTAAAATAATTTTAATATAGAATTATTTTAATACAAAAGCATTACTATAGGAAATATAATTTTCATACAAAGTCATGAGTAATACCTTTTTTTTGAATATTATGTAAAATAAGCATAATATAATAAATAATATATATTATATTTTAATATTGTATATATGGAAGATAATAATTCATATAATGTGATATAAGTTGTTAAGTTAAAATAAAACTAACCATGAAAGCTAATTGGAAAATTATTTAGAAATAAATAAATAAAAACTTAAAGATTAGGAAATGAATTAAATTAAAATCAAATGAAGCACTAGTTTTTTAGTGACGACAACCAAACATGGCCCAAGACTCGAACATCCCTCTTTCTCTCCGGATCCCCAGCCCAACCCTGCACATCGCTCTTTCTCTCCCCTAATCACGGCTCCTCTGTCCTCCCACCTGCTGAAACCTCTCTCCCTTCCCAAATTGAATTCCAGTTTTGCTAGGTTATGGAAGGAAATTAAAGTTAAGGAGGGATTATAAAAATTATAATCAAGCACAAGAGGTATATGTAATTTTGTTATGTTTTTTATGATTGAAAACTACAGATATGATTGTGATTTTTAGTAAGAAGCACTTTTTTGTAATTCAATTCATAATAATTGGTAGTATGGTTGGTATGTTTTACTCCTTTTTGATTACTTTGCAAACTCTTGAAGAATTCACGAATGTCTAGGAAGATAAAAATCACCTTTGAAATTGAACACCTTACGGTGGAGTCCTGTTATTACTTGAGGAGGTGGAGGGTGGTCTATGTAATAATCTGAACTCTTAGATATAATTTTCCCAAATGGCTACCTTCTATTCGGACACTGCAACGTCACTATTGGTTGGAATTGTTTTACCCACTATCTAGTGAAGTTGATTTTGGACAAAGAAGTAACGATATTTGTTTATGCTTATATCTTTACCTATATATTTCCTCTTTTCTTCCCTTTATTAAATTTATCGACCTACTTCTACGTGCTAAATTTTGTCCTTGTGTTCTTTTATTACTGTTTTTGTAGTTTTGAGGTTATAGTAGCTTTTGTTGATCGATGCTCATGTATAGCGCTTTTTATTGCCAAAAAATCTTATTACTGTTGGTGTTATTTTTCTCTCCCTTGTCAGATTCATTTGTGCAGATCAAAGAAGAAAGTAATGAAATTGACAAATCCAAATCCCTGGAAGCTATGCCTGCAAACCATCAGAAAGAGAAACGTCAGTTGTCAGGATTTATAATCACTTTATCTGCAATCACCAAGCAAGGCAAGTTGAAGTAAAATAGTACTGCTATCTTCGCCCTTTTTTAGCATTATTAGTTTTTTGCTATAGTTTTCGTTGTATTGTATCAACTAGCTTTTGTGGGGTATAAAATGGACAAGAGTTGGTTGCATGCAATTAAATGGTCTAAGGCTTATATTTTCGTCACTAAAACAATATCATTTAATGACGAAAAACGATATCATTTAATGACGAAAAACGATTTTTGTCATTTAATATTGCACCAAGTTTTGATGACGAAACATAATATAGAGTGATGAAAGTTTCATTCAAATAGTGACGCTATTAACGTCACTAAAAGTAATTAATTATAGTGACAATGATGTAGATCGTGACCATAAGTTAAAACATTTAGTGACGACATCAAATAGTGTCAAATAAACTTAATACCACGCTCATACGGTGACGGTCTCTGCGACGATTAACAATCGTAACAATCGTCACCAAATGTTTTAGTGACGAAAAATGAATTTTATGTGACAAATTTTAGCGTCATTTTTTGTGTGATTTCTTGTAGTGCTCATATGAGGATCCATTTGATTTTTTCATTTTTCAAATAAAAATTCCTACTTCAATTTGTGCTTAGTTGTAGCCCGCAGGAGAAATGTCCTGCAACATGCTAAGAATACATAACAACTTACACTACGTTAGCAAGGAAACTGCCACATGCTGATCCACATTTAAAACATCAACAACTACTTAGACTATAGTCAAATTTCAGTGTCATGATTAATTTTTATTAGTACAAATTGCATCAAGACATAATCTGCACCAAACTTGTGATTTATTTATTGCTTCTTTATTTTGGGCTTTTCTTAATTTGTGATTTATTTAATTTTCCACATTCATAAATTTGAACCTTACAAGTATAAGTTCAAGTTACTTTCTTTCTTTATAAGCTGAAGTTCGTTCGTATAAATCTAACAAAAGTTATGTCCAGATATATATATTTTCCACAAACCTTTATCAAGTAGAAAAAGAAGACAAGATTGTTAAGGTGAAGAATGTCGTTAAGGTCAAATGAGACTTTAATTTTAAACAGATGGACATGTATAAAAGCTTAAGTTGACAGAAAGATATAAAATGATAATCAGCATAAAAGTTGCGCACAACATATATTAAGCATAAAAGACCATACGGCAATTTGGCTTCTTTTGATAACTATATGGATAACAAACAACTAAACATGGTAA
Organism: Panax quinquefolius; assembly: GCA_020205615.1. Taxonomy (NCBI): domain Eukaryota; kingdom Viridiplantae; phylum Streptophyta; class Magnoliopsida; order Apiales; family Araliaceae; genus Panax; species Panax quinquefolius. The sequence goes on along the minus strand of CM035166.1, from coordinate 100,888,260 downwards.
CTTTTACAAAGTTGAAGTTCTCATGTTCATGCTTTTGTTTTATTTGGTACTACTAAAAATTATAAACAATTATTTAACAATTTAATCTCACAGCGTAGGCGTAGGCGTAGCCATGCATCATATGACAATTATAAGGCAGAATAGTGATGGCTTGCTTGGAGTCTCCAAATTAATCATAATCCCACAATAATGCTCCAGACAAAAATGAAGGAACAGTGATATCAAGAGGGCAATTAGATGGGAGTAGGCTGCAGAAATGATCCTTTTCTGGGAAGTATTACAACATAAATAAACACAACTCCCTCCAAAATTGGAGATATGAATGTGATTATGATAAATCAAACTGGGCTTTCTTTTTGGAAGAAACTAGCTGATAGGCTATGTAAGGTTGCAGATGTTTGAAGGTTGGATATGGCTTATTTGTGATGAAAGTGGTGGCCATAGATTATATCAACACAGGAGAAAAAGGTTGGCTGCATTTCATAGATCCAACCCAAGGAACCATGAAGATTAAGAAAACAAGGCTCCTAATAGAGGAATTGAATAAATTTCCGGGAATACTAGTCGAAAGAGGGGCACTCCAAAACACTATAGTACAAAAGAAGATGCCAGAATTATATGATACTACCAAAAAATCAACCAAATATTTGGGTATAATAAACATATATATAAGACCAGCCTATCATGGTCCATACAACAACATCAACCATATTCAACACTGCAGAAAGTCAAATTGGAGAAGTAACTAAATAAATATTCAGACTATGGGACTAGGTTTGCAAGTTTGCACAAAAAAGGGTATCTCCTCATTACCAAATATCAACCAATTTCAAACATCCAAAATTCAAGTAAGAACTTACTTTCAAACAGTTCAGCCGATGAAGAATTGAAGATGTCAGACACTCAGACGGGATGAGAGTTTGAGAGATCGAGTCTTCGTCTCTTTGAGATTGACAGATGATGACCGATGAAGGGCCACCGAAGGCGATGAGGGAGGCGATGCGCCGATGGCCATCGGTCGATGAGAGATTGAGACTTGGGAGTTCGAGATCTGGGTTTGGGAATTGAGAGTTACGACTTCAGAGTCTGGGCTAGTAGTGGGCTGCTGAGTTTTGAGTCATATTATTATTTTAAGAGTGAGCAAGGCTTTGTTTGGTTATTCGGTGCCGAATAACCCAAAAGTAAACCTTAACCGAATAACCCAAAAGTAAACCCCTGCAAACTAATCGAAACCCGTAAATAATTTCGGACATAATCGAAATGTTACAAATAATCGAATTATCAGAAAATTTTGACTAAATTATTTCGATTCGGTTATACCCGTTTTTTGCTCAGTCCTACTTGTAGGAGGTGGCATTGTCATGAGCAATTACACTATGTTTCAGAGTTTTAAAATGGACAGAGAAAAAAAAAGAAATGGAAGGAAAATTTAAGTTTTCTTTCCAATTCCTATGTTTTTGAGTTTTTTAATAAACGAAAAAGTAAAGAAATAGATAGAAAACTTGGCCACTTTTTCTGTCAAAGTTTTCGGTCCAAAATTGGCCTGATTAGGACTGAAAAAAATTTAGAATAAATAATAATTTTATAATTCTCATATTATGCTTAACTTTTAATATAATAAATTTTAAATTACAACTCATAACCCAAATTTATTTTATCCACTTGGTTTTTCCTGAAGTGAACCTGTAAAATTCCTTACCTATTTCATCTCAAGTAATTTTGTAAGTGGGAGTAGGAATACAAATAATTAATATACTTAATTTCCAGTAAACATCAGATATATAATAACCTACTAATAAATATTTTAATATTTATTTATTTATGCTTTCATCATCATCGATACCTACTTGTTTCTACATATAGCGTGTAAAAAACGTTGTAAAAGGTCTTACAAAAATGTCGTGGTTAAGGGTGTCATCTATTTGACACCTTTATAAAACGTTTTTAAAACATTGTAGTTTGACACATTACACATCGTTTTTTTCTTAAAAAACGTTGTATATTTGTTTTCCATAAATTCTTAGATGCTTGAAAACGTTGTAGATGATAAGATTCCACAACGTTTTCTAGCTTAAAATGTTGTGGTTTGGTACATCAGACAACGTTTAGACTCATTTATACAATATTTATAAAGTGTCATCTATTTAGACTACTTTATACAATGTTTTTAAAATATTGTAGTTTGATTTTAAAATGTTGTAATACATGATGTTGTAATAGTTGTGGTTCACCTATATTTGAGTTTAAACTAATAAAATGCACAGTATAGAATGCATAATTATATATTAGAAAATGCAGGTTAATCCAATTAAAGCACGAAACTAGATTCCAAAAGTATATATCTTAAAGTTGCTCTTAATCTAAAAGTATCAGAGGTTCTTGAAACACTTCTATTATTACATAGGTAAAACCATATAAGAACAATCACTAATATCACCAATGCAACGACTCCTACAGCACCTCCCAATACTGCTACAAGAGTCTTTGACAGTTTGACATTCAGTACTACAAGAGTCTTGAATTCCCCCACCATAGTAGTCCTTCAGTTCCCACCATTTTGATAACTTTCTTATGTGGAGCTTGTGAGACCCCAAATTTTATGAATAAAGATTTAAATTTCTCGAAATATTTTTTTAAAATATTATGGTGTGGATTTGATATAATGTTATAGTTGTGGGTAATAGTTATAAATTTTGCAAAGTAAGCAAGTTGTTATATAATATTCGATTGGTCGGGGAATATTCGTTTTAACGAGAAATATTAAATGCGACGACACAATCATTAATTGGACCCCTAACGGATGTATTGTCGTAGTAAAAAACAGCGAATTATCTTTTATAACGAAAGAAAGTGTTAATTAAAAGCTGTTGAACTACCCGTAGTAAAAGTACGATGTCTGGCGTGATTGCATAGTAGCACCGTATTGATTATTGATGCTTACGTAAGCAATCACTCAGTTATACTCAATTATTGCTATAGTAATTAATTACTACATCATATCTCTCATATTATTGATTCAATTGTTGTCACGGTATCATCATATATATATGTTATATTATTAAATTAATAATTGAGACAACAAAGTTATTCATATTATTATTTGCAATATTGACAATGTACAGAAGTTACATCGAGGAGAGGTTTGGTCACTTAATTGCGGCGTCGATAAGAAGAAATCCTTATCGGAAAGCCCCTCTTTCTTTGGAGCACACGGTTGTTAAATATTGTGAGTTATAATATTAATGATGAATAAGTTCGTATTGATTAAAGATGAAATTGATATTTCCATTGTGTTGGGATTATTAGTGTTAGTGAAAATCAACATTTATTTTGATAATAATTAATGTCGGGAGGTTATATTGACCAATCGGGTAATTCATCAGATAAATGAGTAATTAATTGCTATTAATTCACATGCTTATAACTATTTGTTCACATGTGTGTACCATTGATTCACATTCTTGTACTATTAGGGGAGTTGGTGCAAGATTGATAATACTTGCATGACTAAGTTAAAAATGGAGGTATAAATGGAGGTACTATACTGTAATTCGTATTTTCAAATGTCTAGAACTATTGATTCACATGATTTACTATTAGGAGAGGTGGTGCAAGTTTGATAATACTTGCAGGACTAAATTAAAAATGAAGAAAAAGAGGAAGGTATTATACTGTAATATTCTGAGCCCCGAAACATGCAATTATCGAAACTATATTTTCCTATAAATAGAAGCTCATTCCTTCATTTCTGCTTGATTCACTAAGTCTCACAAGAGCAATTATTATAGAGAGAAAGAAGAAGAAATCTCACTACCTCACTATTCCAAAGATCCAGTTTTTCTTCTAAGGTAAGGGGTATTATTTCTTTCAGTATTCATAAAGAGAGCTTCATTATTCCATTCTTTATTATTATGTTGGAATAACTTTATTCTACATCTGAGTAAGCGCATACATGGTGAAATTCTTCCATTATTCCATTCTTTATTATTACATTGGAATATCCTTTTTGTCTTGATTACGCATGACACAGTTCCGATTTTTATTATTACATTTGGAATATCACATGCATGCGGATTACGCATGACCTCGTTCCCTTCTTTATTATTCATTGGAATATCACATGCATGCGGATTCTGCATGACTGGTTCCATTCTTTATTATTCTCGTTGGAATAACATGTACGCATGCGATCTATCGCATGCACAGTGAATTCTGTTGTTATTCCATTCTTTATTATTACATTGGAATAACTTTATGCGTGTGGACTACCGCATGCATGGTGAATGATCCTTTGTATTCATTCCTTATTAAATTGTGGAAATGATCTGTCTACGTGGATTACCACATGGCGGGTGAAAATCCATTTGCAGTTTCGTATATTCTATTATACTCGTAGGAGATATCATTTCTTTTGTACTCGTCATGAAATATAATTTTATTTGGTAATTTATTTACGAGTTACTATTCACGAGTTACTATTCACTATAGTATTATTCACTCGGGTATTCGGGGCACTTTTCGTGTCAGAGTACTATTCACGAGTTACTATTCATGGGTTACTATTCAACCAAATTACTATTCACCCGAATATTATTCACTCGGGTATTTGGGGTACTTTTCATGTCGGGGTACTATTCACGATGTACTATTCACGGGGTACTATTTGTAAGACCCCATTTTTTATGAATAAAGAATAATTTTCTCGAAATATATTTTTGAATATTATGGTGTAGATTTGATATAATATTATAGTTGTGCGTAATATTTACAAATTTTGCAAACTAAGCAAGTGGCTAAATAATATTCGATTGGTCGGGGAATATTCGTACGACGGCACAATCATTGGTGGACCCCACAACGGAAGTATTGTCGTAGTTAGAAAACGACAAAATTATCTTTTTATAAAAATATCGGCGAAAGTTTTATCATTAACTGTTGAACTACCCGGTAGTAAAATTACGATGTCTGGCGTGATTGTATATAGCTGCACACGGTATTGATTATTGATGCTTACGTGAGAAGTCACTCAGTTAAACTCAATTATTGCTACAGTAATTGATGCATCATATCTCTCATATTATTTATTCAATTATTGTTACAGTATCATCTGCATAATATGATATATTATTAAATCAATAATTGAGACGACAAAGTTATTCATATTATTATTTGCAATATTGACAATATGTCAGAAGTTCTATCGAGGAGAGGTTTGGTCACCTAATTAATTGCGCTACCGATAAGGAGAAATCCTTATCGGAAAGCCCCATCTTTCTTGGGAACGACCTGGTTGTTAAATATTGTGAATTATAATATTAATGATGAATAAGTTTGTGTTGATTATTGATGAAATTGATAGTTCCATTGTGTAGGAATTATTAGTGTTAGTATAAATCGATATTTATTTCGATAATAATTGATGTCTGGAGGTTATATTGTTCAATAGGGTATTTGGGACACTTTTTCGTGTCAGGGTACTATTCCCGAAGTACTATTCACGGAGTACTATTCACCCAAAAAATATATTTCTTTTCGGTCCAAATCATTTTTGAGTACAATATTATTCCATGAGGAGATGTGATAATTTTTCAGACCGTTGATTGAAGTTATAATACTAAATCAATATGGATCGTTGGTTGAAGATATAATAGTAAATCAATTTGGACCGCTGGTGGAAAGTTATAATAGTAAATCAATATGGATCGCTGGTTTAAAGTTTTAATAGTAAATCAGTATGTCTCTGAATTGCTTTAAGTTTTAATAGAAAATCAATATGGACCGTCTGGTTTAAAGTAAATCAATCTGGACCGTTCATGAATTAGTTACTATTTAGTCCATTCTCCTATAAATAGAAGCTCATTCCTTCATTATTTCTTACGAATTCACTGAAACTCTAGAGAGAAACTATAGAGAGAAAGAAGAAAAGTATTATGCTACTTCACTACTCAAATTATTCGGTTTTCTAAGGTAAGGAATATTATTTGTTGTACTAAATAAAGGGGTATTATTTCTTTCGTATTCATGAAGAGAGCTTACATTATTCCATTCTTTATTATTATGTTGGAATAACATATACATCACAATCTGCATACATGGTGAAATTCTTACATTACTCCATTCTTTATTATTACATTGGAACATCCTATCTACATGCGGATTCGCATGACCGGTTCCATTCTTTATTATTATGTTAGAATAACTTTTATACATCGACATACCGCATACATGGTGAATTTCTTACATTATTCCATTCTTTATTATTACATTTGGAACATCCTCATGCATGCGATTCTGCACGACTGGTTCCATTATTTATTATTCTGTTGGAATAACTTTTATGCGCGCGATCATCGCATGCCAGTGAATTCACATTGTTATTCCATTCTTTATTATTACATTGGAATATCACATGCATGCGAATTACGCATGACTGGTTCCATTCTTTATTATTACATTGGAATAACTTTTCTGCATCTTGGATTAGCACGCTGGTGAATTCTTACATTATTCCATTCTTTATTATTACATTGAATAACCTATCATGCGGATTACACACGCTTTGGTGAATTCTTACGTTATTCCATTCTTTATTATTATGTTGGAATAATCTGTCTACGTGGATTACCGCATGGCGGCGAAAATCCATTTACAGTTTCTTATATTCTATTATACTCAGTTGGTTAAAGTTTTGGCTTTTATACTCCATGAAATTAGTGGAATATCCTAGATATCTGCGCTTCATCCAGTATCTTTTCATGGAAATATTCTTCTGAGCATTCTTGAGTTTTACTCCACAAAGCAGCATCATGTTGACAATTTGGACGTTATTGAGTTCAAGATAAATTAACTTATAAATCTTTAAAATTTATTCTTGAACTTGTTTTATTGAATTGTCATCATCCTCATGCTTATATTATGTTGAAAGTCATCTTTGGCTTACGTGCATAGATGGACTTGGTATGATTATGACCAGGGATTATTCGGTATAATCATGATCGTAATGTGACGAATGATGTGGTAAAAATCCTCATTGGCCTGTAGTTCATTGGTGGACAGTTGTTGGTATGATTATGACCAGGGATTATTTGGTATAGTCATGACCATTGATGATTACATGAATATCCTTGGTAGTGGGCGAGGGATGATTTGATTTTATTTATTAAGTTTGAGTCTCGTGATAAAGTTGATGAAAAACTTTTTAAATTATAGAAGATAGTAGATTTTATACTTTACTTGATTCTTCTAATGGATTGCTTGTTCTGCTGCAGTTAAACATGTTGTCTTTTATATTCTATCAGTTTAACATTGTTGAAGGCTAATGATAATTTATTCTGCATTATCTTAGTCATAATAGTTCTTACTGGGCTAGTTGAGCTCACCCTTTCTTTCACTATTCTATTTAGGAAATGGGAACGTAGCTGGGACTAGTCGGTGAAATAGTGTGATAATAAATGTAATGAGGATTCCATTGAGTGTGGATATTGTCTAGATGACAATATTTGTATTAAAACTCATAGCCTATGTTTTATCGTATTTTACACGACTATTGTATAATTAAGTTATATTTGTATTCAGTACCTTGTATCTGGCGACTCAAAATGGGTGATGTATACCTATTTTGGGGGCGTCACAATTATATCAAAGCTTAGGGATATGATCCACAGGTGAGATGTGAAACAAGAACTAGGAGGGAGAGCGGAAATTCCTCCGCTAGTATGACCTACCTAAGTTTATTTGGTATTTAATTGGTGGAATCGAGTATAGGGATAATATGTGACATGTTAATTAACCCTTGTTTTGTGGCGATGTTGGAAAATGGCATCCAAAAATGTTGAGATAAGCAATGAAGCACATGAGATCGTGGAGTCACCACAGATTAATACCGAGGATAATGTGCAACAGAAAAGACAATAATCATCGTGAACAACAACAACCGAAGCAAATGGCGAAACGACGGAATGTTTAGGAGCTTTACTGCAATTGCATACAACATCGAAAAGAGAAACTCCCATCCAAAATGTAGGTGGAAACTTTGAAACTCTCGGACGATCACCGCTAAATAGTTCAAGGAGTGGGGACCACCGGAGTTTATTGGAGAGCTAAAACCAATTAAGACGGAAGCGTGGATAAAGCGGATCACCAAGATATTTGATGTCTTGGGATGCTCAGAGGAGCAAAAGGTTCCCTTTGCCACCTTTATTTTTGCGAGGAGAGGCGGATTCTTGGTGGGAATCGATAGAAGCGTACTCAACTCCGCCAGACCGAAGTGTCTTGGGAGAAGTTCCAAGAACTATTCAACGAGAAGTACTTTCCCGAAAGTATTCGTCACATTAAAGAGGTAGAGTTCATCAAGTTGGAGCAGAACAATATGACCGTGGCGCAATACGAAGCTAAGTTTGCCGAGTTATCCCGGTTTGCGTCCCACTTGGTTGATAATGAGGAGAGAATGACGCGGATATTTTTAAGAGGTTTGAAACAGGAGATACGCCAATATCTTATTTCTCATAAACTGTGTTTGTATTCAGATGTTGTAAATAGGGCTCAGTTATTGGAGTGCGATAACGGGTCAACGCAACCAAGAGAAAGCAGCCGACAGAATGAAAATACCAGTGGTAACAGTCATCGAAGCGGTGACAACAAATGTGGAGGGAATCAACATGCCAGAAATGGTAACCACTTCGGTGGTAATCACGGCCAAGACAATAAAAGTGGGAGTTTCAAGAAGAGGAGATTCAATAATGATGGAAGGACGTCAGCACCAGCACCTGTTGTTAAGGAATGAGAACGACCACCGGTCGTATGTTACAAATACGGAGGGGAGGGACACATCAGTCCAAACTGTACGCAGCATTCCAAAACATGTTACAATTGTGGAAGAGAAGGTCACCTAACCCAATTTTGTCGTGCACCGAAGTCAAGTCTAGCTGGGATGGAGGCATCAAAGTCTGTCCCAGACAAGACAAAACCGGTAGTTCAAGGGAGAGCGTTTGTTGTAACCTCCCAGAAAGCAAGGAACCCGAACGAGGTCATCACGGGTAAGCTTATCACAAACTCTAGCGAAGTATATACCTTATTTGATACCGGATCTACCCATTCTTTTATTTCTTCTACTTGTGCTCAACGTTTAAATTTGACTCTGGAGAAATTGGACTTTGACTTATCGGTTGAAACTCAGTTGGGAGAAACCTTCATTACATCCACGGTTTATAAGTCTTGTTTGATTCAAATCGGTAACCGCACATTACCTGTCGATCTTATTTCTTTGAAAATACTTGCATTTGATGTGATTTTAGGGAATGATTGGTTAACTACTGATCATGCTAAAATTGATTATTTTCGTAAGGTTGTTAGATTTCATATTCCTAACCAACCTATTATGCGAATTCAAGCAACCAAACCATTAAAATCAATCACTGTCAACTCAAGCCATAAAGCTATTCGTTTATTGAAAAACGGATGTCAAGCTTTCTTAACTTATGTCACGGATCTAAACAAAAATACGTCAGTTTTGAATGATATTTCTATTGTTAATAAATTTTCTGACGTATTCCCCAAAGAACTCCCTGGCCTACCCCCAGAGCGTGAAATTGAATTTTGTATCGACCTTGAACCCGGTACAAAACCCATTTCCAAATCCCCATATCGAATGGCTCCTATTGAACTTCAGGAGTTAAAACCCCAACTATAGGAATTGTTAGACATCGGTTTCATCCGTCCTAGTACGTCTCCTTGGGGTGCTCCTGTTCTATTCGTGAAGAAGAAAGATGGGAGTATGCGACTTTGTATTGACTACCTGGAATTGAACCATGTCACCATCAAGAATAGGTATCCGTTACCTCGCATTGATGACCTGTTTGACCAGTTATAAGGAGCACAATTCTTTTTAAAGATCGATCTTCGTTCCGGATATCATCAGCTGAAGGTTAAAACTGAGGATATTCCAAAGACTACCTTCAAAACTCGGTACGGGCATTATGAATTCTTAGTCATGTCTTTTGGATTGACTAATGCTCCTGCTGCCTTCATGGATATGATGAACCGAGTATTCAAGGAATATTTGGATCACTTTGTGGTTGTCTTAATTGATGACATTCTCATATATTCCAAAATCCGTGAAGATCATGAGCAACACTTGAGGCTGATACTCCAAAAGCTTCGTGAAAATAAGCTTTATGCCAAGTTGAAGAAATGTGAGTTCTGTTTTGAGGAAGTTGCATTCCTTGGGCATGTGATATCAAATCATGGAATATCTGTTGACCCAGCGAAGATTGAAGCAATTCAAAGCTGGGAGCAATCAAAGTCGATGGATGAAGTCGTAGCTTTCTCGGCTTAGCTGGTTATTATCGGAGATTCGTGGAAGGATTTTCTCGAATCGCTACTCCATTAACTCAGCTGACTCGAAAAGATAAAAAGTTCGGTTGGAGCGAGGAATGTGAGAAAAGTTTTCAAGAACTCGAGGAAGACTCATTTCAAAGACTGCTCGACAATACCATCCGGCTCGGAGGATTTATCATCTACAGTGATGCTTCGGGCAAAGGGTTAGGATGTGTTCTCATGCAACATGGGAAAGTCATAGTCTATGCCTCTCGACAACTCAAAGAATATGAGAGGAATTATCCTACTTATGATTTAGAGTTGGCAGTTGTTGTCTTCGCACTTAAAATTTGGAGGCATTACTTGTATGGGGAGAAAGTGGAGATCTTTACGGATCATAAAAGCCTCAAATATTTCTTCACCCAAAAGGAACTCAACATGCGGCAACGACGTTGGCTTGAACTGTTGAAAGATTATGATCATACCATTCAATACCATCCTGGTAAAGCGAACGTAGTAGCTGACGCATTGAGTAGAAGATCATATGCGGGTACGAGTGCAATATTGTCAACACAAAGGCCCATTTTGTATGAGGAAGAAAGTGCAAGAAGGTGCTATGCCGGAAGCAAGAATCGATGAAGAAGGAATACTTCGAGTTAACTCCAGACTTTGTGTTCCTAACGACCCTGATTTAAAGTATAAAATCATGATGGAGGCACACAACACACCGTTTGCAATCCATCCTGGGAGTATCAAAATGTATCACGATCTTCGACATACATTTTGGTGGAGCAATATGAAGAGAGAGATAGCGGAGTTTATCTCAAGGTGTTTAACTTGTCAACGAGTCAAGGCGGAGCATCAAGTACCTAAAGGTCCATTGCAACCACTTGAAATTCCAGAATAGAAGTGGGAGCACATTACCATGGATTTCGTTACTGGTCTTCCCAAGGTTTCTCAAGGCATAGATGCAATTTGGGTCATTTTTGATAGATTGACCAAGTCTGCTCATTTCTTATCGTTACGAGAAACTTATACACTTGAACGTCTTGCTAGTATGTACATAAACGAGATTGTAAGATTGCATGGTATGCCAGTATCCATAGTTTTTGATCGAGACCCAAGATTCACTTCAAGATTTTGGGTTAGTTTGCAAAAAGCTATGGGCAAGGATTTACGATTTAGTTCGGCATATCATCCTCAAACGACGGGCGATCGAAAAGGACTATTCAAACTCTTGAAGATTTATTAAGACTCTGTGTCCTTGACTTCAAGGGAAGTTGGGACAAGTTCTTACCATTGGTGGAGTTTTTCTACAACAATAGTTATCAAGAAAGTATTGGCATGGCTCCATTTGAGGCGTTGTAGGGGAGAAAGTGTCGTTCTCCAGTATGCTAGGATGAGGTGGGTGAAGCAACGTTGTTGGGACCGGAGTTGGTACGTATGACTATAGAAAATATTCAAACGATCCGACAACGTATAAAAACCTCACAAGATCGACAAAAGAGTTATGCTGATCTTCATCGAAAGGACGTAGAATTCGATATTGGAGATCAAGTGTTGTTACGTGTTGCTCCATGGAAAGGAGTTACGAGATTTGGAAAGAGAGGAAAGCTCAATCCTCGATTCATTGGCCCATTTTTAATCCTTGGTGAGTAGGAATCGTGGCTATAGACTCTTTCACCGCCAAGTAAGTATGTCTCGTGTTCATAACATTTTCACATATCTATGTTACGTAAATATGTGAAAGACCCGAACCACATTATTGAGTTAGAACCGGAGAGAGATAGAGGAAGATTTAACGTGTGAAGAGTTACCCGTTAAAATCTTGGATAAGAAGGATCATGTTCTACGCTCCAAGGTTATACCTCAAGTCAAAGTTTTGTGGAGAAACCACGATGTGGAGGAAATGACTTGGGAGTTAGAATCTGAGATGAAGTCAAGGTATCCTTATCTCTTCGACATACCAGGTATGTACCCTAATTTCGAGGACGAAATTTCATAAGAAGGGGAGGTTGTAAGACCCCAACTTTTATGAATAAAGAATAATTTTCTCGAAATATATTTTTAAATATTATGGTGTAGATTTGATATAATGTTATAGTTATGGGTAATATTTACAAATTTTGCAAACTAATCAAGTGGTTATATAATATTCGATTGGTCAGGGAATATTCGTTTTAACAGGGAATATTCGTACGATGACACAATCATTGGTGGACCCCACAACGGAAGTATTGTCGTAGTTAGAAAATGATAAAATTATCTTTTTATAAAAATAACGGCGAAAGTTTTACCATTAACTGTTGAACTACCCGGTAGTAAAAGTACAGTAATACGCGTTGTGAGACCCCAAATTTTATGAATAAAGATTTAAATTTCTCGAAATATTTTTTTAAAATATTATGGTGTGGATTTGATATAATGTTATAGTTGTGGGTAATATTTATAAATTTTGCAAAATATGCAAGTTGTTATAAAATATTCGTTTGGTCGGGGAATATTCTTTTTGTCGGGGAATATCCGTCGATGACTATGACACAATCATTAATGGACCCCATAATGGAGTATTGTCGTAGTTAGAAAACGACAAATTATCTTTTATAAAAATAACAATGAAAGTGTTACAGATTAAAAGCTGTTGAACTACCCTAGGTAGTAAAAAGTACGATGTCTACGCTTGGTTGCGTAGTAGCAGCACGATATTGATTATTGATGCTTACATAAGAAGTCACTCGATTATACTCAATTATTACTTTCTGATAATTGTTGCATCATATCTCTCATATTATTGATTTAATTATTGTTATAGTATCATCTGCATAATATGATATATTATTAAATCAATAATTGAGATGACAAAGTTATTCATATTATTATTTACAATATTGACAATGTCTAGAAGTTCGTTCAAGGAGAGGTTTGGTCACTTAATTGCGCACCAATAAGGAGAAATCTTTATCGGAAATCCCCCTCTTTCCTGGGAACGACCTGGTTGTTAAATATTGTGCGTTATAATATTAATGATGAATAAGTTCGTGTTGATTAAAGATGAAATTGATAGTTCCATTGTGTTGTGATTATTAGTGTTAGTGAAAATCGACATTTATTTTGATAACAATTGATGTTTGGAGGTTATATTGACCAATCGGGTATTTGGGACACTTTTAGGTTACCGAGTACTATTCATTGTCTACTATTCTCAAGTATTCTATTATTCACGGGGTACTATTCACCCAAAAAATATATTTCTTTTCGGTCCAAATCATTTTTTGGTACAATATTATTCCATGAGGAGATGTGATAATTTTTCAGACCGTTGGTTGAAGTTATAATAGTAAATCAATATGGATCGTTGGTTGAAGATATAATAGTAAATCAATATGGAGCGCTGGTGGAAAGTTATAATAGTAAATCAATATGGATCGCTGGTTTAAAGTTTAATAGTAAATCAGTATGGACCGTTGCTTTAAGTTTTAATAGTAAATCATTATGGACCGTCCGTTTAAAAGTAAATCAATCTGGACCATTCATGAATTAGTTACTATTCAGTCCATTCTTCTATAAATAGAAGCTCACTCCTTCATTATTTCTTACGAATTCAATGAAATTCTAGAGAGATAAACTATAGAGAGAAAGAAGAAAAGTATTATGCTACTTCACTACTCCAGTATTATGTTTTTCTAAGGTCGGGAATATTATTTGTTGTACTCGTAAGGGGTATTATTCTTTTGTATTCATGAAGAGAGTTATTTTCTTTCAATACTCGTAAGGGATATTATTTGTTGTACTCGTAAGGGGTATTATTCTTTCGTATTCATGAAGAGAGTTATTTTTTTTAATACTCGTAAGGGTTGTTATTCCATTCTTTATTATTATGTTGGAATAACTTTGTTTATGCGCAATATCGCATACGATGAAATTCTTACATTATTCCATTCTTTATTATTACATTGGAATAACTTTATGCATGCTTCTTCTATCGCATGCACAGTGAATTCATTGTTATTCCATTCTTTATTATTACGATGGAATATCACATGCGTATGGGATTCTGCGTGACACCGGTTCCATTCTTTATTATTACATTGGAATAACACATGCATGCGCGGATTACGCATGCGCAGTGAATTCTTCTATTATTCCATTCTTTATTATTCTGTTGGAATAACCTATCTGTGCGGATTACACACGCCTGGTGAATTCTTCTGTGTTTCCATTCTTTATTATTCTATTGGAATAATCTGTCTACGTGGATTACCGCATGGCGGCGAAAATTCATTTACAGTTTCATATATTCTATTATACTCAGTTGGTTAAAGTTTTGGCTTTTATACTCCATGAAATTAATGGAATATCCTAGATATTTGCGCTTCATCCAGTATTTTTTTATGGAAATATTCTTCTGAGCATTCTTGAGTTTTACTCAACAAAGCAGCATCATGTTGACAATTTGGACGTTATTGAGTTCAGCATAAATTAACTTATAAATCTTTAAAATTTATTCTTGAACTTATTTTATTGAATTGTCATCATCTTCATACTTATATTATGTTGAAAGTCATCTTTGGCTTATGTGCATAGATGGACTTGGTATGATTATGACCAGGGAATATTCGGTATAATCATGACCGTAATATGACGAATGATGAGGTAAAAGTCCTCATTGGCCTGTAGTTCATTGGTGGACAGTTGTTAGTATGATTATGACCAGGGATTATTCGGTATTGTCATGATCATTGATGATTACATGAATATCCTTGGCCGTGGAGCAAGGATGATTCGATTTTATTTATTAAGATGAGTCTCAGCGATAAAGTTGATGAAAAACTTTTTAAATCATAGAAGATAGTAGATTTTATACTTTACTTGACTCTTATAATGGATTGCTTATTCCGTTGCAATTAAACTTGTTGTCTATTATATTCTATCAGTTTAACATTGTTGAAGGCTAATGATAATTTATTCTGTATTATCTTAGTCATAATATTTCTTACTGGGCTAGTTGAGCTCACCATTTTTTCACTGTTCTCTTTAGGAAATGAGAATATAGCTGGGACTAGTCAGGGAATGGATTGTTGGTCCAGATTATTGCATTAGTAGTCCTTACTATTCTGTGAAATAGTATGATAATAAATTTATTGAGGACTTATTTTGAGTTTGTATACTGTCTAGAAGAAAATATTTGTATTAAAACCCACAGCTCATGTTGTATATTTAAGTTTGTATTTGTATTCAGTACCATGTATCTGACGACTCAGAATGGGTGATGTATACCTATTTTGGGGGCGTCACAGTTGGTATCAAAGCTTAGGGATATGATCCCTAGCTGAGATGTGAGACAAGAACTAGGAGGGGAGAGACGGGGAATTCCTTCGCTAGTATGACCTACCTAAGTTTATTTGGTATTTAATTGGTCGGTCAGAATATAGAGATAATATGTGATATGTTAATTAACCCTTGTTTTGTGACAGTGTTTGTGAATGACATCTAAAAATATTGAGATAAGCAACGAAGCACATGAGACCGTTGAGTCAGCTCAACCAAAATGTAACGACCAACAACACGATAATAATCATACCGGTGGCAACGGCCATCGGAACAATAATAACCATCGTGGGGGAAATTATCATGCCAAGAATGGTAACCACTTCAGTGGTAATCATGGCCAAGATAATAGAAGTGGAAATTTCAAGAAGAGAAGGTCATTTAGCTCGATTTTGTCGTATAGTGAAATCAAGTCCAGCTGGGACGGTGGCACCAAAGGCGGATACGGACAAAACAAAGTCGGTGGTTTCATAAAGAGCGTTTTTCGTGACTTCTCAAAAAGTGAGTGACCCGAACGAAGTTAGCACAGGTTAGTTAATTATAAATTCTTGCGAAGTCTATACCTTATTAGATACCGGTTCTACCCATTCTTTTATCTCTCTTGCTTGCGCTCAACATTTAAATTTGACTTCGAAGAAATTAGACTTTGACTTATTGGTTAAAACTTCGATAGTAGAAACCTTCGTTACCTCCGCTGTTTATAAATCTTGTTGATTCAAATTGACACTTTCACGTTACTTGTCGATCTTATCTCTTTGAAAATACTTGCATTTGATGTGATTTTAGGAATCGATTGGTTAACTACTCATCATGCTTTTCGTAAGTTTGTTAGCTTTCATATTCCTAACCAACCTGTTATGCGAATTCAAGCAACCAAACCACTAAAGTCAATCATTGTTATATCAAGCCATAAGTAAAGAGCCCCGAGCCTTTCATTTGGTGACTTCCAAGTCTTGGAATACAAAAGCTAGAATATCTCTGTAGGGACGTCGTGAATAACGGTGGCAAGTTGATAGGTATCAATGTGACGTCTTATCCAAGTCTTGGATGAGAGTCACGATTTTGAATGATATTTTATTGTTAATAAATTTCTGACGTATTCTTGAAGACTTCTTAGCCTACCCCTAGAACGTGAAATCGAATTTTGTATTGACCCCAGTACAAAACTCATTTCTAAAACCCTCAAATATTTTCTTCACCCAAAATGAACGTGTAATATGCCATAGATGTTGGCTCGAGCTGTTGAAGATTACGACCTTACCATTCAATATCATCGTGGGAAAAGTGAACGTGGTAGCTGACGCATTGAGTAGAAGATCGTATGCGAGTATGATGTTGTTAACACAATCGTATAACTTACAAATGATGGAGATAGAGTTAAAGACTCTAGGGACCCACGTGAAGATAACGAATATACGATTAGAATCGACTTTAATCGATAAAGTTAAAGCTGCTCAAGCTACATACTCAGAGCTGATGAATGTGAAGAAGAAGGTTCAAGAGGCGTTATTCTAGAAGCGAAGAATCGATGAAGAGAGGAAATCTCAACCCTCGATTTTATTGGCCCATTTGAAATCCTTGATCGAGTAGGAACTGTGGCCTATAGACTCGTTTTACCGCCAAGTATGTCGCGTGTTCATAACATTTTTTTCACGTATCGATATTACGTAAATATGTGGATGATCCGAACCATGTTATTAAATTAGAACTAGACGAGATAGCAGAAGATTTAATGTATGAGGAGCTACATGTTAAAATCTTGGATAAGAAGGATCGTATTCAACACTCAAAGGTTATACCTCAAGAGTTAGAATTTGAAATGAAGTCAAGGTATCCTCATCTTTTCGAGGGCAAAATTTCATAAGGAGGGTAGATTGTGAGACCCCAAATTTTATGAATAAAGATTTAAATTTCTCAAAATATTTTTTTTAAATATTATGGAGTGGATTTGATATAATGTTATAGTTGTGGGTAATATTTATAAATTTTGCAAAATATACAAGTTGTTATAAAATATTCGTTTGGTCGGAGAATATTCTTTTTGTCGGGGAATATCCGTACGACGACATAATCATTAGTGGACCCCACAACGAAAGTATTATCGTAGTTAGAAAATAGCATGAAATTATCTTTTATAAAAATAACGGCGAAAGTGTTACCGTTAAAAGCTGTTGAACTACCCGGTAGTAAAAAATACGATGTCTGGCGTGGTTGCGTAGTAGCACACCGTATTGATTATTGATGCTTACATAAGAAGTCACTTTCGATTATACTCAATTATTACTACTGATAATTGATGCATCATATCTCTCGTATTATTGATTCAATTATTGTCACAGTATCATCTGTATAATATGTTATATTATTAAATCAATAATTGAGACGACAAAGTTATTCATATTATTATTTGTAATATTGACAATGTCTAGAAGTTCTGTCAAGGAGAGGTTTGGTCACCTAATTGCGCGCCAATAAAAAGAAATCCTTATCGGAAAGCCCCCTCTTTCCTGGGAACGACTTTGTTGTTAAATATTGTGCGTTATAATATTAATGATGAATAAGTTCGTGTTGATTAAAGATGAAATTGATAGTTTCATTGTGTTGAGATTATTAGTGTTAGTGGAAATCAATATTTATTTTGATAATAATTGATGTCTGGAGGTTATATTGACCAATCGGGTATTCACGAGTTACTATTCACCGGTTACTATTCACTCTAGTATTATTCACTCGGGTATTTGTGACACTTTTCATGTCAGGGTACTATTCACGGGGTACTATTCTATTCTGGGACACTTTTCTAAAAAAATATATTCTTTTCGGTCCAAATCATTTTTTTGGGTACAATATTATTCCATGAGGAGATGTGATAATTTTTCGAATAGTTGGTTAAAGTTATAATAGTAAATCAATAAGGATCGTTGGTTGAAGATATAATAGTAAATCAATATGGACCGCTAGTGGAAAGTTATAATAGTAAATCAATATGGATCGTTGGTTTAAAGTTTTAATAGTAAATCAGTATGCATCGTTGCTTTAAGTTTTAATAGTAAATCATTATGGACCGTCCGTTTAAAAGTAAATCAATCTGGACCGATCATGAATTAGTTACTATTCAGTCCATTCTTCTATTAATAGAAGCTCATTCCTTCATTATTTCTTACGAATTCACTAAAACTCTAGAGAGAGAAACTATAGAGAGAAAGAAGAAAAGTATTCTGCTACTTCACTACTCCAGTATTCAGTTTTTCTAAGGTAAGGGATATTATTTGTTGTACTCGTAAGGGGTATTATTCTTTCGTATTCAAAGTTATTTTCTTTCAATACTCGTAAAGGATATTATTTGTTGTACTCGTAAGGGGTATTATTCTTTCGTATTCATGAAGAGAGTTATTTTCTTTCAATACTCGTAAGGGTTGTTATTCCATTCTTTATTATTATGTTGGAATAACCGCATACCTGGTGAAATTCTTCGGTTATTCCATTCTTTATTATTCTATTGGAATAACCTGTTTGTGCGGTCTATCGCATGCCTGGTGAATTTTGTTGTTATTCCATTCTTTATTATTACATTAGAATATCACATGCATGCGGATTCGCGCATGTCACAGTTCCATTCTTTATTATTACATTGGAATAACTTTTATCATGCGGATCTATCGCATGCCTAGTGAATTCTGTTGTTATTCCATTCTTTATTATTCTGTTGGAATAACCCGTCTGTTCGGATTACGCACGCTTGGTGAATTCTTCTGTTATTCTATTCTTTATTATTATGTTGGAATAATCTGTCTACATGGATTATCGCATGGCGGCAAAAATCCATTTGTGGTTTCATATATTCTATTATACTTAGTTGGTTAAAGTTTTGGCTTCTATACTCCATGAAATTAGTGGAATATCCTTGATATTTGCGCTTCATCCAGTATCTTTTCATGGAAATATTCTTCTGAGTATTTTTGAATTTTACTCCACAAAGCAATATCATGTTGACAATTTGGACGTTAGTTCAGGATAAATTAACTTATAAATCTTTAAAATTTATTCTTGAACTTGTTTTATTGAATTGTCATCATCATCATGCTTATATTATGTTGAAAGTCATCTTTGGCTTACGTGCATAGATGGACTTGGTATGATTATGACCAGGGATTATTCGGTATAATCATGAGCGTAATGTGACGAATGATATGGTAAAAGTCCTCATTGGCCTGTAATTCATTTGTGGACAGTTGTTGGTATGATTATGACCAGGGATTATTCGGTATAGTCATGACCATTGATGATTACATGAATATCCTTGGTCGTGGTGCAGGGATGATTCGATTTTATTTATTAAGCTGAGTCTCCGCAATAAAGTTGATGAAAAACTTTTTAAATCATAGAATATAGTAGATTTTATGTTCTACTTAACTCTTCTAATGGATTGCTTGTTCCGCTGTAGTTAAACTTGTTGTCTATTATATTCTATCAGTTTAACATTGTTGAAGGCTAATGATAATTTATTCTGCATTATCTTAGTCATAATATTTCTTACTGGGCTAGTTGAGCTCACCCTTTCTTTCATTGTTCTCTTCAGGAAATGAGAATATAGCTGGGACTAGTCAGGGAATGGATTGACGGTCTAGATGGTTGCATTAGTAGTCCTCACTACTCTGTGAAATAGTGTGATAATAAATTTATTGAGGACTTATTTTGAGTTTGTATATTGTCTAGAAGACAATATTTGTATTAAAACTCACAGCTCATGTTGTATATTTAAGTTTGTATTCAGTACCATGTATCTGGTGACTCAGAATGGGTGATGTATACCTATTTTGGGGGCGTCACACGCGTGGTTGCATAGTAGCACACGGTATTGATTTTTGATGCTTAAGTGAGAAGTCACTTAGTTAAACTCAATTTGCTACAGTAATTGTTGCATCATATCTCTCATATTATTGATTCAATTATTATTACAAAGATTATCATACGCATAATATGATATATTATTAAAT